>JALJVW010003642.1:1800000-2339742 GCA_024865655.1 Emberiza elegans
TTACACAAGTGAAAATGACGGGTGGGGTGAAGATATAAACTAAAACATGGGCTAAGCAGTTTAGAGAATTGTCCTTGTGTGTAGCAGAATATGTTTCTACATTACTTACAGTAGCTTTTAATGCTATTACAGGGCCTAAAGGGATCAAATATTAGGTTCAGCTCTCTCAGTTACACTTTCTAAGTGGAACAGTTGCTGTCCTTCTCTGTCAGTTGCATAGTGTTAAGTTCATTCATTCTGCATTCTTGCTGCAAAGCTCCAAACTGTAGGAAACGTGTGGTCACTTTCTATTATATTTCACCAGGGTATAGCCACCTGACAATGTATTTAACACATCTGAGCTAATACTTGGCAATGTTTCATACTTAAAAGTGCTTGAAATTCTCTGAGTGCAGCTAGGCACCCATATCACAGCAAACCCAGGCTATGTAGATCAGCAATTCTGTACTTATTTTGCCATTTCTGTATTTGAAACATCTGGGTTTAGCTGCTTTTGCTTTTGTCTTGCTGTTAATTGTTGCACTAAAAAGGTAACATGTGACTTTTCCCTTTTGATAAGTGTCAGAAATGTGCTAAGTAGAGATCAGGTCAAGATTTTAGAGCACATTATTGCATTTCTATCTTGGGTTTTCTTGCCAAAAATCTGCCAAGGGGCAAGGTCATTCCACTCTCTAAAACCTGAAGAAAATAGATAGCTACATTTTATGAACCTGGGTGCATAGAAGTGATTTTCTTTTCATTTTTTTATGGCTCCCCAAAAATGTTTTCCTGAAAGTGGTGAGCAAGAGTTAATTTATTTATTGGAAAACAGCTGTTCAAGTAATGGTGGGAACCAACTGTGTGCTTCAGAAGTGGGGCAGTGGCATGGCTTGGATCCTGCTGCCAGTGGTAGGGTGGGGTCCTTGTCCCTTTTACCATCTCTTCTTTCTACTCTGAGTTTTGTGTTATCTATCTTTATTATGAAACATTTATAATGAAGAAAATAGGGAAGCCTGACTTCCATCCCTCCTTTCTGTGATTCTCTTAAGTCAGCAGAAGATATAACATTGATTTCCCTGTAGCCAGAGTTTTATCTTTTCTATTTAAGAAAACCATTTATGTTGAGTCTCTTTTTATCACTTAATTTTCCCATTATAGTCACATCTAAATGTTTTACCTGTAGTTTGTTGCTCTTCAGGAAACAATATGCCAGTTTATTTTTCTTTATGAGGAAATTAAGATAGATATGAATGAAATGTTTTGAAGTCTTTGTCATGTGTGCAGCTTATTTTCTAGACCTAGACATTTCAGACACACATGACAGACTTTCACACACGTGTATGTATATGTGTGACAATGAGATCAAAAAGACTAGTTCACAAAGAAGTTTAGAAAAGTAGATTTGAATGTACTTCCTTCCTAAAATAACCTTCTGCCAGCTTTCCCTGCATAAAGCACATCTGATCTCTGGTGTCAGACAAGCCTTAATTTAATCTGAAAGTTGAACCTAATGCTGTTTGGAAAGTGATTTAAAAAACTGTAATTAGTAAGAACACTAGTCTTTTTCTAATAAAAATGTTCCTTAAGAATTCTTGCCAACAGAATCAGTGAAATAACTGCAATAATGTTAAATGGGAGCCATTGCTACTTTTATTAAAGAAATATTTAACCTTCTTGAAACATTTTAAACATGGGTGTTGGACTGGATAGTCTTAAAAGGTCCCTTCCAACACAACCCATTCTGTGATTTTATTATTTCATCTTCTTACAAAGAATGTTAGAAAATTAACTAAGAAACCATCCCCCCCCTTAAAAACTTTTCTGGAATCCATGAAGGAAATAGCCTTTGAAAATTTTTGCTGCAGCATAGAAATCACCACGTACTACTTGTCACCAAGAAAGGATTCATTTAGCCAGAAATTAATCCTGAGCTGCCTACTTGTAAATGTACTTAGACAGATCTAATTCTTGTGAAGCACAAAGCAAGTGATGCATAAACAAAGAAATTCAGCACATTTAATTTATGACTGCTAACCCTGCTTCATTTCTGACCATTGTGTTCCGTCAATGTTTTATGTGATGTCAGCTCTTCAATTTGAAATCTTAGTGGCCTTTTTCAGTTTCTACCATTTTGCAAAGGTTACAGAAAAGTGGGAGAGCTGTCTCTGGTGGTTCAGTCTAACCATGGCTCTACACCTGCTGGCTTGTGCATAGTTCAGCATGTGCACAAAAAAATCCTGCATGGGCTGAGAATGAATGGAGAAATTTTTACAGTGGCTTTAGAAAGCAGCATAGAAAATGTTTCATTCAGAGGGGCAAGGCAGAAGAAACATTATTACTGCACAAAAACGTGACTTTTTGTTCAGCAAGTTTTCTTTCTTAAGGATTTTCCAACCACAGCTGTGCTGGTCAATAAAGTTGAGTAAAAGTTACTGTTGGTTGGTGCCACTAAGTCCATGTACAAAGCCCTCCTAGCCCATGCCTAGAGCCAGTTTATCTTTACAACTGCCTCCTTTGAGCCCCCTGTACCCAGTTCCAGAGGCAGCTTGCCTAGACTGTGCTGTCATTATACAACCAGTGTGCTGAAAATTGTCTTGGATTTTCTGCTGCATAGAGTGAGTGGAGGGGAACAAAGAACAAACAGAAGGTGCCAGTACTTGACATACGTGGCTGACCATTCTGTCAAGTTTTTAAATCACTTTCCAAACAGTGTTAAGTTCAACTTTCAGATTAAATTAAGGCTTGTCTGACACCAGAGATCAGATGTGCTTTATGCAGGGAAAGCTGGCAGAAGGTTATTTTAGGAAGGAAGTACATTCAAATCTACTTTTCTAAACTTCTTTGTGAACTAGTCTTTTTGATCTCATTGTCACACATATACATACACGTGTGTGAAAGTCTGTCATGTGTGTCTGAAATGTCTAGGCCTAGAAAATAAGCTGCACACATGACAAAGACTTCAAAATATAAATATCCTTGTTGGTAGTGTTCTATTAGTCAATAAATCCTTTAAAGGTCTTGTAACTACAGGTCTTGTGACCTTCTGAACCACACAGTGAAGATATGTGCCAAACTCACGCTTCCTGCCTATGTAGAAGGTAAGTAAAATAAATCACATCATCTAGAAAACTCAAGAGGTCCCATCTCTAACTCATTCAAAACTCTTTCAAAAATCCCCATACGTATCCACATCTCTGCTTTGGTTTTTTACAGCCTTGAGGGAGTAGATTAAATGTTTGAGGCAGTCAACATCCTTATAGAGCGATAAGGAAGATGCTTTGCTAGTTCAAAGATCATCTAGTTTTACAGGTCAAAGAAGGCAATACATCTAGCTCAGGTTGTGAACTGACTCTCTGAGGTCATATGACATGTCAGGAGACAAATGACAAGCTGAGGGTAAGAGTGCCGCGTGCCTGACGTAATTGCTATATAGCCTCTGCCATGACATTTGGGTAGCATTTCTTCACAGCAATTACGCTGCTCTTTTTGTGTTGCTCGAAATTGGGCACAGCAAGAATGGCAACATGACTAAGAAAGACCTTGGGCCTGAGTGGATGGCAAATGGAACATGAGTCAGCAGTGCCCTGGCAGCCAGCAGGGCCAGGCGTGTCCAGGGGTGCATCAGGCACAGCATGGCCAGCCAGGCTATGGAGGGGATTGTCCTGCACTCCTCTGCTCTGCACTGGGGTGGCCTCACCTCGAGTGCTGGGGGCTGGGGGCATTTTAGATGCCTTTATATATATAAGAAGGACTTCTGACTATTCAGGGTGTGTCCAGAGGAGGACTGCCAAGATGTTGAAAGGTCTCAAGGGCAAGACTTAGGAGAAGCAGCTGATGTCAGTTGGTTTGTTCACTGTGGAGTAGAGAAGGCTGAGGGGTGACCTCATCATAGTCTTCAGCTCCTTTTGGGAGGCAGCAGAAGGGGAGATGGAAAAATACTCCAGGAAAAAAAAAAAGTAAAGTTTTTTTATCTGTTGTTTTGAAAACCAGCAGGCTGTGCTAACAGGTCTTTTTTTGGTTTTCCACAAGAGACTGCACAATCTTGTCATTTTCACTTTCTGTATCAACAAGGAAAGGAGCAGCAGCAAGGGAAATGCTGTTCTTATTTGTGACTTAAATTTCATTTGAGTAATGAAGAGAGTCTGCCAAAGTGGTCATTAAGATGCTGTCTTAAGATGTGTTCAAGGCCTTGGTTAGGAACCATTTTTTCCTTCAAAATTTGAAAGCCAGGACTTCTATATACTCAAATCATTATTACCAATGAAGTATTAATGCTTGCCCCCGCCCCACCTCCCCACCTCATAAGAGTTGTGTGGGTCTGGTTCAGTCTTCCTATTTTAGGACTATTTTGTGTTGTACAAAGATGCTGCAGCATTGTCAGGATTAAATACTGTCTGCCTCACTTTTCCCCCATCCAGCTGGAATCAGAGTTCTTTCTTTAGGTTTGCTCTCTTAAATATTCCCAGACTAAAACAAAGCAGGGAGCTGCTTTAGCTAAGACTAAATAGCTGTTTCTTTGCAACTGGGGAGTAGGTTTAACAGCAACATAGTGCGTGCATTCATTCATTCATTCATTCATTCATTCATTCATTCATTCATTCATTTATTCATTCCATCAGGTTACTCTGTTCCACCCTTCTAAACTGAAACTATGGCTTAGTAGTTCCAGAACTGAATTTGCAAGAACACAAGCAATAAGAACTCTGTTTACAGCTGTACTGCTGCTTTTTTCAGTATTTTTCAAAACTACAATAGCAGGTGAATATGATTTCAAAGTAGCAAATAAAACGTAATTATAACACAGCAAAGTCATTATCAGAGGCTGGTCTAGCTCTTGTCAGCCCCATTCCCAAAGAGGAGTCCTGATGATAGAGTTTAATCATGATAATAAAGTATAGAATTCCTATGGCTAGGGCCACATAACTTAACTTTGCCTGGCAAATCCTTTGAACTTTGAAGTCAAAATCCCCCTTACCCTGGAGTGGTGTGAAGGGACATAATTAGTCATCATTGTATTGTCTTAATTCACGTTTTGTCAGTTCAGCCCCTGAAAGAGTGTTGTCCATTCAACAGAGGCACCTTCCTGGATATGAACAGTTTAACAGCTTCCATATGATCCATTATTCATGCCTTCAGTGTATCTGCAGGGAAATTTTAGACGTGAGAGTCTGTTGGAGAAACTCTGTAAGGCAAATGCTCCTTTAGCACTCCTGTCCATTCCCTTGGCCCGGATTGTCACTTTGGGGAATTGCAGAATTTCCAGTTGTCCACCTCTGACTAAAAAACTCCAAGAGGTAAGAAGTCATTGACATCATGGTGCACTCTGCCCACCTTTTTTTTCGGGCTATGTGGAAGGTCTAGAGCCAGTTTAGCTTTTTATTCAGGGGTGGGTGTAAACTCATCTGTGTGGGGTGGCTTTTGTTCACAACATACGATGGATGGTCATCTCTTGCTGTTTTGGTCAATGCCAATGTTTTGGCAAACAACTGGCATTCTCTGCCTCCTGCCATGGTATTTCTGCTTCTCACTGTTCCCTCTTCTCCTCTGGAAACATAAGGTGGGCTCTTTGTGGTGTGTACACAGATTCTCTTTGTGAAGATACAAGAGCTGTAACAACTGGCGTGTGAGTGGCAGAAGTCACTGTATCCTCTGCCCTCCAGTTATGCAAGATGCTGCTCTAATTTTCTGTTTTATGTTGGTTCCTATTCCAACTTGAATTTTTAACATTATGATGACAGAGCTAAAGCTACCATGCAGTGCTGGGAATGACCCATGAAATAAATGAAAAAGAGAACTTGTGAAGTCACACATGCTGTCATATACTTGAATATAATTATAAACAAATAAAGAAACCCATTGATAAACAGGATAAGTTTTCAGAGCAAGAGGAAAATGAGTACCCCATAGTGGCAGTCAATACTTTGCTGCATTTTCAAAACAAGCTCCAAGTATCTAAAGATGTATGCATATGGTCTGCTCAAAAGCAAACTTACCAGTGACTTTTTGATTACTTCAGGGCTCTGTGAAGATTGCATCAGTCCAATTTATTAATTTACCTGTTTCAGTAAGCTGCTGTCAGAATTGGTCAAGTTTATGAAGTTGTGGAGCTGCTCACAATTGAATGTGCCAGGTCTTGTGACTGCAGGACAGCAAATTCCTCGCCATGATTATGTATGATCCAAAGGATTTCAAGGCAAATTCTGGCTAGGAACTTATGCTCTCTGAGAAGGAATCAAATCTGTGCTGCTTCTCATCTTTTTTTTTTTACTGCCTCAGAGGGAGTTAGTGTGGAAGTGAAGGGAGATCATCAGATTCAAGATGAAATTCCTCCAGGAATTTCTGTGTGAAACACCAGGAACCAGGTTTCAGGGGCCAGCAGAACTGCTGAGAGCTTGGATGTGTGAAACAGGGAAGTCAAAGGGATAGATTTACATGGCTGCTGGTGTGAGTGGCTGTTGGGATTTTGGACAGAGAATATGTGAGTATTTTGTTTGAATTACGAGTGCTGCAGACACTTATACATTGATCTAATACATCTATCCAATATTTCTTATGTTGGCTTGAAGTGAGACAGATCATGGTTTTTGCACAAAATTGAGGCTTAAGGCAGTTAGGATTAGAGACATGATGGCTTCTGTCAGCTCTTCTGTTTCCTGAAACAAGAGCTGGCTTTTCATTGAGTTAGTTTTGCACACTGCAAATCTGAGCTCAGTTAATACATGCCTGCAGGCCTACATGGGCTTTTGAGATGCTTCTGCAGATTCCAGTTAAAAAAAACCAACCAAAAACAAACAAAAAAAACCCAAACCAACAAAAACCCCTTGAATGGAAAATGTCCAAAAGGAAGATATTTCAGCCTGCAAGCAAATTTTATGCAAATTAGTCAGTAGGCATGAATGACTGTCTTGCACTGTTGGTGGTCTTGGCAAGCCAGGAGTAATGTTGGGAATGGCTGTTGTCCCATGTCTGACGACACGGGCGGAACACACCGCCTTCTGGTTGCTGCGCTGTCTTTGGCCCATATATAGTAGCTCTTGCAATCAGATGGGAGCTTGGCTGATGTTTTTAGTAGGCCTGGGACAGGGCAGCTCCATCTCTTACCGTATGAGCAGCTCAGCAGACATGCATGAGCTGCCTAATGACACACTGCTGCAAAGGCTCAGTTACGGTGCTTGTTTGGCAAGGAAGATATAATTAATAATGTCATTGCATAAAAGTCAGCTGTTCAGTACTCATGCTAGCTGCCAAATGTTACACGATGCAGATTCAGAAATATTTTATCCATCTGCCAGTGCTTTCAAATCATTCTGGCAAGGTTTGTATTTCTATTTTAAACTGTGTAAAGGGAAATTGCTCTCATTCTCTCAGTGCTAAGGATGGTGCAAGCCTTACCCTACCTACTTTTAGAGAAATAGACCAGGGGAAGAAAAGTGTTAGAGGTCATCACAGAGGTATCATTTAGTGTCTAAAATGTACTGGACATATGCCAGAGTGATTCTGATAGCATTTTTTTTTGGAGGGGGAAAGAAGTGGTGCATCTCAGGATCAAACAATGTGTGCATTCAGGAAACATTCCACAAAAAAATTGTGAAGGGAATTTATAACTTCATATTGATAAACTGTAGGAATTATTGTTTTATACCTTCCATTAATGTTGTGAAACAAGTAAGTGTGGTTTTCTGTTAAGTAATGCTATTTCGCTATGCTAGGTATAGAAATTTTATTTATGCAACTTTGATTATTTTTCTTTATTTGAAAAAACCCACAGAGTCTTTCATCTATGTCCCCTTTTTTTGTTTTCACACATGCTGAGTGATTACAACCTACAGTGTTCTCTTGGTTAATAATGGCATAATGGAACAATCAGTTGGAGTTTTCCCTCTTCTTCTCCTTCTGTTCCTGACCATACCTGTCATCCCAGCTTTTAAACTGCTCCTTATGGCAACAGCCAGTCCTTTAGTGTCAGACATGTAAGTTAAGCATGTGAGATTCCTTAACTAGTAAAATTATACATAAAACAATGATTAAAGATCTAACATTTTAGGCAAAATATTATTTATTTCATTACGTTTGTTCTCACTAGGCAGTACAAGCTTTGCTGTCCCTTATGTAACCTCACCTCAGCAGTCCCTATTACTAGGGACAAACAGGAACTTGTGAGGTAGGACTTCAAAATCCTCACAGTTATACCTGGGACAAAAATATCTGAGCAAACTGAAACAGTGCTGTTCTGGCAGTGAGGGAGGAGCCTAACAGATCACAGTGTCTAAAGAACCAGTCTGGAATAATGCCTTAACTGTTACTCCCAGGTTGCTGCTTTTTATGGAAATATTGTTCCTCGTTTGTTATAGTGGGGTGAATTTGCATGTGACACTCATTTCATGCTGCTATTTTGACCATGGCATGAAGAGATATTGTTCCATTGCTACTGCAGTGTGAATCCTTACAGCATCTGCTCTGTTATCTTTGTGCCCTTCCAGCACACCTCCTACTGGAGATGGGTTGTTGTTTTTTTAAATGAAGAGGAAAATGCAAATAGTTTTTATTTTTGAAAAGGCAAAGGGTTTGAATAAGTGCAACATAAAGAATGACTAGAATTCCTTCATGGTTTGCCAAAAGAGTCCTCACTGATTTTTGCTACTTGTTAATTAGCATTCTAAGCTAGACGAGAGAAAAAAGATACCCTTTAATTGAAGTCTGCTTAGTTTCTTTTGAAAAACTAACCCCATTCCAAATCTTTGCAACACATTTCATGACTGTAATCTCTGAAAATACAAGTTAAATAAAAACATACAAGGAATGGATACTTACTGGCAATTTCTGCAAAGAAGGCAATAGAAAAACTGGTGGATGACTTAGCAGCTGGAAGCAATGCTTACTGAAAGACTAAACCAGTTTTTGAAAACCTAAACCAGCAGTAGCTTTCATTTCAGATTATTCCTTTGGTTCTTCTCAACACCTATTTTATTTAGTATTGAAAATCTGGCAGCTGAAAAAGCAGGCAGACTTGTCTTCTATTTTTGAGCATATAGAGAATGAGGTAAAAGCATTTAAGAGTGACAGTTTCTACATTTTTACAGTTTGGTAATGAGAAATATTCAGTTATTTAACTACAGGTAACACTACCAATGTTAAATAAATCTATTAAAAATGAAAACTGTGATGATTTCTTGATAAGAAACCATCCCCATTTCTTATTCATACAGCACATTAAACATAGTACTGTGTAACTAATATGGTATGGTTTTGAAATGTTCTAGTGTGGGTTTTGAGTGCCAATTTCTACCAAAGTTCAGTTACCAACAAAAGATGACTTAGTGTATAGTAACAGATTCTCTTCTGGCCTGACAAAAAGATGCATTAATTATCTATAGAAAGAAGCTGAGTAAAGGGTACAAAAGCAATGCAAGTTAAAATGCATTACTTATTTGAAGTTTCTTTCAGTTTAAATGATGATGGAAGCTGATGATTTAAATATCTGTGACTTAAATCAATCTGCATTTACCCCGACCCATTAGAGAAACATTTTTGAGACCGGAGGTCACTTCCAAAGGTTCCTGATAGAAGGAGCAAAATGTTCATTTTCTATATCTGGGGAGAGTGGTGAGATCTTCTTCCAGCTGTCGCTGCTCCAGTGCATGGCTGTTCATACTTTTATGTTCAGAGTAGACAAAACTGGATTTCATGTCTGGGGTGAAGATCTGTGAGTCTTTTTAACATGTATTGTCCTTTGCTCTTGTTCCCACTTGATATTCAGACTTTTCAAACAGTTGAGCATGCTGATCCTCATTCACCTCTCTCCTAAAGCAGATGGACAGACTAGAGTTGTGCCTCTTGCATGTGGCTGAACTGCCTTGAAAATGCAAGGTAGACGTGAAGCCAGGGTGATACTAAGTCATTCAAGAGCATGCTAATCTGTTGGAGCTGATGTTAGTTGCTGTTACAGGGATCACTTTTTTTCTTGAACCCTGCAAATGCAAACAGTAAACTTAAATAACAGGGAGCTTGAGAAAAAATGCTGTCTGACTCTATGCAGGAGTCGAGGGCAAGTCACAATCTAGCACCATTTTATCTTTTTTTTTGCCTTCCATTTTGTAGCTAAGAGGTGTGTTCAAGTGTAATCTCGTTTCTGTAGAAATGAGCTAGGAGCTCTAGAGGGCAAGGCACAGGGCTCAAGCCTCAGTCAGACATGCATTGGGAGCAGCAAAGCAATCACTGCACCGGGTTCTGTATTCTTGTAGTGTGTCTGAAGTCAGATGATAATTGGAGAAACACATCAGCACATATGAAGACATATTGGGAGTTAGATTGGTTTTTCCTGACTTTAGGGTCTTGCTTGGATGTATTTCACAATGGCAACAATATCAGAAGGCCACTTTAGCTTCTCTTTGATGCATGTGGTAAAAAAGATGGAGGCATATAGGAAGGTAGGTGAGCAAGGACTGCCATTTTGGGTATTTCAGCTAAAGTAAAGGCTGTTTCTACTTGTGGAATGGGAAGTATTTTTTGAAAGCTTTTTGGATAGAGACTGGAAAGGTCAAAATCCCATGGCTGTCTCTCTGCTGGGAGATTATTTTAGTCAATGTGTTCACGTAACCCATATTTGTATTGAAATCTATAGCCTGCAGTTAGGATTACCTTTATTTGCCAGTCAGATACCTTGTGTAAGGCAAGTCAGTACTGAGATACCATATAAGAAAATTACCCTAGAATGATTTTATCATGACAAGCATCACAATGCAGGCAGATTTCACTGCACAGATTTATGGTCAGCAACTGGAGCTTTATGATGAATTCTACAGACCTGGTAAAAGAAACTCAAGATTCGCATGCAATAACAGGATATCTTGACTCTGTAAGAAGATAACCAGTCCCAGCAAATGTGTTTGATGACACATCCCTCTGATGTAAGTAGAACTGCTTTTTTCTGTTTGTTTAAATGCTGCCACTCTTACAGATTTGGAGATGTTATGTGTAGCTTATGCTTTCATATGTGGCTCCTGGCAACTCTTCTCTCTGTCTTCTACCTTCCTGTGCTTGCCAGATTGTGAACTCTTCATGGGCTGCATAAACTATTAAAGTAGTGGCGTGTGAGTGACAGACCTATGTCGGTGTGCCCTCGCAGGAAGAACAAGTTGCTTAGGGCCTTTTTGGTAGCTCTTACTGTTTAGCTCAAAATATAGCATCTCACAGTTTTTGGGTACAGAGAGGCCCAGTTTAGTTTCAGGTGAGTTCCTTCTGCTTTAACCAAAATATAAACATGATGCGGAGCTCGTTTTCATGGTCTGACAGGAAACTCATGAAGTTCAACAAGGGAAGATGCAAAGTGGGGAGGAACAACCCCATACACCACTATGTGCTGGGGCCACCTGGCTGGAAAGCAGCTTGGCACAAAAGGACTTGGGAATTCTGATGGATACCAGATTGAACAGGAGCCAGCAATGTGTCCTTGCTGCAAAGAAGGCCAGCACTGGGAGTGTTCCAAGCAGGTTAAGGAACAGGTTCCCCTTTATTCAGCCCTGGTGAAGCCACAGCTGGGGTTCTGGGCTTCCCAGTACCAGAGAGACATGGACATAATGGAATGAGTCAATGGGCCACTAAGGTGATGAAGTATCTCTCCTGTGAGGGAAGGCTGACTGAGCCAGGACTGTTCAGCCTGGAGAAGAGGGGGATCTAAGTAATGTATGCAAATACTTGACAGGAGGGTGTAAAGAAAACCAAGCCAAGTTTTTTTTCAGTGATGACCTGTGACAGTACAAGAGGCAATGGGCACAACCTGAGCATCAGGAAACACTTATTTTACTGTGAGGGCAAACAAGTTGCCCGAAGAAGTTGTGAATTCTTTGTCTTTGAAGGTATTCAGTAACCACCCAGACATGATCCTGGGCAACTGATTCTGGGTGGCCCTGTTTGAGCAGTGGGGCTGGTCCAGATGACCTTCAGAGGTCTCTTCCAACCTCAACTGGTCCGTGATTCTGTGATTCATCTTTGTGCCATTTTGAGTATGTTGTCTGCACATAATCGCAGATAATTCTCAGGTCTAAATATAGTAAATGAGCAGTCTCAGCACAACTCAAGGTCCCTCCAGATGGGCTTTAATGCATAAAGATGATGACTTGGCAAACCCATGTGGGAAAGGACATTCCAGGTATACCAGGCTTGAAAGGAAGACCAGGGACAAAACTGTGAGAAGCTGAATATCAGCAGACCTCTGACTTTGGAAGTTGCCATTTCTGGACAGCTGAATTGGTGCTATGCAAGTCAATCACTAAAAGCATAGAAGGTTATCTACCATAAGACATCAAGTATTCAAACTGATGTTGACAGCTCCATCATCTGTTGTCATGCAGAGCTGTATAAACAAACACATTTCCACATAGTGGGTGTTATGAATTGTCACCTTCCAGAGAATCCACTAGTCCTGTTACATGCACACTGAGGTATCCTGTGGCAGCCAGTAAAGACAAGCATACTTTCTTCACAGCAGTAAACTCAGCTCTTCTGGGTAAAATACTAGCTGTTTTTGGAGACTGTGTACAGCCATGCATTCCCACTGGCTTCATAAAGAAGAAACATCATTCTGAGAAAAAATGCACATCAGAGGGAAATTGGTGGTGATGGGTTCAGGCTTAGAATAATTTCATTTCAAACCTGAAATAGTTTGGGTTTTTCTCAAGAAAAATGAAAAAAAATTCATTTCGATGAAGAGTGTTCTTTTCTTTAAACTCATAAAGATATCCAGATATGGATTTAGGAGCCTGTATTTCTATTTTCTCTATTTTAGACTTTTCATGGCTCCACAGGTCTCAGCCATCCACATGGCTTGCATGCATCTATCCTTATAAAGCCAGGAAAACCATCATTAGTATTAGAGAACCTAGCTTGCTCGAATGGGTTTCAATAACTAAGGTTGAACATTAATTTATCAATGGAAACAATGGGCCAAAATACAGAAACACAAAATGGCACTGAGAAGAGGAGCATCAAGAAAATCCAGGTTAGTGAAAGACTGCCACTCAGAAATTATTCTTAGTGAGGAGTGGTCCTTTGATTCCCAAGCTTATGAAGGTAACTGGCATAACTAAAAATAGGTATAACTTACCTCTTGAGGCATTCTGTCCTCAAAGTTTGTAGACACTACAAAAGTACCATACAAATGGGAAAAAAATCACAAAAAGTGCAATGTGTGGGATGATAAGATAGAAATGTTGTTTGTATTTCATACTCTGTGTATTCTTTTTTTATTCCCAAGCTTTTCTCTGATTTATTCTGGTGCTTCAATTGTTTGCTTTTCCTCATAAGGATGTTTTAATTAGACAAAGAAGATACCTCTGTAGGGTATAGAAGTGTTATTTTCTAATCTTCCAGATGGGGAATCTTGTATTTCAGAAGTAATAGAGGGCTTTTGACTCACTTAAGCCACAGTGCTTACATGCAATAATCTTTGTTCTCATTAATGGCTGATTTATATATAGTATCCAGATTGATGGAGAAAAATGAAAAGATGGTTATGAGACTCCAAATGCAATTTATACTTTTTTTACACAAAGTCTCATCCCATTAGAACTGAACTAGGTTTATTTCTATCTCCATGAGTTGTGTTACTTGTAAACCTGTGGAATGCAGGTGGAATACAGGTACTTTCAGTGATCCAAGTCATCATGTATTCTGGCAGGGTATGTTCCAATTCTAGTTCCACCTGATCCATGTTTGGCAATACAGCTTTGCAGTTTTATGCCACAACTTTTAAGACAACAAAACTTGTGTGTGTGAATGACCTCTGTCTCTGCTTGTGGGCTGTGTAGGATGCTGTTACCCATGTGGTGTATATCCAAAATGAGCACCACTTCTCACTGCCATGAGTCTTTTTCTGAAAGTGTGCATATTTATACAGGCAGCCCAGGATGATGAGGCTTTAAAGTGCCTTAGGAAATACATAAAATTATAGGATAAGGAAATTCTAACTGTTTTGCCAACAGTAGGGACTTGAATTGAGGTCTCCTGTGTAAGTTGCTGAAGGTTTCCATGCAGTGGAGTGAGACTTCTTACAGAAGTTTTTTTATACCTTTGGGTTTAGTCCTTTAGTCAGCTCCCACTCAAAAGCAATACTACCATAAATGTAGAAGTTAATCTTCAGGGAAGTTAGGCTTTTGATGAGGAATTACCTGAAAACATGTGTATTTCTCTTCATCATGGATAAAATTTTTGTTACCAGATAGTTTCATTTGAGTTTCATTATTAGAGTTTGCAAATATGAAGACACATTTGCCATTAGCAGGTGTGAATCTAGACAATCCCATAGCTACGGAATATATGCATAGCTTGCCAACTAATCCATAGCTTGCAGTTGACTTTGGTGAAAACTGAAGTAATGTAACATTGCAGTTGTGCTAGACATGTAAAGAGTAGCTATACATAGTCTTGCATTAGGTTCTTACCAGTTATTTTTTTTCCATAACAAAGTTGGATGACGAGAAGGGCAATGAATCCTTTGTTTGAAATAAATATATTTAAAATAGGGGGGTCATTCATTGTCTGTGACTGTATTTTGTTAGTTTCTTCTTAGTGGTTAATCATGAAGTATTTCTGACACCAGAATAAGTGTCTGGTAGCTTGGTCTTAGAAACAGACAAGTCAGAGATTACTGGAGAGTACGGCCTAGGCTTACTAAACGAACAGCCTACTCTGCACCTAATTTTTTTTTTCTTGATAAATTACTTACAGATGACCTACAGAGATGGAAGGAAAAAGTGCTTAGGGGCAGTTAACTTGTGAATAAAGAATTAGAGGTAGGGAAACGGGAGATATTTTTAGGCCATATTTGAAGGATTTAATTCCTTCCATCTGTTAAGTTTTTTAATCAAGCATGTGTCCAAACTGCAAACAAATATCACCTGGGATAAGAAAAAAATCAAACCTAGTGCATCTAGAGATGACCTTTGGGGATAACTTTCACTGTATATCATACCACCCAAAGTGGTTGTCTATTTTGGATATCTGCATAATGCAATGGATGAAATTCCATTAACAGTCTTATGTTTTTTTCAGTAGGACGTAATTTACATTTTAATGAATTCTGCAGGGACAGAAATAAAACTAAAGATGTGATTGGGTGGGGGATACAGATCCTTAGAGAAAGCCTGCAGAATGAGCTCCAGCTTTACTAGATGCCAGAGAATCCACACATGAGCAAATTGTTCTACATGCCCTCTAAGAGGGCAAGCATTAATGGAGGTTAGTTCACAATGGATCAGAAAGCTGAGATGCCAATCATAAGTCACAAATCTGAGGGAATCCACATTTCACTATGTCTTCTGTGGCAAAGTAATTTGCTTTTTATAGGCCACAGTCAAGTGAATATGAGTTGTTGAGGACATATTTCCCTCCTGTAAACTAAAATGGATAAATCAGTCTGAGGAACTGCTGGAGTTTTTTTCTGCACGTGGAAAGACTCACACATAGGAACTATTATATTGATTCGGTGTTGGCATGAAATACTTGACCCCTTAAGAGTAATCTCACTGCATCATACCCAGATGAAGCTTGTGGGCGTAGAATTTTGTTCCTTACAGAATTTGAATACTGCTTTTCTTTTTCTATGTGCATATGATGTAGTTAGATAATGATTTTCTCAAATAGTGATGCTGCTGCTAGTATCTCTGTGTTGTTAGCAGTACTTGAGTAAAATGTGATCATGAAATTGGGCTTTGGCCTTTTGTTTCTGCTGTTTTGTACATTTATTTTGGCTTTCTCATATTTGAAAGCGGCAGACCAGAGATAAGAGCCTGGGAGATGTCCTATGTGATGTTGTGGCTAAAGTTTTTTAATCTTATCCTGAAACATTCTGTAATGAAGTGTGCCTTTTGTTATCTTCATTGATTGTTGAAAGGGTATTTTAAATGGCAGTCAGCTGTGGTTTTAGGTAAAAGCACGAAGTAAAATAATTCTGAGTTCAAAGCTGTAGTCAAGTGAGTGTGAGTTATTGAGGATTTATTTCCTTCAACATAGTTAACACTCATTAATTTGCTTGCTGCTGTGTCTGGTAGCAAGAAAGCATCCAGTACACTTCGTAATGCTTGTCAACACTAAAGTTAGGGTAAATTGTTATATGCTACTGCTGCTGATCTGGCAATCACCTGCTCTGTTGATTGCTGAATTTTATTTGACTTGCAAAATAAAATGCATTTACTCCTCTCAGTTTGGCTGGTGTAAAAACTCTGTACCTGTTCTGATCTGTGCAGAAATGGATATGGACAGATCTGCCAGATCTGTCCATCCCATGAGCAGCAGGATGGAACTGTCTTCTGTAATTCCAGTTCCTCCCAGCTGTGACCACTGCAGTCTTGTCAGTGTGTTCACATGGAATGCTGTCAGAAAATCAGTGTTGGCTCACTGAAAAGAGAGGGAAGGGTGAGCCAGCACCACTCTCACTTAGTCTTCCTTACTTCTGGTAGTGTTTTTTGTGAACCTTATCCAGCCCCCTAAAATGAGAACATATGGTCTGAAGAGAACTTACAGAAACCAAATTATTTTATGCGTTACAGGGTAAATCAAGATCTGTAACTTTACAGATTGTACAGCAAGTTAATTTCATTTAAGATACTTCTTAGATATTTTTGAAAATATAAATTTCTGCTAGGATCCAGCAATTTCCTGTACATTTATATCAATTGCTTTTGTCTTTGGGAAGACAAAAGTGCAAAGTGCAACTGGACTCAGTGGGAAGCAATTTTCTCTGCTTCACATCAGGTTCAGTTAGATTGTTAAAGGCACAGTCAATACAGAATGTCTGCCACCTGAAATATTTCATCCACTGGTCATATTAGCAGAACATGTGGTTGGGAAAAGACAACCTAAACTACAGATAAGCCTGTGAGTCCTTGCTCTCTTTTCTGGACATCAAGGACATCGGGTGTCCTTGTCACGTGTACTGCTTGCAGAACCCCCCCTGATAGTGTATGAAGTTATTTTGCTAGTTGTGAATCCTTATGGCCTTGGATTTTTCTTTGCTAACCCAATTTCTCCTCGGTCTGGCTTCCTCCTCAGTGGAAAAAAGTGAGTGATACAGCTTATCTTCCACTTTGCATATGGCCTTGTTTGTCTTCCTTATTTGTTCTAGTTGCTTTCCCTCACTTTTTCTAGGACATTTAGGTTTACCTCCTTCTAATTCTTTTGAAATCACTGCATCACCAACTGTGCTGTCTGTTTTATTAGCACTGCCTGTCAGAAGACTAAATAAATAAACACCTTGAATACTCATTTGTTTGGTACAGTAATTGCCAGAACTGTTTACAGAGACATTTACAGATGGTTGTTAGACATCATTTTGTCCCAGTCTAATTTTCCAGCATTTCAGATGCCAAGATAACATCACAGCTCCTATCTGGCAACAGTGGATTCTTTCCTAACTCTTCTGATACCAAGATTGTTTCATCATGGTATATGAAAAAAAAAAAACAACACAAACCATAACAGTGATGAAAGCCCTATCTCTTTCTCACCCTGGTAGTAGCTGGACCATGGAGGTTAATCAACACAGAGCAGGATCAGACCTGACCTCAGTACTCCTTTTACTCAGCCATTCCAACATCTGTATCTCTGCAGGTTCCTTCTTGTAGTGAGTTTGGCATGAACATATTGTTAAAATATTCTAGATACGAATTGGAACATTTCCTTCTTTTTTTTTTTCCAGTGCTTCCACAATAAGTATTCCTCAGTCTTCTTCCAGACAAGTCAGTGAAAGCTTTTAAGATGTGTTTTCTTGGAAGTGATGTACGACTCAAAGACAGTTTGCAGCATGCATATGTGTGGTCTAATGCCACTGTCCCATGTTTGTTTTGGGATAGCAAAGGCATTTGTTAAATCTGTAGCTGGCTGAGTTTTCTTACTGAATATTTATGTTTCTTCTTGAGCCAGTGCGATGGCCTGTTCTACATTTCCCTAAGACAGCTCTCTGAATGGAGGGAAAAGTGAGATTCAGTTAACTGACAAGTCATCTGCCTACTGTGATGCTTCTCAGTCTTCTCACTGTAGCACATGGCTGTTCTCCTACCCTTTTTTTATTTGTCTGGTCTGGCCCCTTTATAATGTCAACCCTTGTTGGTCTCTCTGAAGAGAATGAGGCTCAGCCTTGTAGTATTTACAGCCACCTGCAGGTGAAAAGTTTCACTTGCCTGAGGATTTTTACATCTTGGAAAGTAATGAGATAGAGATGACTCAGGCAATGGATGAATAACCCATAAAATATTTTTAATTTAATACCTCTTGACAGAGTATTTAACAATAAGTAGAGGTGTTCCCAGTCCACTGGGAGATGTTATTTTCCAGGTAGTAGCTTCAAAATCGAACCTATTAATAGAAAGAGATAGGAAAACTTTAAATATTACCAAAGAAATAGTAAATCTGCCCTGAATTAGTTGGAATACTATTTTTCTCTGGTTGATCTAATAGACTTACTGATTTTTTTTCCTAATGAGTGCTGAGCAAAACTGTTTATCCTTTATTATCATTGCTATTTCCCTATTTATTTATTATTGCTATTTATTATCATTTACAAAATTCAAAATTCAACTTCACTCAAAATTCAACTTCACTATTAAAATTCAACTTCACTTTCAAGAAGGGCAGACAGTGCAGAGGGCAAAGAACTTGCTGCCTAACTTCACTCCTGTTGTCTGTTTTATTTGAGTATTGAAGTGCTTGTTCTACTGACAGCTTAAGCAAGACAAGGTTATTAGGAACTGGAAGCTGTGCTACAATCTGATGTGAAAAAAGTAAAAATTGGAAGTTGGTTTTACTCCTTTGTCAGTTGTCAGTGATTGCAGATGTTGTGAATTAAAGAGGGAAGTGCATCCCCCAGAGTTTTGTGCTGTTTTAACATGCAAATTGACAGAGAGTAAAATGCTTGTAGTCCAACAATTACCAGGCTTACTTCACACACACACAGTGAACTCATTTACAGATAACTTCTAGAGATAGTTTCTTCACGCTGATCCCTTGTATGTGCCTCCAGCAGCTGAAAGAGAAGGATACAAGTGGATTTGCAGAATGTAGTGTAAGCCCTTTTTGAGCAGATGGAGAACAAAGTGTTTGCGATGCACAGTGGTTTTGGTTGTGTCCTGTAGTACATCTTCAAGAGACTATGTTTAGTCACAGTAACTTCTTTGGGGCTGGAGAAGTCCTCAGTCTTGTTACACAGATTTGCATGAGGATTACTGACTGTTGCTTCACCACAAGTCCTTCAAACATCTGATTTTTATTTTTTTCCTGGGGGTGGGGCGGTTTCCTGCTGCTTTTATTTGGTATTAAGAGATATAGTAGAATTAAGCAGCTGTGGTTAAAATAAACAAAGCGGATAAAGCGGCTTCAGGAGAATTGGCTCAGGAAAAAGGAGACAGATTAACAACATGTGACCAGCAGAGGTGCCTAGATTCCATAGAGTTATGCCAGTGGGTGCTAAGCATTGCAAATGTATGTTTGATGGATTGACCAGAATCTGACTGGTCTCCTTGCTGGGCGGAAAGTGTCTGTGAATAAGTAATAGGGGCTTCCATCTCAGAAGAAAGTACTGCAGGTGCATGCCCCTGCATTTGTGCAAATATAGAACAAATGAATTTATCATATAAACAGCCACATAGTTCTGTTTTAAGAAGGCTTTAATGCAGTTGCTCAAAAACTAGTGTAATGAGGGAACTCAACTGATCATGATTACATTTGTTTTTCTCTCTACTTTCAAGAGAATAAAATATGATTTCCGGTCTTCTCTGATGCATTTCCCTTGGGGCATTTGTATACTGGAATTGGACTGTTTGTTACTCTGAAAGCTATCTTGCTAAAACTGTCTCTTCCTGTTGACATCTATGAAAATTGTTGAAAAGTTTCCTTCTAGCTTTCAAAGTCTTGAGTGCTAGTGAATCAAATTATTTTGGAAAGATATTTTAATAATGAGGCAAACCAAATCTATTAGCCAAATCGTGGTTGCTAACATGTACAAATCTTTTACTTTGTTGTGCTTATTGAAGGATTAGTAATTGCAGGTAAATATTCATCATTTTTTTCTAATAACTTGGAGAGTAAAATTCAGCTCCCCTCTGTTCTGTGGGTCTAATGGGATGAAATACCAACACGCATTTCTTTTTGCACTCTCACTCAGATCTGAATGTTTCTGTGGAGCAATGAATTCAGGAGATCTCTCTGTCCACCTTGTGTTCAGATTGCATTTTCATTTCAAATGAAATTAACTGTATAAAATAAATAGAAAAATAAAATAAATAAAGTAATTTTTAAATAATTGCAGATTTCAATATTGTAATTAATGTTATTACATAGGGAAAAGCCTAGACTTACATCTCCTGTCAAGCCACTTCAAAAAGTGGTGCATTAAGAGATAGCATTGTAATTTGCTGCCTGTTTTTAGTTTGAAGTCTGTAGATAGGGTCATTTGCAGGAATTAAAGAGAGACTGTGTTTAATTCCCAAACTTTGCATTTCAGAAAGATATCTTTTCAGTTATGTGTGTTTAGGAGTAGGGCTTAATGCTCAGAAGTGCTTTGTTAGGCTGATGAATTCTCATTCATTATGGTGAATTGCTTAGAGAATTTTTCAGCTCTTATCCCCATGCTTACTAATGAGAAAATGGTTTAATGTGAAGATTATATATAATGCTTTGTTACTATATTTTAAATGAGCTATTACTGTCAGTCTCTTATCAGGGACAATGTAACTGCACATTCTAATATATGCATAAGGTTAGTGTTTCTGTAGGAACCCCAAGTCCTATTTGGGCACTATGAATTGGGCCTTTAAAATTTATACAGCCTTTTATGAATTTTATGTTAAATATCCATCCAGTCATTTCTCCTCTGTGGAGTGACTGTATAATTCCTTCTTCTAGATTAGTTATTCTCTGGATTTTATATATGTTGTCTTTGACTTTTAGAACTCTCTTTTGTCTTTGACGTTTTTCCATACAGCAAATAAGTGGTTAGGGCCCTGCCAGTCCTTCTGATTTCAGGAGTTTTGGTATTTGATGTATAATGTTTAATTGTTTTTTTTTCTAATAGTAGTTTTGAAGTTCTGCCTCCATTCTCCTTCCTGCCCTCTGAGTTTAACCATCACTTAACTGTGTTGTACACATTTTAATACTTCTTTATACATCATCTCTGAATCCTTTTCAAATGTTCAGTCTTTTTTGCCTACTGCACTTTGGGCATTGTGACTTAGACACAAAATGATGATAATGCGGACATTGGCACAACTAAATCTGACCTTTCACAGCTGCAGGCAGAGAGAATTTTGTTGATTTTTGCTTTGTGCATGCCACTCAAAATAGCTATGAAGTTCTGGGAGAAGAACTACTGCAGTCCAAAGTAATGCCTCATTTGTTTTGACTATTTGCTTTTTTTGCATCAGTTTTTCCCAAATCATTTTGCAGGAAGTCTGTATTTGGGAATATCATTCTACAGGTTATGTTCATTTAAATTAATCCTTTGTTTCCTTTCTACTGCTACATTTCTCCTCACTTAGTTTTAAATACTGACAACTTACCTCCTAGAAATTTCATTAAAGAGGTGTTTATTCCCAAATTATTAATGGCAACCATTAGAAAATCAGGGCTGTGCTTGTCTTGGACACAAGCTGTGAACAATTGAGTGTGTTTGTTCCTTATCTATTCAGGAGGACACTGGGTACTGGGGGGGGTGGGGGGAAAGGATGGGTATGTTGAGAATACCCCTGGAATAAAGCTATTAATTGATATCTGAGAGTTTATCTCCTAAGAGAATAATGGGAAAGGTGGGAAGGGACATGTTGAGGTCATATCATCTGCTGTCCATTGCTTGAGCAGAGTCAGTTGGAACAGAGACTGTAGAGACTCTCTAGTCTACAGACTGTGGAGTGTCTAGTCCGGTTTGGAATATCTCCACAGATGGAAGCTCCTCAGCCTCTCTGGAAACATTACCTCAGTGTTTGGTCCCCCTTGCAGGTCTTGCATTGAATTTTGTGGTCATCTTGTCCTGTCACTGAGCAGTCCTAAGAGGAGAGCAGCTCGCTGTTCTTCAGTGCCTTTGATCAGGTATTTATACAGGTCAGTAAGAACCCCCTGAGCTTCCTCTTCTTGAGGACAAACAGTCCCAGCCCTCTCAGCCTCTTAAAAGGCTCCTTTCCCTTCCTGGTATTCACCAATGTCTGTCTTTTACTGGAGAGCCCAGAACTGGACATGGCATTCCAGTTGTGCTGGATTCACTGGTGTTGAGTAGGGGAAAAGGATAACACTCAAAACTGCCAGACACATTCTTCCTAGTGCAGCCCTGGGTGCTGTAGGCCTTCTTTGCTTTGAGGTTGCATTACTGGCTTCTGATCAGCTTGTTGTCCACCAGGACTCCAGGCTCTCCACTGGAGACCTGCTTCCCAGCCTCTCAGCCCTTGGTGTGTCCTGGTGCACAAGGTCGTTCCTCCCCAAGTGCAGGACTCTGCATTCCATCTGTTGAACTTCCTCAGACATCCTCTCTGCCCGATTCTTCATCCAGTCCAGGTCTCTGAGGGGCAGCTCTGCCATCTGCTGTGTCAGCTACTCGAGTTTATCTACAAACTTGCTGCGGGAACATTCTGTCCCATTGTCCTGGTCATTAATGAAGAGTTAAACAGGATTGGCCCAGTAGGCAGGGTCTGTAACCCTTGGGCACATCTCAGTGTGTCTATGTCCATCATCCTTTTGTTCCCCTTCCACCTTTTTGAAGTCTCCCTCACTTCAGACGTGTCAGGGCTTGTTCTGCAGTCTGATAAAGCAAGGGACAACAAAACAGCCTTGTACTGTTTATATTTATTATATATAATTTGAATTATTTATTCTATTAGCTCTTACTAAAGAATGTTCTGTCCATTTTACAACTGTGTTCAGCCAATCACAGAGCAGTGGCCTTTGCTAAATGTAAACAAAATGGCAACTCCCTGCCATAAAACGTGCAGGCATTGGGACACACACACACAAAAGTGTGCTGATTCCCCAGCATGGCAAGAGAGCTCTCCCCATAGGGCTTCCACAGGAAAGAGATTTCATGTGTTCATTAGAAGTGACGTGGTTTTGTATTTTTCACAAATTAGGAAGAACATGGTAGCTGAGGAAATAATAAAATCATAGAAATGTTGCTTGACAGGAATCTCTTCAAGTCATACCAAGTGGTGCTGCTGCTAGTGCTAGCTCAGGTCAACCATGACTGCCTGTAGCAAAGCACTGAAAACCTCTGTGACTGGAGGTTTTGACACCTTTTTGGTAACTTCTTCCAGTGCTGTACTAATTTCTCAGTGAAAGTTTCTCCTAAAGTGCAGCCTGTAGTACCTGAGCTGCCCTTCAACTGAATAAAGAGAAGTTTAAGCTGTCCTTGACAAACCAAGCAAACCCAGGTCTTACAATTTCCTTTTACAGAACACATCCTTTATTGAAGACTCTAGAGTGACCAAGAGAGAGCATCCAGGCCAAAGCTTAAGGCTTCTGGGACGCATTTCAAAAACACAGACTGATAAAAGTGTCAGAATTTAATGCTCCTCAGGACAGCTCTCCCTCTGCTTGCCTCACAGAAGATCACAGTCTCTGATGCCTCACTTGAGTTTGTCAGGACCATCCCAGGAGTACCACTTGGGGGAGTGACTCTAGGAAGATAATAAATGCTTTCTCTGGCAGATGGATTAAGGAAACTCAACATTTGTACAAATTCCAGCTCTGTACCTTCTATTACACACAGGCTGTCAGTACAGCTGTTACAGAACTAGACTCAAAGAAGACATCAAAATGATTCCCTTGTCTTCCATCAATGCTCAGTTCATAGGAATATTGTACAGGAGTTTAAATCTGCCACATTGCTCTGGCAGTAGCACTAAGTAGGTTTTTTGAGTATGTTCACCTACTTCCATACTCTTAATTTCCTAGTATATGGCTGAAGAACTTCTCAGGTTTTGGTGTCCTTGCAGTACTTTAGATCGTATTTAGAAGATGATCTTGCTTTGCAAGAGACCTCTGAGATTGTCAGCTGTTAACTCCCAGTTTTGACTAATCCTGTGGATTATCTAGACAGTGCAGGAAAATTTATCTAATCTTACCTGAAAATCTCCTTTAAGCACCAGCCGTTTCCAGAGATGGTTTAACCACCCAAATCCAGAGTTGGCAATCGGCATCCAAAAAGTTAATTTGCAGAAAGCCTATCTCTGTTCTGGAGTATGTTTTGAAGTGGTGGAAACCATGTAGTTCTCATCCCTGCCTCCTTCCAGAACAGTTATTCTGATCTGTAATACATTAAGATACCATAAATGAAGAAGAGGGGAAAATACTCACCTCTCCCCCAACAAAACCCCATAAAAACCCCCATACCCCAGGATCAGAGTGAGAAAGCTTTGCTGCTCTATAAGGGCCTTGTCTTCCTTACCTCATCTGCACACTCATTGGTCAGAGAGTCAGTTAGAGAAATGGTGGAAAATCTCTGACTTGAAAACAAGACTTGAGATAGGTCGCCTTTATCTTGTGGAACTTACCAAACAGAAGGATAATATTACTGGCAGCTTTTCCAAAATATTGCAGACCCCAACAAAGGGGAGGGTTTTAAGAGCCACCTGGACACTGGACACTCTCTGTGCTAGGCTTTGGTGGTGCATTCTGCTTGTCCTCATGGCTTCTTCATACTTGTCCTTTTGGTGTAGGTCATCTTCCCGTTGACTTTCTGTTTCAACGGAAGGTCAAAACCTAATTCAGAGTGTCTTTTTGTCACTGCAGTTATCCTGAAATCAGTTCCCAGCTCTGACACTTTCTTTTGCAGTCATGCTGTCAGTATTTCCTTGTAACAAACCTCCGGTGCTTTTTCTCATTTTATGGGGCCATATATAAGCTGTAGCGTATATTTTTCATTGTATCGTTTTTACTTCAGGCAAGATCTCCCTGTTTTAACCCAGCACAGAGGAAGGTGGGGAGCTTTCTGTTCTCTGTAACTGGGCCACAGATGGCCATGGGCATGTTACTCGAGGTGGAGCACAAACTGAGACACTTGCTTCTTTTTGTCCCTTGTGGTTGTCTCTCATTATTTAGTTTCTAAATGTCTCTGTTCTATTCCGAGTGTGTTAAGAGCTCTCCTGGTGTTTGAGCAGCACTAGAAGATCTGATGTCAAGAACAAACCCCTTCTCTCACACACACCTGTTTGTGCAGCTTTTCCATCAAGCATTCTTTGCATGGGATGGAATAACTGCAAAAGTCAACAAAGAATATGGCCTCATCCCTTTTCCTCTTGGTAGTGCCTTCCTTATCCGTTTCCTTTTTCTTATGCTGTTCAGTGACTTCAAGGGCAAGTCTATCAATATTATTCAATTAAAAACATTACCAGAATGGCATTTCCTACCCCTTCTTTACACCAGCTTGTTGCCACCTGGTAGTTTTACTGGATTCTGCACACATGATCTTACTCTGAGACGCATGAAATGTCATTATTTGTGTACATGCTAAGAAACCACAAATGCTATTACCAATATCAAAAATTATCTAGCCCTTACTGACAATTGTGGGCACAATGCTTGATTCTTGTGGCGTAATTAATGGATTTACTTCTCAGTTGTGTAAAGCAAAATGTGCTACAATGCTTGCTAATATTCCCCTTGTTCCTATTATTGGAAAGGACTGAGACACAGGCTGTTGGGTTTTCTGACTGACCTCTAGAGTTGTGAACATTTCATTCACATCCTGTCTAATAATTCCTCCCAGGCTAGATAATCCTGTGCACAATCTCCTTCTGTACAATATGTCAGTCTTGGCATACATCTGACCATCTGTGTTGTTCTTTCCTGGGTCTTGTAAACTCTTCCTGTATCTTTTTTATGGTTAAGGCAGCTAAACCTGGGTATGGCACTCTATTGTGAAAGTTTGTATTGTTGTATTAGTTCACATAATGCTCAAAAATGAGGAGTAAAATAAATGAGCTCCTTCCCTGTTCTGGTGATAGCACTTGTCAGGGAAAGGCTTGTTTTGGGCTTGAAGTTTACCTGGCGTTCTAATTTCCCTCGAAGTATTTGTGACTCTTAATATTTCCTAGAATACTTTCTGTTTTCTGGATACAGGGATGAACAGATAGATACTGAAGTAGTGAAGAGAATTCAAAGTGTGGGAGAACCTGTGAGGAACATTGGTGTTCCTTTTGCTTTTAAGCTCAAAATATGTGTACCATAGCTTGGATAAATTGCCCTATAAGTAAAAGTGACTGACTTTATGATGGTGTTCTGCAGTGACATAAACAGCAGGGGTAGGAGAGATTTGATGGTTGCCTAGAGGGTGATGATTTCTAATCATGAGAGGGAAACGAGCCAACATTTTTTGAGAAGAAAAATCCAGTGAAATTTATTACTCTGTTGAACCATTTCTCTGGGGAAGGAAAGTCAGTGCCATCACTCTCACCCAATTAAATACCAAGCAGCATATATTATTTAATTATATGGTGAAAAAGGAATTAATAAGATGACTTGATATATTCTTGCTGCTTTCACACTCCAGAATTCAGTTGTTCCAAACAGAAAGAGGTGGATCCTGTGAGAATAAATACTTGTCAGAGCATTTTTGTAGTGTTCACATTGTATAAAAAATGAGACTGGTATAGAATAAAGTGTCAGTGAAAGATATTTTATTGCTAGAATCCTAGCCAGCTTTGGTTGGTGTGGTTGTATGCAATTAAGTCCCATGTCAGTGGAATTATTTGGGATTTTTTAAAGAAGCATGAGTGAAAAAAACATTTGTCATGGGACCTGAAGTTTAAAGCATAAATTTTAGCTTCAGCAGTACTGCTATGCAGTAGAATGGCAGAGAGGAAAACAGAGAAGAAAGCACAAAAATCGAGCAGCTGTGGAGAGAAGAAATATGAAATTTGTCTTAAACTTTTAGTGCTATTTGGTATGGGATGCCACCTTGTGGAAGTTTTTATGTTGTCATGTCTTTTATCAAATCTCTGACTTTTTACTCTTCAGGCACTAGAGATCAGCCTTTAAAAGCCCCTCCATCACCTGATGTTTTATGTAATCTGAACTTCCAGTGTTACTCTGCCTTCCCTCATTTAAGCAATTAGGTGCTTCTGACTTTTTTATAAGTAAACATAAACATGGACCTTCTGGAGTAATCTCCTAGCCACCTTTCTCTTCTGGACCAAATCTATTTCAAGGATTGTGCTGCTGGATTTTTCAAATGGTTAAGAGACGCTAGCTAGGGCTTCTTTCTTCTATTTCTTTATTTCTTTTGCTACGATCTCATAATTGGTGTTGGATTCTGAGGTGTCATTCTTTATGGGCTGAGCTTTGTATTAATCATATGTATTCCTTTTTGTCCTCTGCTTGTCCTTCCTCTGTAAGCTTTTTTTCCCTGAGCTTGCTCTTACCACTGCCATGTTTATCTGCAGTGATGTATTGCTTTTGGCCTAATGATTCCAAAATTCATTGCACTTGAGCTAAGGCTGTGACTTCTGAACTTAATAGAGTATGAAAGTCCAAGGAACACATTTGTGAATGACCTTTTAAGTGTGAATTCAGGATCTGATGGAAAGTTACACTGAACAATTTTGGTCTTTGGTAGAAACTTCTTTGGAAACATTTACAGACTCATCCATGGAGTGTCATGAAGTCATTGATTAAAGTGCCATCAGCTAATGGCAATGGCAGCCCTGGTAGCTTAGAAATGCCATTTAATACTTTAAATGAATGTTGTGTGGTGAGAGCTGTTCCTGACCTCCTGAACCATTAAGCTCTCAGCCCCTGCCTGCAGTTCTCATCTAATGGTGGAAACAGCTGAACCACAGGATGGATTCCTGAATGAGCTTGAGGTGCCAAAACTGCAGCAACTCAAGGACAGAGTAGATGAAATTTAAAGCAGGAGCAGTAGGGTGGCTGATTCCATGAGCTGCAGACAATTTGAACCTGTGGCCATGTCCACTGGGTCCTGCAGCAGATCAGGAGGCTTCTGTTTTGCATCACCCCCAGCTCTTTACTACTCCACGTTCACACTGACCTTGCTGACATATCATGAAAGGCAATGAGAAATCAATTCAAGCTCATTAAGTGGAGAGGACGAATTTGAGGGTAAAGATTAAAGTCCTCCCCTGCCACATGCATGTGTGTATGTTTTGTACCAGTCTTTTCATAGGGATAGCTGCAGTTTGACTTTCTCCCACTACACACTCTCCTGTTGCAGCTGTATCCAGCTCTGTTACAGGACACAGATGTTGTGACATTTATCCATACCTGGTGATGCAAAGCTCCCCAGCCACTCTGTGGAGTTAACTGTTTGTGTGTTGAGTTTTGGAAGAAGAACTGCTTCCCAGTCTCCTTACAGGAATCCTGAATGTTTTCTCTGTGTTACCCAGTGCATTTGTTACTCTGCTTCCCTTGGGAATGCCTGTGAGGATCTTGCATAAGGCTTGAGCTTCCTGCAGATAACATATCCAGAAATCTGATTTTGGTGACATTTTGTGATCACTGGCTACGAACACTAAAGCCATGAGAAGTTGTACTAAAACCCAATCTGGGTACTGTGACTGGGCATTTTATGACAAATATTTACTGAAATTATGCTTTTGATTGTAAATGTCTTCAGGACTTCCTTGCCTCTCCTAGGATGAGTCAATACAGGGCTCAATACTCTGAGACATTGCAGATGACTGCACAAATAAGTGCAATGGAGCATTCGTTCAAATAATATTTTTTATTTTTGCAGAGAAAAATTGTACTGGGGGGGATGTTGCTGTTGGGACATCAGTGGGTAGCCCTGGTTTCATGTGCTAAGTCTCTCAGAAGAGAATTCTGCCATCCAGTGGCTTTTAAATAGAACTATGAGTACAGGTGACATGACCAAGTCTAAGTACAAACATTTAATTTCACTTTGTTTCAACATCAAGCCGTTGAGAGCATTACTTCAGAAAATTTACCTGAGAACTTGCTTGTGAAATTCTTTCTTTTCAGTTTCAGGGGAAGGAAACAATGACATTTCTGTTAACGGTGAAACCTTTCTTTTGTTTGTCTCCTTTGCAGTTATGTGGCTGTGGTCTGCTGGGTGTGGGCATCTGGCTGTCAGTGTCACAAGGGAACTTTGCCACATTTTCTCCCAGCTTCCCATCGCTTTCAGCTGCCAACCTAGTCATTGCCATTGGCACAGTGATCATGGTGACCGGCTTCCTGGGCTGCCTAGGTGCTATCAAGGAAAACAAGTGCCTGCTGTTGAGCGTAAGACATCAATACTCCTTTTCACTAAGAACAGTGCTGTTGCCTTGTTATTATTTTATTTGAATGACCTGTGCAAAATAGTCTTGTGGCTCACTGTGACATTGCCCTTGGCTTTCAATCTTCTGTAGGCTTGCAGTACAACATCCCACAGCTTTGGTCACAGTGATATCAATGGTGTATTAGCAAATCTGTCCTTGTTACTATGTACCCTAGCGTATTAGGTAGCAAAGCAAATTGCTAGCAGTCACTTCTGAATGGATAAGCATGAGCTGTAGGATCAACCTGGATAGCCCTTCTGGAAATGTCTGTTGGAAGGACTGACTGAAAAAGTTTCTTGTTCAAAGCCTCTCATGGTTATTTTCTACATTGCCTTTATCTAATAAGGCCTTTGTCAAAGGATGGTGGAAACCATCTGAGCCAAAGTTAAGAAGTCAAGATCTCTGCCAGGCCTTATCAGTAAAAAATAAATAGTCTGGCCCTTGAAATTCTCTGACCAGCACTGAAGCACAGAGGTTGGGAACCTGTCTCAGAAAACACAGTGTGGATCTTCTTGTATAAACCCAGGAGGTTTCATCCTTAGCTTCCCTTACTAATGATGGGAGGTTACATGGGGGAATATATAATACCCCCCTGCCCCCACTGTAAATATCCCCCTCCAAAAAAATGCTGGGGAGAGGAGAACCCCCCTGCAAGGAGAGGAGTATTGTGGCAGAAGGTGGGAGGAGGGCTTTCAAGGCAGATGGGTTCCAATTCAGTCACAGCTTACAAATCCAGATGCTGTGACATTAAGGAGCAGATTTTCCTTGTGCAAAACTCTCTTATATGGCATTGGGGAACAGCTGGGCAGAATTCCTTGAACCACCTCAGAGAATTAAACTGGAGGCAAAATGTGCACCTAGTTTTTTGCTATCTGATTGCTTGGTTTTGTGTGTTGTACAGCTAGGAAAGCAAACAGAGATTAGTATTGAAGTCCATGTGATTCATCCACAGTAACTGCAACACCAGCTTCATTTTTAAAAAAAGATTGTATATTCTTACGAGGTTCTGCAAAAGTAATTTTTTACTACCATGACTGTCATGAGTTTCCAGTTGAAGAGCTAGCTGTGCTCCATGCTGCTTCTTCCCCAGTGTCTGGGGGTCAGGTGCCATACCTGTCTGGAGTCTGCTAGGGCATAAAGGCATGAAAATAAATGCTTACTTGGCCTGAAAAGTAGTGAGAAACAACTAGAACTCAAACTTGGGATGCCTCTGCAGAGAGAGAGATTTCAGATCCAGAGCTGGGAATAGAAGTGCTGGGTAATATGATGACTATTCCACAGTCACATGTGGTTCGAGCCCATCTGCTCGGGAATCATTTCTGAGGCGCGTCACATTCATCTTTGCACTAAGGGCTTTAGCATCTGTCCTGTAGTCTGTGTGAAGGAAAGACACTCCCAGGACTGTGTGCTGTCACAGCAGTCAAAAGGAGCAAGACAAAAGCATGGCTGAAACCCTGCAAACTGGTAGTAAACCATAGTTTCTAGGAGCTCTAGTTTTACTCTCTACTTGGCAAGTGTGTATACACTGTCTCTTTTTTCTTTGTTCTAGTTTTTCATCGTTTTGCTGATAATTCTCCTGGCTGAGCTGATATTAGTCATTTTATTCTTTGTTTATATGGACAAGGTAAGCAAATGTGCCATATTGATTAAGTATCTCTACTAGCATGTAAACCAGGTTTCAGTTTTTTGTTTGATGAAAGTATGTGAGTTCTCCTGGATCTTCACTTTGGTGAAGGTTTAACCTTGAGATTTTGGCTGTCTATTGTGAGCTGCTTCTGAAGGGGAAGGAGGAAGTGATGAGGAGAACAAGCAGGAAACAAATCCCTGAAATAAAACCACGGTCCAGACCCTCCCTTTTCATCTTGTCCTTAGACAGCCTTCAACATGTTGGATGTCTGCAAGAGGCTGATCATCTTGTAGTCCTGGGTTGTGGAAGGTCCTGCTTAAAACCTTAGAGCTTCTTAGGGCCAATCCTTGGAACAGGACTGGAGGAGAGAGGCATGAGATATTCGCAGGTTATTCCAAATGCTACCAGTTGTCTCACTTGACTGGGCAGTCCCAGAGAGTTTGGTGTGAGTGCAGAATGGATCAAGAGATAGTTTCTCATAAAGCCCATCTGTAGAATCTGCTGTCTCAGAGTGACTAAGTGACTTAGGCACAACTGGCTGGCCCATCAGATACATAACACTGCAAAAGTGACTGGGGACCTGGAGACCTCTGCTAAACACAGGGCAGAGCCTTACAGTGTGAATATGTCCAGACTTACTCTAAAACAGCTCCCCCCAGACCTTTATTTCTTCTCAGGTTGTCATTATGATGCCTGCTACTTTCAGGGAGCTGAGGTGAACTGTTGATTTTGACTGGGTTGTAAAAGAGGGATGAAACAGATCTTATAAAATCGTTGGCCTTTATGCCACGACCATAATCCTTTCTCTTCTACCAGCTCACTACTATCAGAGGCAGGGTACATTCCTACCTGCATCCAAGACTCTGGGCTCAGACTGAAATTAAAACAAGAAATGGGACATCTCAGATATCCTGTTAAGCATTCCAGCTCTGTATTCTAAAGAAAGAAGAGCACATTTGAAAGTCATAAATCCTACAAGCTTGCTCCCATAAGGAGAAAAACAATAATGTCTTTTTTGAACTGATTTTGTACTGGCTATTGGCTATAGCCTGCCTGAACCCATGCAAGGATAACTCGACTAAGGTTGGGAAGCTGGGACTCTGGTTTTGTGATATTAGCAAATTAAAACAGGCCACAGGTTAAGGCAGGAGAGGCTGCTGTGGGGTATTGCCAACAGCTGCCTCTGGCAAGGTTAGAGCAAGCTCAGCAGAGATGCTGCTCATGTTCAGTTAGTTTTAATCAGATGATGACTGTATGATGGACTTTTAGGAGAGGTCTCCTATCTCAAGAGAATTAACCCACTGTTTTGCAATTTGAGGGAGAGACTAGGCCTTCACAGCTGCTTTAAGGTCCCAATGATTTATGAAGCTGAAGCTTTTTATCCATCTTAATTTAGTGACAAAAGAAGGTAAAAGATGGACATTCTGTATGTGTGTCTGCACCATTTGGTCCTTTCCTCTGAACAGCAGTGCATTGACTTCCTCTGTCTTCTACATGGTGCAGGTCAGTGAGAGTGCAAAGAAGGATTTGAAGGAAGGTATGAAGCTATACAATTCAGAAAATAATATTGGACTGAAAAATGCATGGAATATCATTCAAGCAGAGGTAACATATTTTTCACTTGTAAAAAAGTAATGATTTTGTCATCAAGGCTGCTGCAGTGGCATCCATGCCTAGTCTAAAAGACAGCTAATGCAGTTTTTGATTTCTGATTTTGCTCTCTTGAACATCCAGGGAATACTGTGAAACCCAGGAATCTGTGAAACCCAGGAAGCATACTCTGTAAAGTGAAAGATGCTCACCTGTCTGGGATTCTCTGTGGCTATTACAGGCATGGAGATGATCTGTAAGAGCAGAGAGGCAGCAAAACCTGCATAGGTGGCACTGCAGCTTTGGCAGGATTCTGCTTTTAGCAGTTGTGGGCTTATTACCTCATTTTGGTGTTTGGACTCATGTCTCTTTGACAAGAAGATTTGGGTCTGGAGCCGTTTGTTTTCTTTGTTTTTATTTGTTCTTTGTGTTCTTCAGTATTTGCTTTAGGTGATCAGCAACCACAGAATACCTTAAAACTACCAAGGTGTTGTGGTGGCCTTTTTGAAAATTCAGTGTTTAGTGGAAATAAAAGTTTGTGGTTGTGTGTGATTTACAAATTGTGCTAGTTAATTTATTAACCCTTTACTTCTGCACAGATGAAATGCTGTGGTGTGAATGACTATACAGATTGGTACCCAGTGCTGGGAGAAAACATTGTTCCAGACCGATGCTGTATGGAAAACTCCCAAGACTGTGGACGGAACTCTACTGAATCACTGTGGAAAACGGTAAGGCTCACTTTGCCCAGGTCGAGTCTTAGGTAGGGGTGGGAAGGAACAAAATAGAGGGAAGGAATGCACATGAAAGAAAATGTGACTTGGGGTTTCAATTTTCATCTTTCATTATTTCAGGGATGTTATGAGAAAGTCATGAGTTGGTTTGATGACAATAAGCATGTCCTTGGCTCGATTGGGATGTGTGTCCTCATAATGCAGGTAATACTGGTCTGATGTTTTTCAGCATGGCTTTGATTTGCTGTCAGCATTCTTGACTTTGCTTTGTGGAAAGTGATGCTCAACTGCTTTGAGTTAGAATATTATTCCTAACATGTCAGATTTGTTTTATGAGTTCATTTAAGGCCACGTGCTCAGAAAGGAAGCAGGTCAGTAATCAGCCCTGCAAAGAAGACATGCTACACTGGGGTTTTGCTCGCATGTGTTTGACTTCAGGGTACCTCTTTTTAGTTCCCATATTAAGCCATCTGTTACACTGTCCTTTCAGGAACTGGTTGATTTTTCATTTTGAAAGCAAGTTCTAGAAATTACCAAAATTAGTCAAATCATGGCCACTGAACTAAGGAGGTTGATGTGTTTTAAAAAAACAAGTGCAGAAGTATCATAATAATCTGTTAAGGTTTTGGGGTTCTTGCTCTGGGGAAATGGTCACGGCACCAAGCTTGCCAGAGTTCAAGCATTTGGACAATGCTCTCAGGCACAAAGTGTGATTTTTGTTATCCTGTGCAGAGCCAGGAGTTGGACTCAGTGGTCCTTCTGGATCCCTTCAGGATATTCTATGACTCTATCACTGCCATACTTTTGGGGGAGAATATCTGAATCTGATAGTTTCAGTCACAATTACCTGACTAAACAAGCACAAATTGTTGGGTCAAAGGGAAGAGTGACTTGTATGTACTGATTCTAAAAAACTGTTGCATGTACAACAAAGAACCCTGAGAGCTTTTTTGCCTCCATCTGTGCTCTGACAGATACAACCGTGGACATCACCATGTGCCTGAACAACATACAGTCAGATTTACTGCTCAATGTTGAAGCTTGAGACATATGGCTAGTGTAGAATGACTGTTAAAACTACAGCTGGGCCATGAACACAGGTCAGCAGCAGTTTTGGCAACCTTCCTTTTACTAAAGCCCTTATTGTTTGTTTTCCTTCAGATTCTTGGCATGGCCTTCTCCATGACACTATTCCAGCAGATTCACAGGACTGGCAAAAAATATGATGCCTAAAGCCTCAGAAACATTATCACATCAACCCTTCTGTCTCATCATAAAATGAACACAAAGAATGACTGCAAGGAGCATCACGCCTAGCCCTGCTGAGGAAATCACCATTGACAGATCCAGTTTTGGCAACCTTCCTTTTACTAAAGCCCTTATTGTTTGTTTTCCTTCAGATTCTTGGCATGGCCTTCTCCATGACACTATTCCAGCAGATTCACAGGACTGGCAAAAAATATGATGCCTAAAGCCTCAGAAACATTATCACATCAACCCTTCTGTCTCATCATAAAATGAACACAAAGAATGACTGCAAGGAGCATCACGCCTAGCCCTGCTGAGGAAATCCGTCCCATTGACAGATCCACTTCGTTGTTACTTGCCCAGTTATTATCACAACTTATATGACTTTTTTTTTTCTTCTGTTTCACATTTGCCATTTATTTGCCAAAGAGGGGGGAAACTCCCCAAACAAATGGATTTTCTACACGAAATCATAGATCTGCTCTAAGAATGTTTCTTAACTTAAGAAAATGTTTTGCTCTACTAATCCATGCTATATGTGCGAAAATTTTGTGTGTTTGACATCAAGGGAGAATTCTTCAAAGTCTTCCATTAGGCTTTCAACTCTTATGTCTGATTTACTGGAAGACTCGGAAAAGCCACTCTAACTGAGAGTCCTGGGAATTGGAGCTGCTTTGCTTTGCAGCTTCTTGTACCTTACGGTGTATACTTTTTTTATTATGATAATGATGATTATTATTATTATTATGATGGATATATCTTAGAATTTAGTTGCCTGACTTATAACTTCTTACTGTTTTTGGTTTTACACATCTATTGTACATTAATTTGGGAACCGCTGTGCGATCTCCAGAGGACCTGTTTTGCAAAGTTGATAGTAAGTGTGATCAAAGACATAACTTTTCTCAAGTCCATGGGGAGGCAGCACCTACCTTTATTAGGGCCTTGATGCCCTTACTGTAACAAAGGTATTTCCTTTAAAATCAGAGACTCTTTCCTCAGATGGAATGCAAAGCCTTCCCATTGGACCAGATGATGAGCTTCCTACTTCTGCAAGGCAAAGTTCCAATGCCTTTACTCACCCAAAGCAGTGCCTGGCTGCTTTATGTCATGCTACTTTGAAAGCTAAAAGCACTGACTAAGCAAGTTACTGCCAGCACAAAGGAGAGAGATTGCAGTCTGACCTACTGGCAGCAGACTTCACTGACTGTGTTGTCTGCTTCAAAAAGTTTGCCCAATGCATGGCAAGCTGCTGGATGTGAAGGAAGGGGATGGCAATTTGATGGCACCATTATCATGCCATGGCCTTTATTGTAGGGATTTCCTCAGGCTAAAGACAGCTACCTCCCTGAGCTAGAAAAGACAGTTTGATTATGAGTGACCAGGTGATGCAGGAAAGGGGCAATTTCCAGAACAGCACTGGGAGATAGTCCGTACTGGCACACCTTCAGTAGATAATTGGTTTTTGCTGACAGATCACCAAGTTCATCCACTGGGGTAGTTTACTCAATGCATATTTTTACCAACATTCCTGTTAGAAAACTTGAATGTGTATTTCTCCACTTTGAATGCTTCTTCATTGCAAGGGGCACCCACTTACCCGTTGTTACAGGTTTTTGCTGTTTTGTGAAGGAAGAAGGAAAGGCTCAGACAATGGAGGATGCTGTGATCCAACTTCAGTCAGGGCTTGACTCAGCCCTGAAAGAAATGCTTTTTGCATGGACAGCTGTCAGAAGCAACCTTCAAACGTTACCTCATCCAATGTCATGCCCAAAGAGGTATTGACACATAGGTTAGATGGGGTTCAGTATGACATTATTGGGCTGAGTTTCAGAAATTGTTGAGGATGAAGATTTTGTGCCTTTCAGAGCCACACCATCTCAAACTGCTCCTCTGGTAAACAAGATTCTATTAATGTCCAGTCTGAATATTCATACTTAAAGCTCTAAAAAGATGTAATTTTCATTGTATCATTCAGCCTATCTTTTTCCTTGTGGGCTGAAATAGCTGTTGAGCCACTTTATATCTGGGAGGTTTTAGTCCCCTATTTATCTTCCTAATAAGTCCTGCATGCATCTGTACATCTGGCAACAGTAGTGTTTTGTGTGGCCTACGTGTCACTTTTTTGAGTTCCTGTGAAATCAGTGTGACAGGAAGGAGTGTGAATGTGTGGGAGATAGAGATGAATTTGGGGGTTGCGGTGAAGAAGAAGGTTACTATTCTTAAAGCACAGCCCTTGCCCATATGAGCACAATGCCCAAATTTCACAGAGCTCCAGTTTCCCACTGAAGCAGACAAGGCCATATGGGTTCAGCTATTTCACTTGGATAGCCCTTGAAGGAGTCAGGGAAGAAGCAGAGGGAAAGCACAGAATCTGAATCCAGTTTTACTTCCATTTCTAACAAAAATTGGGACCAGGAGCATCTGAGCCTCACTGGAGATGGCTGTTCCATGTTAAAGAAGGGGCTCTGATGCCCAGTGTATCTGCTGCTACATGTAAGACTGTATCCAAAGTTGCTAAGATGTGTTCCCATTTTTGCAAGAAAAGACAGGATGGTTTTTGTCTAATGGCTCCACTGCATTCTCCCTTTGGGCAGAGGTGCTTAGCTTTCTCTAGATTTTGTGGTGCTCAAAAGAGCCAGGTGCAGGGCTGAGTAGGAGCATCATCTCTGTCCTTTTGGGTCGCACAGTGGTACCTGCCGCATCTTACATTTTAATCTGCAGTCAGTTTTTGTACAAAAATGGTAAAATATATTAGTGAAAGTAATAAGGAAATAAAAGATGTTTAAGAGTAACTCAGAGATGAAATGTGTAGTTGCAAACTCAGCTACTTTGCCTTCCATCCAAACTTATTTTTCTAGAATGCTTCATTCCATTTCATGATCTAGAAGCATAGATCCTGAAATCTTTTTTAATGACTACTTTAGGCATTTTAAGCACAGTATTAAGTGAGATAGTTACATGAGCTTCATGTATTCATCTCTATGAAGCCACCTACAGGAGAAGAGTCAAAAGCAGGACTGATTTGTGTCTCTAGCTGACTCTCTGATGTGGGAGGTGATGACAGACATCCTGAAAGATGCAGAAAGGTAATACCACTCTCCAGGCAGCAAAAAACAGCTCTGGAAAGTGTGAGGTTGCAGCAGTCAGTTTGTCAGAGAAGGCACTAATTGTCCTGTGAACTGGTCAAAGGGAGCTTTGACTCATGTATGTATGCACTTTCTTTTGCTTACGCTGGTGGGTGGCTGCCTGTGTGTTTTCCCCAAATGTCACTCTGATTATTTAACTATAAGTTTTTAGCATGTTTTTAAATAAAAACTGATACTGAGTAAAAGTATCTTTAATATACACAAATATTGATTTGTATAAATGCATACCTCCCTGTATCACTAATTCATGAAAGCACAGTTCAAGTCTGTGAAAGTCGTGTTTCTCTGAGTGTTCCTTCAGACTGTAGCATACCTGCTGTCTTACTGTCCTTCATGCTCGGGAGCTGCCATAGAAATTACAAAGAGACAAAACAGTAGAACTGCCTGAAGAAGCTCTGTTTGAAAGCTGATGAAGTGTGAATTAGCAGTGAATTTTGCTCACTCCTGGTCATACCAAGGCTGTTTGTTACAGGAAACCCAGGTGGAAGGCACTCAAAAGAAGTGCCCATAGCTAAGTAGCATGTGAAATGCTAAAAGACAATGACATAAATGTCTCCGAGATGACGGAAAATGCCTTGGATGCTCATGCTTTGAGTTCCTGGACTATGGCTACGTTAGGCCAACTCTCCTATCCTGTGTCCACCTGCTCCATTTCTGTGCATGAAATACAACTCACACACAGGGAGGGTGCAAGCACAGAAGGCAGCCAGACTGATCCTTGTGGTGTTTCCTGGGTGACATATTGGTCAGGCATAGAAAGACAAGGAGGAAAGGGATGTTTTCCCAGCAGATGGTTCTTGGGAGCAGCATGGAATAGGCCACACATAATTCTGATGCAACTTCTTTCCAGAAGTTGAGCAGCTTCATCCTGTAGCTGGCAAGGGGAATCCTGGAGATGTTTGCCTCTGGGCTAGCCATCTGTTGTGCAGTAGAGAGTAGACACTAAGAAACAACATGCCATCCCCACCGAGTGATGTTTGCACCAGTTTCTTCTATGCAATACCTACTTTCGCCTTTATATAAAAGATTTTTACTAGGATGATATAAAAATAAAGGATTTTTAAAAAGGTGTTTCTTTCAGCTCATTTGTCTTCTAACTCCACCACCAAAACTGAAAAGGGACAAAACAATTTAAATAAATAAATAAATTCCAAAAGTTGACTCACGGAGATCTATTCCAGCCCCACTGCAGCTGAAATCCAGAGCTCTTGAAACTGTTTCATTTTTGAAAAGATTCCTCTCCCCTGCCTCCACCCCACCCTCCCCAGTCCTCTCTCATCCCTGAAAACAATATTAAAACAGAAAAAGGTGTGAAAAATCCCCAAATAATGGAAAAATGGTTTTGGGAGCCTGATACAGGAAAGTGATTGCAAGGGTCACAGAGAACACAGAATAGCTGAAATGAGGACAAAATAATAGAGAGCTTGAAAGACATTCAGAGGACTCTGAGAAGTCTTGGACAAAATGTGAACCCTGATTAACACTCAGATAGAGAATGATTACAGAATAGCCCTCCAAATGCCAGGAAAGGAGAAGATGGGCTGAAAGATCCCCAGATGAAACAGGAGCCAAGCAGAAGTGAACAAAGCAACAAAGAGATTCCAAGTGCATACACTAGCCTCAGGGAAGGGAAGAAAGTCTGTAAGTGCTCAAGAAAACAAAATGCAGCAGTGTCAGAGGCCAAGAAAGAAAGAGGTAAGGCAAAGAACCACCTCAGAGAATACAGAAGAGGCTCAGTGGCAACAAGAAAGTATCAGAGCTATTAAAGGAGCTCCAGACTACTCACTAGTACCAAGGGTGGCCTCAGGAGAAGATTTTAAAAAAAGGGGGAGGGGGAAGAAAGATTGATAGTGCCCCAAAGAGTAGCATCAAAGAAGGGAAAATAAGCCAAAAATCTGTAAAAAGACCCAAGAGAACACAAAGTAGCCTCAAAGAAGCAAAGAAACTATAGAAAGCTTGAAAGAACCATGATGAACACACAAGAGACTTTGACAATAACAGGAAAGTATCAGAGATTCTGAAAGTGCTCTAGGAGTGTATGCCTGCAGCTGCTAGGAGAGGAGAGAGGCTAAAAGGACAAAAGAAAATGGAGAAGGGAAGAAACAAGCATGAAGGCTGAAAACATCCCAGGAGAAAGAAGAGAAGCTGCTGAGATGCCATGAACCTTGAAGGAAGACTAAAACAACCCCAGAAAATCCAGTCAAATTTCAGAAAGAGGGGCTGAAAGGTGAGTGGGATATGAAACAAGCAAAAAGCCTGAAAGTGCTCCAAAATCCCCTTAGTGAGAGGAAAGAAGAAAGTGAGAGACAGCCAAAGCAGCTTTGGAGAGGCTAGGGAAGAAGTGGAGAGGTTGGGAGAGTACCAAAGAACAAAGTAGCCTCACAGATACTGAGAGATTAGAAGAAAGCTTGAAAGAACCTCAGAGAAGAAAGTAGCACAAAGTCTGCAAATGTGAAGGATAACAAAGATTAGCCTCAGAAAGGCGGAAAAAGGTAGGCAAGAGAGTCCCAAAGATCATACAGTAGCCTTGGAGAGGTGAGAAAATAGGGTATTTTCTGGGGTCCCCCATTGTGGGGAGGAAAGATGAATCTGACTCCATGTTCTTAAAGGCTAATTTATTATTTTATGATATTATATTAAAGAATACTATACTAAAACCATACTAAAGAATAGAGAAAGGATACAGAGGGCTAAAAAGAATGATAATGAAAACTTGTGACCCTCTCCTCAGAGTCCGACACAGCCTGACCATGACTGGTCATTAAGTCAAAACAATTCACATGAAACCAATCAATGACCTGTTGGATAAACAATCTCCAACCACATTCCAAAGCAGCAAAACACAGGAGAAGCAAATGACATAATAGTTTTTCTTTTTCTCTGAGGCTTCTCAGCTTCCCAGGAGAAGAAATCCTGACAAAGGGATTTTTCAGAAAATATGACAATGACAAGAAAATACTGCAGAAAGACTGAAAGAACCTTGAGAGAGCAGAGAGTCACCTCACAGAGACCAAGAAAGAAGCAGATGTTGAAAGAGTCCAAGGAGGGCCCACAGTACCAAAGGAAGGCCACAAAAGGAGGAGAGACACTAGAAGAGCCCCACTGCATGCAGATTATCCTTAGGACAACCTTTCCCAGTTAGGCTGGAAAGCCTGTTGGAAAACATGCTCTCGTCCTTGTTCCTCAAAGCAGGGGTCCATTGCTATAAAAGCCAAAGCTCTGTCTGCAACACTGGCTGTGCAGTCAGGTCTTAACCCAGGGGTTGGGGGCTCTCCTGCCCAAGCTTTGCCTTTCTGCTGGCAGGACCAAGGAGAACAGCTCCTGGGCTCTGGTGCCCTCTAGCCTCTCTTGGTGTGACTAAGGTCTCCCTTGGCAGTAACACTGGTGCACACATGGTCAGAGGAGCAGGCAAGTCCAGACATGCCTTTGTGCTCTCTGCAACAGCCCCACGTCTGCCCTCCCTGCAATCAGGATGTCATGTGAGGTCCAAACAAGGTCAGTAGATGGGTGCCTCCATACCCTGCAGAAGGCAATACCAAGCAGTGTCCCAGTGTTGGCTCGGTTGTGGCGCATCCCTTGGCAATTCACAGCATCCTGAGGAGTGGCATGGTGAGTACATGAATTACAGCTTGGATACATGTGTGTGTGCACACCTGATTATGGGAATGTGCTGTAGCTGTGTGGAAGCATGACTGTGTGTACACCAGAGAGACTCTGGAGATTTTATTTTCTCACTTTGTGGCAGGTTGACCCTCACCTACAGCTAAGCACCACACAGTATCTCACTCACTTCCTCCTGAAAACGACAACAGCATGGGGAGAGGAAAAGTGAGAAAACTCACAGGCTGAGATAAATACTGTTTATTAACTGAAGGTAAGAGGAAGAGAAAAAAAAACAGTGATGCAAAAGCAGACTGATGTCCAGTCAGTCTCTGAGCAACAGCTGCTTTCCCAAAATCTCTCCTCAATTTCTGTTACTGTGAATGATATTGTAGGGCATACAGTATCATATGGGTCAGTTTAGGTCAGCTGTCCTGCTTGTCCCCTCCAAATTCTCAAATACTCCGGGAGGGTGACTGGGAGCAAGAGAAAGTTTTGATGCTGTGCAAGCAGTTCTCAGCAATAGCCAGAACACAGGTATGTTACCAGGGCTTTAGTCACAAATCCCAAATGCAGCACCATACAGTCTGCTACAAAGAAAATTAACTCTATCCCAGCCAGACCGCAGCAGACTCTTAAACATCACTTGAATGCTGGTGGATGGAAACATCATGAGGATCCAGAGAGATGTGGAATGCAATTTTGCCTCTTCTTATGAATGCCTATCCTCCCCAGACAAACACAGTCTCTCAACCCCACAGTTTGCATTGTGGCATGGTCTCTGATCATCCCAATCTTGCTCACCACATTCCCCAGGCACAGAAGAAACTATGGGTACTTGCTTGTGCTGCCTAATGTAACTGGGCTCAAAAGAGCTCTGCAAAGTACTCTTCAGAGATAATCCAGCCCAGCATAGGCAGCACAGATGGACAAGCTGTCCCACATAAGTGCTTTTCACTAGGAGGTGAGGTGGACCGAGATGCCATGTCCAGACATTGAACAAGTTCACAAGTAATCCTTTCCTAGGACGCAATGAATGGTGGGAAAGGAATACATCAGGCTATGGATAAGTCTTTTTTCTCTATACAGAGAACTAATGTGTATATTCAAATCTCAGGCTGATGGAGTCCATTGGAGGGGAAAATAAGTTTTGCATCTCCCCTCTTGCCCCTCGCTTGAGCCGCCATTGCCCGAGGAGGGGCGGCTGGGTTGGCCCACAGCGCCCCCTGCAGGCGCGGGGCAATCACCGCACCCCCTGCCCGGCCGGGAGCCAGCAGCGCCCCTGCCGGCCGTGACCGGAACTGCACCGAAGGGGAGAGTGCCCAGTACTGAGATAAAGCTGCCACTGGGTTTGGGGTTTGTTTGGTGTTGCTGCTGTTGTGGTTGTTTGTTTGCCTTGTTATATATAGTCTAGTAAAGAACTGTTATTCCTTTTCCCTTATCTCTGCCTGAAAGCCCTGTTATTTCAATGTTTTAATAATTTGGAGGGAAGGGTGTCATATTTTCCATTCCAGGAAGCTTCCCACCTTCCTGGGCAGACACCTCTCCTTAAACAGGGATATACGGGAAGTAGGGTGATGAGTGAAGTTCAGTCATTAGAACAACACAGAGGGAGCAGCACTGCAGGGTCAGTGAGAACCAGCCCCATGCAGCTGTTCATGTGTCACACCTGAGAAATCATGCTGGTGCTGGCAGAGTCACTGGTTTTGAGGTTATCTCATTCTCTGGCTGTTTGACTCAGGTAAACAGTCATTATGCAAAGCTGCAATGCCAGCCTAGAAAAGGTAGGAGTCAAAAATTATTGCAGGTACTATAGTGTTGTTCCTTGTGGGTCTTCTGTGTACATCTCCAGAGAGAAGCAAAGAAACTAAAAGCTCTCTGCTTTCTGCAGCTGCTACAAGTGCATCTATTTGTATATAAATTCTTTCAATGTTAGCTGAAGATCTGGAAACTTCCCGGACTCCTCCTCCCTGCAGGAAAAAACCTACAAAATACCACCACCAAAAAATCCCCAAACCCCAAACAAATAATCCAGGGATGATGGAGTTCAGTCTACCCATAAAAGGAGACAAGCAACTGGCAATTTTAAGCAACCAACTAATGGTGAAGTATTGCATTAATAAGAGGTAGAACATAGACTGCTAGAAAAGGATTTTCTAGAAAACAAGGATGCAGGAGATTCAGGTTAAGAAAAATAACCTGCTATATCTAACAGCTCCTTGAACAACAAATCAAGAGGATGTAGATTTTCAAGGAGAGAATTCTTCTACAGTTTCCTCCACATCTCAAGACCAATGCCATATTTGAGGTGGACAGCCATGGCCTCCAGGTGTGATGGTCTGTAATAAGCAGAGTATTTCCTCAATCCCTTCTCTTGCCTCTGGGCAACTGCATTTGTGAGTGCACAAGTTTGTGGATACCACAGGTGTCACATGCATCCTACAATTTCCTTTATGCTGCAATACACATGCCCATCATAAAATCTTGAAGTGTTCTGAAAAGTTGCAAAACACTGACAGTATTTTCTTTTCATGGCACAGTCATTGTACTGTTATGGGGGGGGTCTTGGCGGCATGGTGTGTTTATATTTTATTCCTTCTTTGGTTGTTCTGTTTGGTTTCTGCTTATTTTCAGTTAATGCAGGCAGAATTATATATCATCATCATTTACATTATCATTCAGTTGCATAAATACAACATCACACTGATTATTAAAAATTAATCTACTATGAAATGGCAAATACCAAAGAAGCACCCACTTTCCCCTCTTGGGGAGTCTATAATGGCAGTTTATGTTCCTTGTCTTTTCTTAGTTGATACACTCAAGGGCAGAGAGCAGCTCTTCAGAGGGACACAAACAAACTGGAGGAGTGGGCTCAGAGGCACCAAATGAAACTGAAAATGGACACAGGCAAAATTCTGCACCTGGGAAGAGATAACCCCCAACAACAATATGTGTTAGGAAATGGTGAGCTGTATTCTGAAAAGCAATGCAGTCCTGGTAGATGGAGAGCTGGATATGATCCCACAGTGTGCCCTGGAGGCAGTGGGGGACAACTGCACCCTTGGCTATAAAATAGCAGGACCATATTCAGGATCTCAAAAGAAAGGAATACTAGGATTTTTTAACCCCATCTAAAATACTGCATCCAGTTTGAGGTTCATCAATAGATGAAAGGCTGATAAAATTGATCAACTGAAACAATTGCAGCAGAGGAGCACCAAGACAATCAGAAGGCTGGAGCACTTGTCCTGTGAGGAGAAAGGTCCTGGTGGACCTGGACTTGGTTAGCCTGGAGAAGGCCTGGGTGAGAGCAACTGCAACATTCCAACAGAAGATTCCTTCTGCAGATGTTAAGAAGACCAGGCCAGGGTCCTCACAGTAGTGCATGGTGGTAGGTGAAGAGGCAGAAGGCTTAATCTGTAATAAGAGGATATAGGGAAAATTTGTTCATGCTGATGAGAGTCAAGTATCAAGCACTGGAAGAGGTTGGCTAGAGAGGTTGTGCGGTCTGTATCCTTGTAAGTTTCAAGGCCTGACTAGATACAGTCCTGAACAAAATGACCTGATCTCATAGTTGACCCTGATTTAAGCAGGAGGTTGTGCTAGATCATATAGTTGTAGAATGGTTTGGGTTGGAAGAGACCCTAAAGATCACATAGTTCCAACCTCTGCCATGGGCAGGGACACATTCCACTGGACCAAGTTGCTCAGAACCCTACCCAACCTGTCTTTGAACACTTCCAAGGGTCAAAGTGAGGTCTCCCTGGAACCACCTCTTCTCCAGGCTAACAGCCCCAACTCTCTCTGTTTGTCTATGGAAAAGGGATGCTCCAGCCCTTGGAGCACCTTTGTGGTCCTCCTCAAAGATGATCAAGGTGTATTCCAACTTGAATCCCCTTTTAATCCCCTGACAGATACAATTAAAGAAGCACTATCCTAGGGTAATTGACTGTAATTTCCCTCTGTTTCAGGTAATTTTACCAGCTTGGAGACACTGTGCCTGTTATTTTCCTGCCCAGGGAAAGGCACTGACAGGAAGAATGAGGGAGCTCACTGTTGTATTTAGCATATTTCAAGAGCCCTGTACCTTTCTGTTGTTGTTGTTGTTGTTGTTGCTGTTGTCTTGTGGGCAGCAGATCTTCACAGCACAGACTCAGAGTCTCCCTTAATCAGGGCTCCTTCAAGGCTCTCCCTGACTGGCCAGCCCACCCCCTTTTATCCCAGTTACCTTGACTAGCCACAGCTGCAGCCCAATGAAGGGCATTGCACCTGCAGCCCATCAAGAATAACTGGGACCTGCCGGGGCAAAGATATTCAAATACAGTACAGATATATTTTACATGGACTCAAAGGCCACTTACACAATACATATATTTTTAAGGGCCTCCTATAGCTCACCTCACAGGGTTACACTGAAAGAGCCAATGTGCACAAGTTGCAACACAAGAAATTCTGGAATGGACAGAAAGACAAAAGCTTCTTGCCCTTGGAAACAGCTCAGCAGACATGCCTAGAGAGGAAAAAAAAAGTTTGAATGAGGAATTGAGCAACCTAATCTAGATTTTAAGCAAGGCCTGCTTTGGTAAGGAGACTGGATTAAAGAACTTCATCAGTCCTTTCAAACCTAAATTCTTCCATGATCCTACAATTTATGTACCAGGCAGTACCAGGGAGTTCTCTCTTTCATTTCCATTTGACCATTCCTTGTGAGAATTGGTTTGTAACTCAAGTCATGTGGCCAAACCTCTCCACTTTCTGCCTTTTTGCTGCTTGAAGTAGAGGCTGATGAAAATCAATTAATGCAATTACATCTTCTTTAGATAGGCTGTTAGTCTGCACACAGTACATCACATATCCACAGAAATCTTTGGATTTGAAAGGTTTTTATGTTCTTGCTGCCATAAGGAGTCTGGCATTAGCATGCAGCTTGCTAAGAATACAGTCTCATAACAGGCTATGTTTTCAATGCAATGAAGATATTCTTATCTCAAGAGACGTTCATGCTCCATTATTAACTATCAGTCTAAACATACAAAGAAAGGGAAGAAACACACAACAAAAATCTCAACTCTGTCCCACACTTCAAGGCATAGCAGCAGAAACCTCTTTAAAACTTTTGGCTGCTAGAAAGCTGTGCATTCTGCTACTGTAACTTCAAATACATCGATTCTGTAAAAAGCATGACCTTTATTTTAAAAATACACAGCAGACAGTAATAGCAATAGTATAAATTACTCAAAGAGGCCCACATTGGATTTAAAGCATTTTCAGCATCTTTTCATTTAAAAAAAGATGTTCAACAGACATCCAGCAGCTAAGGTGGTAACAGAATCCTTCCTTGCTTCTAGCCTCTGCATAGATCCATCAAGCAAGGCAGGGTATGTCCCAACAAACTTCATGTGCTTTCCAACAATGTCAATACAAATACTTGAAAATGATGGCTCTACCTCCAGAAGCATTATATTCATGCCAGTGAAATACCTCCAGTGGTTCAGCAAGGACTGCTTTTTAACTCAAACAGATAACCTTTTCTAACTCTGTATTCAGAGGCAAGGTCAGCACAGCCAGAATCTGGATAAACATCCTGTTTTACAGTCCCTCAGAACTGGAGAAATTAATCATTTTCACTCCACCTGTGTTGTTCTTGGCATGCTGCTCAATGAAAACCCTTCACTGCAGGATGTGCTGCAATGACTGCATGTATGAGGACCGCCGGTGTTTTGGAAGTTACCAGGCCACTGGCTGACAGCAGAATGCTGTAGCTGGTGCCACTGCCAGCTTCTCCACTCAGCAGCTCCCCTCCTAGAATGTCTGCACCAAAGAGGGATCTATGCTCAGCACTGTGGCTTCTCCTAGTGACTGGTCCTAGAGCTGCTGCTGCTGCTGCTTCCAGACCTCATTGTGCCATCAAGCTGCTCATGGCCCCCGAGCGCCTCTTATTGCTGCCCTCTTTGCTCTGTGTGACCCACGCCGTGCACGGTGTGATGGCCACATCTGTTGCCGTGCCAGCACAGTGTCACGGCTCTGGTACCACAAGGGACTGGCACCGGTACTGGTGCTGGTACTGGAACTAGGACTGGGACTGTTACTGGTCCTGGCACTGGAACTGAAACTGTGACTGGCACTGATACTGGGACTGGAACTGGGCCAGTACTCGTGCAGCTACAGGGAGAGGTACCAGAGCTGGAACTGGGATAGATACCAGCACTAGTACTGGTAGTGAGACTGGAACTGGGATTGCTGCTGGTACTGGTGCTTGGACTGGGACTGGAACTGGGCCTGGTACTGGTTTTAGTACTGGTACAGGTACTTGGACTAGTTTTGGAATTGGGATCAATGCTGAAACTGGGACGGAGCCTGGTAAAGGTACTGGGACTGGCACTGGCCTGGTATTGTTGTGGCACTGGGCCTGGTGTTTGTACTGGTACAGGTACTTGGACTGGTTTTGGAACTGGGACTGGTTTTGGAACTGGGACTGGTGCTGGTGTGGGTACAGGCAGTGGTATTGATACTGGAACTAGGCCTGGTACTGGTGTTGGTACTGGACAGGAGTTTGGACTGGTTTTGGCACTGGCACTGGGGCAGGAGCTGGTTCTGGGCTCGGGACTGTGCCGGTGCCGGTATCGGTGCTGACACTGCGGCACCGGAACCGGCACAGGGACCGGCCCTGGCCCTGGGCCCTCCCCATCCCCTCCGCGCTTCACGACAGCGGCTCCGCCCCCGCCTCATTTGCATGCCCTCCCCCGACGGGCCAATGGGGCGCGGCCACCGCGGCGCTGACCCCGCCCGCCGTGGCCGCCGGTAACGGAAGCGCCGGGAGCGGAGCGGGCCCCGTGCGCCCGGCCCGCGCGGCGCGGGCGGCCTGCGGGAGCGCGCCCGGTGCGCGTGGCCGCTGCGGTGAGTGCGGGCGGGGCGGAACGGCCGCCGCCGCCGCCGCCCCTCCCCGCGCCGCGCCCTCCCCCCGCGCGCCCCTCAGGCCGCCGCCCGCCCCGCCCCGCCCGCGCGCAGCGCGCTGCCAGCTTGGGCACGGGGGCGGGAGGCGGCGGCCGCTGCGTGTGGGGGAGCGGCCTGCGCGCCCGATGGAGGGGTAGTAGTGCTTCCGTGCTAGGCTCGGTGGCCGGGCCGTGCCCTTGAGCGCCCATGGCTGCGGCTCTGGCGGGTGCGGTTACGGGTGGGATTGCGACGGCGGCCCCCGGCAGCACGGAGCGGGTGCGTGGGGGCGCAGGTGGGAAGGGCATTGTCACAACAGCGTGTGTCCCGTACTGGTGCTAGTGCTGCTCCTTCTCATGCCTCCCCTCCCGATCCCTGCGGGCTCGCTTCAGGCAAGTCTCCTGATCAGGTGTCGTGTCCTCTAAGGAAGAGCCAGAGAGTCCCTTAGCACTGCCTGTGTTCCCAGCAGGATACTTGTACCAAGTCGATGCTTGTAGGGAGAAGAGCCTTTGGCAATAAAGCACGGTGTGCCAGGTGAAGCAGGCAGCACAGGAAGCCAGACACAGTAGTCCATTGGGATGCTGCTGTGTTTGTGATCATCCGGGTGGTGAGACCCTGACAAAGGTTGCCCAGATGTGGATGCCCCGTCCCTGGGAGTCTTCAAGGCCAGGCTGGATGGGATTTGGAGCAACCTGGTCCAGTGGAAGGTGTCCCTGCCCGTGGCAGGGGGATTGAAACCAGATGATACTAAAGTTCTCCTCTAACCTAAAGCATTCTCTGAGTCTGCACACTGTAAAGGATTTATATCAGTCAAACATGAAGTGCTTATGGAAAAAAGAGGAAGTGCATGGTCAGTAGTACTAAAGCTATTCAGTCACAGCACACAACAAGTGCTGTTCCTGTTTAGGAGGATGTTTTTCCTAGGACATTTTTTAATTTGAGCTGTTCTGGTAACTCCTGGACCAGTAGAAGCAGTGCTAAGGATGGGAGTTTTGAGACCCTTCTCAAAATGCTACCTAATGCTTATAAATGGTGTGCATTTGATTTTGAATTAATCCATAATTCCTTCAAACATTTTGGATTTGTGTCACCTTTGAGAACAGTTCTCTTGTCTTTATGGCTTTACATATTAATACCTTCAGGTGTTTCCTCCACACTTCTGAAATATCCTGGAATCTACCTGTTTGCCCTAGGCTTTGTGATGAGGGTACAAATATGTGGGTTGAATGTAAGATTTTTGAAAGCCATGGGAATAACCTTCTCATTAGTTATGGTTTATTCTGGAGGCTGAAATGCCCCTGGAGGACTCTGAGTGTGTTGTCAGGCACAGATAATCATGCCTTCCCTGCTTGTAAAGGCATGTCCTCTTGTTCCAAAGGCATCATTGGTTTGACGGATCAGAGTCAAGGCCCTGAACTAATGGGCTGGGAGGGAGCTGAGCTCACCATCTTAATGGGAGCATGAGGAAACAAAACATTACAAAGAAAAGCCTCATTTGCTTTCCTCAGCTTTAAAGAAATGCAGCCTACCTCTGCCTGCTCTCAGTAGGATAGAACATAGTCAGATACTTTTCCAAGAGGAAGAATCAAATTGAAAGTGAAAGATTTTCACCAAAAGATGTTGTCCAGTTGTGCTTTTGACACCAAGGGAATGTAGGCTCTGTGACTGTGTTGCTGTGGGTAATAGAAGAGATGCTGGCAGATGCCCTCTGAAGCAGAGAATGGTTTTCTTATCTCTTTCAAAATATTTTTTCTGTGCAGCTGATGAACCTTTTTTGTAGTGCTGCTTGAACTTGAGGCAGCAATCCATATATGGAGCCTTGGGTAGGCTTTCACTGAAGTAGGTTTGCCTTCAGATTCTGCAATTTGGTGATGTTTTGGAGATCCACTTATGATTCCCCTGATAAGAGGTTTCTCAGAATTCTTTTTTGTTTTTTTCAAACAACTTCAGAAATACAATTAACTTGGGAAAAATGGGGGGAAGAGTGGTGCCAGAAGTGCTTCCTGCTCTGAACTGCTGCCCCAGTAGCACTGGCCAGAACGGGGATGCCTACTTTTAGTCTCTGGTATTTGTCTTCTTCAGGTCTCTGTTTTTTCTGGGTTGAAGTGACCAGGAGACAACTGAAGCATCCAGGATGCTAACTGCACATTGTTTGACTTGTGCTGAAGGGTGTTGTTTCACTTCTTGGAAAAAAGTGAACTTGAGGACATATTTGGGGAGAGTGCCAAAGTGTTTTGCTTAAACAGAGTGGCTGAATTGCTGACCTTTTCTGGGTGTGGGGCAAGTTTTTTCTCTGAAAGATTCCCTGAAACTTACTTAGAATTTTTGCTTGGGGAGGTTGTTGCAGAAAGTTGACACATTAGGAAATACATGCAAATAGAGGTGAGCACTTTCAGAGTTTTCAGAATTTAGTATTTTCAGAATTTATTTATTGACGAACAAAGAACGAGCTGAATTCTGGCAGGGACTGTTCTTCTAAAGGTATTCTGGCAAAGCTCTTGGTAGACTTAAACTTGTCTAGCTGCTTTTTGAACTTCCATAAATTTGCAGCATCCACACCATACCATGAAAAGAAATTCCATAGGTTGCCATCTGGTTCATGAAGTTTTTCTTTTACTTACTTTGAGCTTGACATGTGCAACCTTTGATAGGTGTCTCCTCCATATGTCAGAAGAAAATGTGATTCTTTATTCCCTATTTGGTTTTGTCATGATTTTGTAGACCTCTGCTGTACCCTCTCCTCAGTTCTTTTTCTTTTATCCTTCAGAATCCCAGCTGTGGTAGTCATTGCTTGTGTTGGGAGCCAGTCTTGCTTTTGGTGCGAACCTTTTCTATAAATACAAGTACAGAGTATCAGGAATTTTCCTGTGTCATTTTTAAGTGAGTGCATTGGGGGAAAATTTTTCTTTATGCAGTGGGAAGGAATAATCTACTGTGGTCTTGCACAGTTAAATAATTGTATTCTTTGTCTTAGTATTTTTTTTACTTACAACTATTGATTTCTAGTCTGATTTGTTCACTGCTGGTGGGTACCTAGTAGGTGTTTCCATCAAGCTGTTGGATGTAACCCCAATATCTCATTCTTGAGAAGTATGAATGAAGAGCCTGTTGTATATTTCTGAGTGGCCTTGATCCTACAACCATCAATATGAAATTTAGCACCTCTCTTTGATCACATAAAGCCTATAGCTCTTGCCTTTACTGTCACACTTTACAGACAATTAAGAAAATTTTGCAAATGTTTACCTAAGTTAAAAGATAATACTGCATAAGTAGCAAATAGAGAATTTTTCTCTGGAAAAGAAAGAGCAGATCAGTCCTTAGCCTGATAGGATTTTTTTTTGTAGTTATTGCAAATGCACTTTATTTTGCTTTTTTTATAAATTTCTCTAAACTTTATTTGTGTGTATGTGTGTGAATGTTTCAGGAAATGCTTCAAGGACCATCAGAAGATGTGTTTGCAAAGATGGAAAGTCCAGTTGAAGACATGGATACCTCCGATACCCAGTGGGGCTGGTTTTATTTGGCAGAGTGTGGTAAATGGCATATGTTTCAGGTAAATACCTAGGAAGTTACATTGGCTCTGATGGATTCCATACATGAAATTACCTATGGCTGAGTTTGTCTTAATGTGCTTTTTCTTTTGTTTTGAAGACCGACTCAAACAGTCACTGCTCTATCAGCAGTGAAGACATTGAAAGGAGTTTCCGAACAGACCCCCGTGGATCTCTGTCTTTTACCACTGCAAAGTTTAACTACACACTGGACTTTTCAGGTATGGGTCTTGCCAAAGAGTAAACTTAACAATAGAAGGTCTCAGATACACCAGCACATTTGTTCATTCAGCTGGTTATTGTCCTCATATCTGGTGTGAAAGTATGATTAAGAATGTCTTCTTTACTGGAAAGTATATAGGAGTGTTTAGAAACAGGTGCCCTGTTACATTTTTTGTGTAGTTTATTAATGAAGTAGCAAGTTTTGTTTAATAGCACTGCATTGGAGTTCCTACTGCTTGTTCCAGCTGCAAGTGGCATGTAGGATACATCTCTTGAACTGGGAAGGTTGAACCTTTTTTCTTTAATGTGCAACTGCCTGTAAGCTTGGAAAACCTCTTTCATTCACTCTGTATAAAAATATTGCTGTAAAGGAGGCTTCCTGCAAAATACTGGCATCAGAATGATTTAGTAATTCAGCAGGTAGTTGAAGCCAGTTCTGTTCTCAGAATAACAAGGGGATGGGCAAATGGATTAACTGGTAGATTGTAAAGATCTTGCTTATGCTGTTCTTGTAAATTACAGAGTATTACAGGTTTCTAACGTATGTAACTAATTAATAATATAAATGTAATGTGTTCTTTGTTCACAGGTGTGTTCTAGTAACTTTTTTTTTCTATTCAGAGATGGTTTATTTTCTGAATAAATTAAAAAACAGCTATATGCTAAAATATAGGAAATTAAGGAAATAAATACATAGTCCAATATACATATTCAAATGTCAAATATTTCAAATACAGAAAGTGGGGACTGGGTAAAACAGCAATATGCTGGCAGTAAGGTGGTATCTAACAATACAAGGAGTTTTATGGTTACTTGTGTTGAAATGTCATTTTATTAAAAACTGTGGTTTGCATTCAGAATAAAAACACTACACTATAAGCAAGTGTTAACAGTTTTTATGCTACTCTCTTTAGGCCATGATGTCTTACACTAAGAATAGTGTATTCTTTGTCATCCCTTTCAAGTCAGTGGAAGTTGTGCCTGTGATTTAGTGGGGCTGAATGTTAGATGGATATTTTAAAAATATGTCTTTTGTGTGTATAATATTTGGACATTGTCCCAACTCATGTAAATGACAATGCATTTAGATATATTTATTAAAAATGCTGATTTGTTACTTGTTGAAATAGGATTCCTGTCAAGTAGCTTAGGGTGTAGTAGCAATCTTTTAAATAATAATACTTAAATGTTTCATATGCTGTGGATGAATTCCCAAAAATTTCTTCCTAATTCTTGTTTTATGCTCAGTGATGAAACAAATCAACCTAACTACCCTTAAACAACGTCCAATAAAGCGAGCTCCCTTTGCAATCAATTCATTCAGGTAAGGAAATAAGAGGAAGACTCCTTATTTTTCTTTTATTCCTGCTTCTTCTAAGTAAAATGAAACCAAAGTGTTTTATCTGTATTGTTTATATTTATTTGCTTTTGGAGTCGCTGCTCTGAATACCCGTTGAATGAGAATTGTTGCAGGGAAGCAGCACCAAAAAATGGAATCCAGTGACTCCATAAATTATTTAGAAGTAGTATTGTAACAGCAAAACAAGAGTGAGTTATATGTTGTGACTCTATTTTACTAATTTTGTCTTAACTTACTTGGAGTTTAAGAAATTGTGTTGTAATAATTCTTTTATGAGTTTAAGTGCTTTAGATTGTCAGTTTCTTACTGTTTGATCAGTCACCAGATGTAAAGCTGAGCTGATGTAAATCTGGAACTCACTAAACAATAAACTGAGCTATGCAGTGTTACTATCACAGGTGAAATTGAGTACATGGGATATGTGGATTTTTTTCCTCAAATAGTTTCTGAGAAAAAATTTAGTTCTGAATTGTAGTGTGGTTATACATTCAAAAATAAATTTGTCATTTGTCATAAGAAATGTAGTAGCAATCTGTTTACTGACTTTCAAGAAGACTGTTTTTGAAGTGCCGATGCTTTTTCAGTAGATATTTGCTAAATAGTGCATACAATGATGTGGCAATTTACTTTGTTCTTTGAATAATTGCATTCAGTACTCTTATTTCCATGTGGCGACATTTTTTACTTTCAGGAGATGTCTTCTTTTAGTCCCACTTTTAAGATTTAAGAGCTTCAATGTATGTAGTACATGTGCTTAAACCACTCTTTTTTAGTAGCTCTGTATAAACTTCATGTTAAACCACTCTTTTTTAGTAGCTCTGTATAAACTTCATGGGGGTTTGCTTTTTTTGCATATTGTGTTGTTTGGAGCAGGAGTTTGACAGGAGGAAAATACCTCATGTCTTTGAAGTGATGTGCTTTTACCTTTTTTGTTTGAAGTTTCATCTGTGAAAATGAGGCTATTCCTATGCCTTCCCACTGGGAGAATGTAAATACTGAGGAGCCATACCAGGTAAGAGTTGGTATGCAACTTGGCCAAAAACACGTGACAATGAAATAATACATCGAATTGAAATAGCACTAACCTCTTTTTTTCCAGCTTATTCCATTGCAAAAGAAAACAAATGAATATAATGAAGTTTCTAGTCTCTTTGGAAAAACAATGGATAGCCACCGAATTAAAAGAATTAAGAGAATACAAAATCTAGACTTGTGGGAGTTTTTTTGCAGGTGAGATTATTTCTAAAACCAACAGTTTTAGGATTGTTAATGGAGAAAAGTTTTAAGTCATGCAGCAGAAATTTGTTTAACTGTTTTTACTATTAATGAAATTTTTTGTTACATTTTAACTTTAAAATTTTTTCTTATTTGTCATTTCTCTTTATTCAAAATTTGATTTTCAAGACTGTGTAGCTTCTACAGGTGCAGAAATTGAATACTTGTAGAAATGCATTAGATAAAGCTGTAGCATAGGTAATGTATTTAAGGTGTTCAGAATATCTGTGTGGTAGATGCCCATGATCTTTACAGTGAAGTAGCTTTTTTGTAAAATGATTCCTTGAGAGGCTTGTATTATTTTAATTTTTACTGAACAAAGCAAATTAATATTTCAGTCTTGTTAAATTTCTCAATTTTATGAAGCATAGGACAGAATTAAGTCTAATGAACACATATTCATGCAATTCTTTTAAATTTAATGTCCTACAAAACCTTCTTCTAAGTTCATTGGCTTTTCCCTCTGCATATTGTGCTGTCCTGGAAGAAGTAGGAAGTGCCCAGTTTGGTATCCTCTTATTTTTTTGTGTCAGTCTTAAGCAATTGTACTTGACAAAAGTTATTTGTGCATCTTCTAGGAAGGAGTGCATATCAGGAGGTTTAAAGATGTTTTACTCTAATAAAAAAATCTAGACTAAGTTAAAGAGTGAGGAAATAACTAACCAGATGTATACTAAAATCTTGCATAAGTTACATGATTTTTTAAAAGATATGTCATTTATTGTTAATTTAAAGCTATATCAACATGTGTGAGGAAGTGAAATTCCTTATATATGTTAATGGTTAAGAGAGTTACCCAACTTTTAGTTAAGTTTCTTCTTTTCTTGATGGAATAAGGAAGAAGGTCAGCAAAACTGCTGCCTTGGACTTCCAGAGGTCAAACTTTGGGCTGTTCAGGAGACTGTTTGACAGAGTCCCTTGTGAGGCAGTCCTGAAGGGCAGAGGAGTCCAGGAGGGATGGACACTCTTCAAGAGGGAAATCCTAAAGGCTCTGGAGCAGGCTGTCCCCATGTGCTGAAAGACAAGTAGTTGAGGAATAAGATCATCCTGGCTGAACAGAGAACTTTGGCTGGAATTCAGACAGAAAAGAGGGTTTATGACCTTGGGAAGAAGGGGCAGGCAACTCAGGAGGAGTAAAAGATGTTGAGATGTTTTGCAGGGAGAAAATTAGGACCAAAGCCCAGTTCGAACCTATTTTGGCCACTGCTGTGGAAGACAATAATTTTTTTTTTAATAAATCATCAACAAAAGGAGGGCTATAGAGATTCTCTGTCCTTTACTGGATATGGGAGAAATATAGTGAAAAAGGATGAGGAAAAGACTGAGGCAACAAAGGCATTAATAGTAAGACCAGTTGTTATCTGGCCACCCAGAGCCTGAGTTGGTAGACAGAAGTGGGGAGCAAAATGCAGCCCTCATAATCCAAGAGAAAATGGACCCTGGTACCCCACAGAAGTCTGTGGGAATGGTGGACTCTAGTGGAGGGCACCAAGGGAGCTGGGGGGGTGCTCACTGAGCCACTTTCAACCATTCACCTGCAGTTCTGGCTCGCTGGGGAGGTCCCAGTTGGCTGGGGTTGAGCAAGTGAGCTGCCCATGCACAAGAAAAGCTGGAAGAGCTGGAAGGAGGATCCAGAGAACTACAGACCTGTCAGGCTGAGTGAGTTCAGTGCCAGGGAAGGTCAAGGAACAGCTCATCCTGAGTGCCATCACACAGCATGTGCAAGGGCCAGGCCCAGCCTTGGGATAAGTTTAGGAAAGGCAGGTCCTGCTTGATGACCAACCGCGCCTCCTTCTATGACAGGGTGACCCACTAAGTGGATGAGGGAAAGGCCGCAGTTTTTTTTAACCTGGACTTCAGTAGAGCCTTTGACACTGTTTTCCCACAGCATTCTCCTGGAGAGTTTGGCTGCTCATGGTTCGGACAGGTTCACTGTTTGCTGGGTAAAAAGCTGTCTGGATAGCCAGGCCCAGGGAGAGGTGGTGGATGGAGCTACAGAATCCAGCTGGTCACCAGTGGGGTCCCCCAGGGCTCAGTGTTGGGGCCAGTCCTGTATAATATCTTTGTCTGGGATCAGGACAAGGGGATCAAGAGCACCCTCAGTCAGTTTGCAAATGTCATCAAGCTGGGTGGGAGTGTGGATCTGCTGGAGGGCAGGAAGGCTCTGCAGAGGGATCTGGACAGGCTGGATCCATGGGCTGAGTCCAGTTGTGAGGTTCAGTAAGGTAAAATGCTGGGTCCTGCCCTTGGGTCACAAGACAGTGCTTATTGCGTGGTGGTGTATTACAAAGAAATAGGTATTCCAGCATTTCAAATTCACTTTTTGGTGTCCCAGGTAGGAAAGTTGAAAAGAGGATGATGCTTAGTCTAGCATCTCAGTTTGGAGTTGTCGAGGAGTACAAGTAAAAAAAAGGTGTTGGTCAGTGAGATTGCTGACCAGTTTTAGAAAAAGCTTATGTGCTTACATAGGTACAAGGAGCATGTCTCTGGGTATTTAGTTTTGCTGGAGGTTTTACCTTTCATTGAGTGAATTGGCTGAACGAGATTTTTCGCAGTGCTGGATCAAGTTAATTTTGTTGAACTGGATTATCTTGTCACTGCTTGTACAAGGTGCTAAGATGATGCTTTTTAAAACAGTAGGACTCCTTGATTTCTGTTCCAAATTACCAAAGTGTCCTGTTGTGGCATTTCTGCATTCTGCACTACAAGCTTGCCAGTGTGCCCAGTAGGGCACACTGCTTAGGAGAAACAATTGCCACTTGAATTTTTATGGTTTCGAAAAAGTGGTAAGATCAATTGATTTAATTGATTGATCATTGCTTGAATGATTATTTGCATCACTGTAGTGGTCAGAACACATTTGCCTCTTACAATAGTTCCCATATTAATAACGATTCTAAATTGACTTTATGAATTGAACTGGCCAGAGATAGTAAAGGACTATCACAGAACATCTTTTCATTGATTATTCACTTTTTCTATAAATCTGTTCCATTCCCCTGTTTCAAAAGAAGTTATTCAAGGCTACATTTATATATTGTCAGAGATCAACAGCCAACAACAGAGGATTCTGGTTGAAGAAATTTCAGAAAAATCAGTCTAAGGGATAACTAGCCCTTAGATTAGTTTTTGCTGGTTTGCCTAGGTAATAGTGCTTCATAGTCTACCAACTTTGTTATCCCTTCCACCATTATATTAAAGCAGGTGGAGGAAACAAAATGTGCAAAATTACCTTTATTTTAAAGATCTATCTGCTGAAAATGACCACACTAAAACTAATAACACATGAACAGTGTTGATAAAATTTGTGTAGGAAGACCTTTTTTTTTAAAAATCTTATACTATGTGGGAAAATAGTCCTATGGCATTCAGAAATGTGTGATTTCTAAATATGTACCTTAAGAATTCTGACATGTTTAAAACCTAGAGTCATCTAGGTACTTGTAAAGTGGAAAGTGTTAGGTCTGTACCCTCAGCAGTGTTTTCACAGTAGTAATTTAGTGTGTTTGTACAACTATTTATTTATTATGTGCTTATTGTATACAACTATTTATTTATTATGTATTTATTGTGTACAACTATTTATTTATTATGTTTTATTGTGTGTTTTCTGTAGGAAAAAAGCTCAACTGAAGAAGAAAAGAGGTGTCCCAACAATTAATGAGCAGATGCTGTTTCATGGCACCAGTAATGAATTTGTAGAAGCAATATGTATTCATAACTTTGACTGGAGAATAAATGGGATGCATGCTGCTGTGTATGGAAAAGGTAAGTATTGCTGTCACATACAACAGTGAAAGTGTTAACAGCTCAACATTAAATCTTCCCTGTAGCATGTACTTAGTGATGCATGCCTTGTTTTACCCAAGAGGTGTTTAATACAGATCTGCTTTTATGGCAAGTGTAATTAAGGATGGAGTAAGGAATGTAATTGTCACAGTGGCTGGTAGGGCCAGAGAGCATGGGGAAGGGATGCCCAGCAAAGCAGTGTTGATCACAAGACAATCTCCCTACTAAAATGTTCACACTAAAAATATTTGGTCATACTGTTATAACAATTAACAACAAAAAAAGGATTCCTAATGAACATAAGCGAACGGTCATTTTTCATCTTGTTGAGAGCTATGCTCTGGTAGTCAAACTGTCATGGTAAGAATGTCATCAAATTTTCTTTGTTTTTTTATTTGAAAGGGACCTATTTTGCAAGAGATGCATCATATTCCAGCCATTTCTGCAAAGAGAGCATGAAGCATGGAGATACTTTCCAGATCCATGGTGTGAACCTGCAGCCTCATCTGCACAGACCAGATAAAGTTATGTTTCTTGCTCGTGTAATAACTGGTGACTATATCGGTGGTGATTCAAAATACATGAGGCCTCCTTCAAAAGATGGAAGCTTTGTGAACTTGTATGACAGCTGTGTGGATAATACCTGGAACCCAAAGATCTTTGTCATCTTCGATGCCAACCAAATCTACCCTGAGTACTTAATAGAATTTTGCTAAGTTTGAACTGAGTATTGTTTGTGGTTTTTTAAATACTTTTGTTCCTTTTGTAAAGACAACAACATAGAAATGATGCATGAAAGAGAGGTGAAAGAAAAGCTGGCATACATTTATGGAGGAGGGAAGCTACTGAATATTTAAGAGAGACTGGTGAACTGTTTTTAAAAACCTGTAAACTTTATTAATGCATTTTTCAAATGTAGAGACTATTACAAATCTGAAGTTGCTTAGTGAGCCTTAAATACATTGAGCATTGGTAAGTTTTCAAAGGCAAGATTTATGTTTTGATTTTCTAAAGTATATTAAAAGTGGTTAGAAATATGCCTCTAATATAGTATGCATATGATAAAATTAATCTTTTATAAAGATTGCCTATAAAACAAAGTAAGAACAGCAACAGCAAAACCCCAGGGGACACATCTACTTGTGCTTGTGTGTGTGTCTGTGTGTGTGTCCGTGTTCTGTAGTACATGTTACTTTGTCTGGAGGTCTCTTAGTTTGGATTCTAAACCTAAAAAAAGAAAAATAATCTACAGCTCCTTCATCAGTTTCCTCCAGATAAAGTTCAACAAAGCTGTAAGGTTTAACTTTATGTACATTTTACTGTAAGCTTCGATTATATACTGGGAAAATAACAAAGCCATTGCAGTAGGATTTGACAGTTTGTTTTGATGAAAATGAGGCCCATAAACTTGTGGTTGTTAGTTGTTTGGTATGTAACTGTTGGGCTCACTGTTGGGATATCATACGCCTTTCTCAGTTCTTATCCCATGGAATTTTTGCCATCCTCTTGCAGTATTCATGAGCTGCTGTGATTGGTGTCTGGTCAGAGTTTAAGATACACTCAGTGCTCATGTACTTGGTGTTACTGAAGGTCACCATTTAGATTAACTTAACTGTAAGCAATACAGTTAAACTAATAAGGAACATTTCCAATTATGCCATCCTTTAGTTTTTAAACACTACAATAGAAAGCTTTCAGTAACATTTGTGTAGACCAGGTTTTTATAACTGGTACAGTTGTGAAGTTAAAGAGTATTTTTCACATGTAGAAAGAGCAAAAGAGACAATATTTGGGTAAAGAACAAACCTGAGTACCTAAATACATGAAGAGGCTGAGGAAGGGGTTGTTACAGTGAAATGCACTGTTGTGTGAACGATCAGCTATGGAATTGTGTCCCTGGTGTGCTTTGTTAAAGGACCTAAGTAGCACTAATGGACAAAGTCAAAGCTGAAACCTTTCCAGGATTTTTCTTTGGCTCTGGCCAGTAACAAGTCCCTGTAGAATTGGTATATAATTGTGGCAGATATACAATGATCTCTGTTCGTTTGTTACAGAATTGTTAATGGACTTTTTCAATTAAAAAGGCTGTGTTTAAAATGTATTGCATTTAAAGGCACTGCAGCTGCTGGCATGACCTGGTCTGCTCAAAGTCACACTAAACCGGTGGAACTGGAAGCATGAGATGACGACGTATCTGGTATCCTAACTCAGGACACAAATATCTCTTCCTTCTCCTGTGTGCTGTTACTGTTGTCTGTCAGTGGATCTTGCGCAAGTTGTTTATCTGTTTCCGTTTGTAATTTCATGGCAATTTTCCTGTCCCTAAACCATTTAGGGTTAAAATGCATTTTCCTTTATTTTAGGAAGTATGATTTCCGATCCCAGCTGGGAACTCTAGGTTCTACTCTTGTAGGTGTGATTTGTGTTTGATTCACTACTACACTAGCTCTGCAAAAGGCACTTTTTTCCCAACATTGTATACAATAATAGCAAATCACGCAGGGAATTTGTGTATTACTGAATCCTTTTTGTTATTACACAGTATTCTGCAGAGCATACATTTTGTGAAACTAACAAATACATACGCTGTTGTTCCTTTGATTTGGTGTTTTATTTCTTCTGAAACAGATGTTTTTAGTTAAGAAAACTGAAGTTTCTTTTTTAGCACCTCATGGACACAAAGTACCACAATCTTTACTGATCTCTGGGACTTTTCTGATTTTTTGTATGGTGGTGTCTTGTTTGTTGCTTAATTTGAATTGAATGGCACAATCTTAATCTTACTGCACAATTGAAGTTTTACCTCTTCTTTCAATGTTTAATGTGTTCTGCATTTTGTGCTGCTGAACTTTGTTATTGAAGATGTCTGTAAAATAACTGCCCTTTCTCTGGCAAGGGGAGAGTGATTATTATTGCAAGCAAAGTCCAGAACTGTACAAGTAGCCAATACAGGAAATAGTTGGGACTTAATAAAAGGAACAGTGAGAAAGAAAGGGAGGAAAATAATTTCTTGGCCTTTAGAGTGTTAAAGAAAAGAGAAGGGATCTTGGTGTGGTTCTGGGGAAGAAAACCTGATACTTTCTGTTACTGTTTCATGTAGTGAAACTTTGTTCTCCATTTTGGTTTTGCACCTGTGCAAGAGGGCATGCTGCTCTCTTAGATGTCTTGACCTGAGGTAGAGCTTTCTTAGTAAATTATTCTTGTGACAGTGTGTTTTCACATGAGCACAGCACTTCAGGATAACATAGAAAAATAAGATCAGCTCATACTGGCCTCCTGGACCAGCTTTGTTTTTTACAATTGGTGTGTACTCAGTTATTGCTGAATGGATCTCATTTCATCCAGAGCAGTTTGGGAGAGTGTCTGTCTGCATTCCAGTTCATTTGCAGAATCAGTTTGCACAAACTCTTGTTTTTGTTAGAATCCAAAGGGAGAAGAAAAGGATACAGCTCTGTTTTTTACTACATGTCTCAGTACACTCTCATCCAAACTAGATGTGAGATACATGATGTGATGGCTGGAGTTGGTGACTTAAATTCAGGACTGCATTGGATGCCAGTTCAGCTGGCAGCTTGAGGACAACTCTCATCCTTTTAAAACATTTATCAGCACAGAATATCATAGCAGAAAGGCTCAAGTGAGTCTGGGCAGTTTACATAGTGGAAATTACTTTCAGGAAGATGAGAACATGTCAGTCTTAAAATTCCTGTGACCTAAATGTCCATCAATGTTGTAACTATTTTTGGCACTGTCCAAAACAGCAGATTTGCAAAACAGCACAGGCCTACTCCAGTAAAGCCATCTACTCTTCACAAGTCACATAAAATACCGTGGGGGCTGACAAATGCAATACTTTGCCCCATTTTAAACCAACTGGCCTCTCTTATGCCCCTCTCTGTTAAGCCCCTTTGTTCTCCTTGACCCTGCCTTCCCCTGTCCATCCCCCACCCCATGGGTGTGTACAGCTCCATTGATTCCTGCACCTCTTGCAGTCTGATCCTCCAATACCATTTCCAAAGTCCAGGATGAAAAAAACACTTTCACACACTCTTACATGCTCTTATCAGGTATATGATGGGCCAGGTTTGGTTCTCATCACTGCCTCCCTTATCATGTCAGCCAAATTTATCCTCATATATTCCTGTTCTTGGCTTCCTCCTTATAGTCCCTGTTGTGTCAGAAAAGGTAGTAGAGGAGTAGTCACTCCTCCCACATACTCATACAGATAGTTGTGCCACATAAAACATTCAGCAATTTGAGCGCTATGCTTGTCCTAAGTTGAGGATTTAGTTGGAGAGGATTTCATTCCTATGGTAAGGAATGGACAAGAGAGAGCCAAGGTGTACAACACCAAGACTGGAAATTGGCAAGTTTGAGTGGATTTTTTAATTGGAAAGTGCTCACTTGAATGTACAGAAATAGGAGAGTATTTGGTGTATATTGCAGTAAGGAAAAAAAAAAAATTCCAGCGTAGTAGAGAGTATAGGGAAAGGACCTGTTCAGTCAGTAATCAGTTCCATGGAATACCATACCATAAAATGAGTTTCTCTTCCTTGTGTGCTTTGAGCTGTTAAGAGTTTGATACTGCTGTCATGTTAAGGATTGCAAACCAGCTGGTGCTGGCTGTTTCCACACTTACTTGCAGACATTTGGAGATCAATTTACTGCTACTACTTTTAGAGTCTTTTGCAAAAGAGATTATGACTCCACTGCTAGAAACAAGTCTGAAGCTATGTTCTTCTCAGCTATTGCCTTTATGGACTAGAAATGTCATTCATTTTTGTATTTGTATTTTTTCTATTACCTTTGAACATCTTTGAGGTGTTTTTGTTTCAGTATTTTCCTTTCTAGAAAAACATTTTGCAAATAGAGAGGGATGAAAGAAGAATAAGAAAGGATAAATGTATCAGCATGTGGAAGCTGTTGAGTTTGTATCCGGAGACGGTGCCAATCAGGAAGGCAGGTAGTGGAAATGACATTATGTTTGCAAGCCAATATCAGTTACATCCATTTCCTGTTTGCCTTCTAACCAATAAATGCCGAATTTAATTTAAAGGGAATAAAATCATAGTGACACCAAAAGCAACAACCTCAAATGTTTCTTATCTTTACTCAGCTTCTTCACCGATGCATTTTTCTTCCCTTGGACTCCTAAAGCAATGTAATATATAAACCAATACAGGCAGTGAGCATCTGACTCATGTCCAGGTTTCAGGAACAACATAAGGCCTTGGCCTGCTTGCCTCTCTTTTCCTGTTCCCATGCTTTGCTTGCATTCATGTTGCCATAAAGTGAAACAGATGAAGTAACTGGAGCATTGTTGAAAGCTAATTTGGAGTGGGAATATGCTAATGCAGTGTATTGTATTAAGTGATGTGTTTGGTTACAGACCTGGAGGTGGCCAAGTAGCTCGTACATGTAGTCTTTTTATCCAGTCAATATCTACCTTTGAGCTGGTGCAAGTTGTCCAAGAAAGTAATCCCAGCTGAGAACAGTTGGTGCAAATAAGACTTTCAAAGGATGATTGGATATTGGATACACTGTGTTGTCGTCTATGTATTAACTAGGGAGATTACATAAAAAAGATTTATTTCTATAAAGGGACTGGCTGACACAAATACTATCATCACATATTTTGTTTTATCACAGCTGTTGAAAATACTGTAGCCTGACAAAGCTCTATCAACTAATTACTGGATGTTTATGAGAGCGACTTAAATAGCTGCTCCAGGCTGATATTTTTAAATTGTTTTGAATTTTATTTTTAGTATAAGAAATATGACCCAAAACAATGGGATAAGACAAGGACAAGAGATGGAAAAGTTGGGGTTGGGGCAGGGGGGAATCAGTGGGAGAAAAATGGTTACATAAGTGAGAGGGTGCTTGAGTGTGCATGTACACTGGGGCTGGGGAGTGATGCAAGAAGGGGAGAGAACATAGGAATATTACTGCTTTAAGTATGTCCTTCAAAATTTGTAAATTCAGTTTTCATGTGATGATCTTCCTGGATGTTTAGCAATATCTCTATATTCCCAGTGGGATGGATTATTGGATGGAGAGTCAGGGGACTCTCCTGTAGTCAAATTTTCGTGTCTTTTGACACGTTGTGATGAGAACAGACTCAGAGAAGAGGTGCACAAATGATACAGAGTTGTCAGAAGTGAGAGGTGTAGCTACAGCACCTCATCTGAGCACTGTTGCAAGGAGCATGGGGAGCAAAGTGTTGCTGTCTGCTGTAAACATAACTGGTTGGCTTCCGGCTTCTTCCACCACACTTCCTGAAATATCCCCACTCCAGTGACATTGCACACATCTTGTCTTTGCATCTCCTCCATGGCAAGTGTGTGGTATCAAATTTACTGTATTTAATCAACCACCAAAGTGTGACAAAAGGAGCAAAAATGTTATGGTTTGTATTAACCAATTGGAGAAAACTGCTATTGCTCTAAATTGTCTGCTCCATGAAGTAATTGATTTCTGGAAAGAAACTGTCTTCTGTTGTGTATTACATTAGGTATTGCAATAGATCTCAATTTTTTTTGGCCTTTAGCTGCTCTGGTGGTAAATATGACTGATTTTCAAATTTCAGAATATAAACCTATGCTGTCTCTTTGTAAAAAACAGGTTTATATCAAGCATGCTTGTAAAGGTGGTGAGCTTCTGAAAGTTTTTCTTTGATGCACAAAATCCCTCACTCAACAGAATTTCATAGCCTGTCTATGAGAATTGCATTCAATAAGACAATATAATTCTCTTTATAGTAACTATTCTTTTAAACTGAAAATCCCTGAGTGGAAGGTACGTATCTAACAGAGCCTTGAGCTGTCACTGCACTTTAGGGCTGGAATCTATGTAATGCTTCATCACAGATGGACAGCTTGTGGACAAAAATACAGTTTACCACCTCAGCATGAATGTGGGGGAATTGGTAAGGCGGTATATAATTAATGCTGGATTTGATCCAGGATACCTTTCTCTTAGGAGACGAGATCAAGATTTTTAGTGACAGTCTTTTAAAGACTGGTTTATGGTTCAGCAAACTGTGGAATATTGAGTAAAATTAGAACTGTATCATGGCACAGACTGAGAGAGAAGTCCTTCCACTGTACTGCTGGCTCGACATCTTCAGAGGAAAACACTCTAAAATGGTGTTTTCTTTAAAAATAAAAATGAAATGCTAATTCTTTTCAGTTTGAGAAATATGAAGAGCGTGGCTGTAAAATGTGATGGGGAAAAAAATCAACTTGAAGAACTGGTTTTAATGTTCCCCTGGGAATGTTGTGGTTTTTAATATTTCAGAAATGGGTTTGCTTAGCCCTGAGGGAAAGGGATTGGAAGAGCATGATAGACATGAGCATGCACGAAGACTGTACGTTCAGTATTAAGGGGGAAGAAATAGGTCACTGTGTATTAGAGAGCTCATTTGGTTTCCTTTAAAGCCACAAGAGACAGCAACTGCTGAGCTGCTGTTAGGAAGCTGCCTTTTATTCTGAGGGACAGGGCAATTAATCAATGTAGATGTCCTTGCTTTGGTTATACACAAATACACCTGTTAATTCATCCTTTCTTGTGGAGCTGATGGTGCCATACTGGAAAAAGTGCCCATTTATGCAACAGCTCTAGTTATTCATGTGCCAATGCTGAGCTGCACATGGCTTAAGGAAAACATTTTTGATGCATGTTATATGAAAGGAAATACTTTTCTTGTTATTTTTTGGTTTTTTTTATAATGCATTATGCCTGAGAATGTTCCTTCCCAACACTCAGAAAGTCAAGCAAAGGGATCAAGATGCCTTCACAGATGAACAAGGAGCTCCTGACTGAACTCAGACATCCAAAGGAAGCACACAATTAGTGGCAGCACAGAAAGGTGGCCAACGGGGAAACCAGCAGTGCTGTCCTGAGCTTGCATGGACAGGGTGAGGAAAGCCAAAGCAGCCAGGAGAGACAACAACAACAATGCCGTATTATTCAACAAGAATTGAGGGATATCTCTAGTTCATCTGCCCTTGTCCTTTTAAAATAACTTCCCAGGCATCAACTGGTTAGTATCATACAGCAGAAACAAACAGGTCCAGGAAATTGCTGAAGCACATGGAGGATAACTTCTTTGTGCAGGGACTGAGGGAGCCACCTAGGACAGGTGCCCTCCCAGCTTTGCTGTTCGTAAACACAGAGGGTCTCAGGGGTGGAATGGTGACTGGTGGCTGTCTTGATCACAGTGACCACCAAGTAGTTGTGTTTCAAATAATTGGTGTTTGGAGAAAAAAATACCAGGAAAACTTTGTCCCTGGATATGGGAAGAGCAGATTTTGGGCTCCTGAAGGAGCTAGCTGGTAGGGATCTCTGCGGATCTGCTTCAGGTATTTGGGTCCATGAATGCTAGTCACTTTCTAAGAGCCATCTCTTAAGAGCACAGCAGCAGGCAATTCCAAAGGAAGGGAAGTCAAACAAGCAGTGCAAAGGGCTGCCTTGGCTGAACAGGGATCTTATAGAAGTTAGGCAAAAAGAAACTGTACAGACACTGGAAGCAAGAACAGGCAACACAGGAGGACTAGAGAGATTCTGTTTGGCACTGCAGGAGAAAATTCATGCAGTCAAAGCTGGACTAGAGTTCAAGCTGGCCAGCACTGTGAAGGACAAAAAAGGCTTTTCAAAATATATTAATAGGAAACAGAGAATCAGAGAGAACACTGGTCTGTTGATTGATGGGGTCAGTCACCTCACAAACAGGGATATAGACAATGCAGAGGTATTTAATGCCTTTTTTGCCTCTGTCTTTAACACCAATGCTGGGTCCTGGGATCCCAGGAGACCTGTGTTGGAAGACCAGGACTGAGGGGATGATGAACTCCCAGCTGTCCCTGAACTTGTTCAAGAATAGCTGTTCAAGCTGGATGCACATAAATCTGTGGAGCCTGACAGGATTCATTCCAGGATACTGATGGAGCTGGACAAAGTTATCACAGGACCTCTCTGCATGATTTTTCTTCAGTGGTCTTGGGTCAACTGGAAGCTGGCAATGTTTCAAGAAGGGTAAGAAAGTAATGATAGACCTGCCAGTCTTACTTTTCAGTGCCTGGTAAGATTACAGAGAAGGTTTTTTGAGAGACAATCCAGTCATTGATTATATGAGCACAGGTTCACAAGGGGAAAGTCCGGCTAACCAATTTAATTTCCTTTCATTATAAGGTCACGCACCTAATTGACCAAGGGAATCCAGTAAATGTGGAGTTTTGGAATTTTACCAAGCTTTTGATACTACTCTCAATCAACTGCCCAGCATAAAGATAGACAAATCCATAATATGTTGGATAAATGGGTTTACATCAGGCTGGCAGTCAGTCACCACCGGCATTCCCAAGGGCTCAATTTTACAGCCAGTGCTCTTCCATGTTTTCATAAATGATCTGGACACAGTAATCAAATATACAATAAGTAAGTCTGTCAATGACACTAAATTAGGAAGAGCTGTGGACTTCCTCGGGGTTAAAGAGGTCCTGCAGACAGATATGGAGAGCTGAGCCATCACCAGCTGTATGAAATTTAACTGGACCAAGTGCTGGATTCTCCTTGTAGGACACAGTAATCCTGATTATTTATACAAATTGGGAGGATGAGAGACTGGAGAAGAGCACTGTGGACAGCGACCTGGGGAACCCTGGCAAGTGGAACATGATCCAGCAGTGCCCTGGCAGCCAGCAGGGCCAAGCGTGTCCTGAGGTGCTTCAGGCACAGCATGGCCAGCCAGGCTATGGAGGGGATTGTCCTGCTCTCCTCTGCTCTGCACTGGGGTGGCCTCACCTCGAGTGCTGGGGGCTATTTTGGGTATCACAATAAATAAAGGATATAAAGCTACTGGAGTGCATCCAGAGGAGGGTGACAAAAGTGGTGACAGGTCTCAAAGGCAAGACTTAGGAGGAAGTGGCTGAGGTTGCCTTGGTCTGTTTAGCTTAGAGAGGAGAAGGCTGGGGGGTGACCTCATCACAGTCTACAGCTTCCTGAAGGCAAGCAGTGGAGGGGAGGGGCTGATCTCCCCCTGGTGACCAGCAACAAGACACAAGGAAATGCAGTGAAGCTGCACCAGGTAGGTTCAGATTAAACATCAGGCAAAGGTTCTTCACTGAGAAGGTGGTCGACCACTGGAACAGGCTCCCCAAGGAAACTGGTGATGGCACTAAGCCTGTCAGAGTTCAAGGAGCACTTGGATGATGCTCTTACTTGTATGGCTTAGCTTTAGTTAGTGCTGTGGGGAGCGAGGATTTGGAGTTACTGATCATTATGTGTCCCTTCTAGCTTGAGATATTCTGTGATTCTAAGTCTGTGGAACTTGATGGGATGCATCCCAGAGGGAGAGAGCTGGCCAGTGTGATGGCAAGTTCCCTTGGAGTGGAGGATTGTCTCTGGCAGGATTGAGGAAGATGACCTTTCCCTTCTACTGAGCACTCAACCACATCTGGAGTGTTGGAGGCAGTCCTGCATTTCCCAGTATGAGACATGGATGTACTGGAGTGAATCCAGAAAACAGTTCCTAGAAAGATTAAAGGATTGAAACATTTGAGAAGGCCTGGGAGGAAGTTTTACCAATGTATATAAATATTTGGTTGGAGGGTATAAAGAAGACAAAGCCAGTCTGTTCTGAATACTGTGAAGTGGAAGGACAGGAGGCAGTAGACACAACTTAAAACACAGGAAACTCCACCTAAATATAAAAAAATCAATGTTTTTACTGTGTGCAATGCCAAGCACTAGAACAGATTGCCCATGGATGTTGTGGAGTCTCCATCTTTGGAAATATTCAAATTCCAGTTGGACAAGGCCCTGGACAACCTGCTTCTGCTGTGAACAACAGGTTGGTTGGAATAGATGACAGCCAGATTAATTCTGTAATTAAACCTTGATTTTTAGAAAAGTCTTGCTTTTTTTTTTTTAGTGCAGCCCAATCAAACTCATACTGGACTGTAGGTGATGTGAGCATGAAATCTAACGTGTGTCCCCTTTACTGCGTCAAGCAAGAGTACTCTAGAGCTGATCAAGCTGGAATACCTCCAGTTTTCTACCTGTCACTTAATGCAACTTCCATTTTGGTGTAAATTTCTGGTGAAGTTTACTGTAAATCTGCAAACTCCAGTTCTGTAACTTTTCCTCTGATCCCTGAGCATAAAGAAGGAAAACACGATTTTGAATGTTAGTATGAAATTCCCTCAGGGTGGTGCAATTTCATAGGCAATTAAAAGCTGCATTAGAGTGGAAAGGCAAAATAGGCCTGCTACTGACAGCCTAAATGCAAAGAAAATGACCCTTGCATTCCTGCAGTATGATGGCTTTGCAGACTGAAATAAACACACATCACCCTGAATAAACTGTGAAATACAGCCTGTTTTATTTAAAGGGTGGTGGTTTTATTTTTATATTGCACTTGGCATTTCCTGATTTAAGAGCTGCAAGCTGTCTTCTGCCTACCACATGTTTCTGTTTGTAGTTCTGGCATTTGTATAACCCAGTGGTAGAAACTGTCATCCAGTTTCTAACTCACTGTACATTAAACATAGCAGTCAGAAGGATCCTAGCTCCAGACAATATGTTTTGCACACCAGTATTTTTCAGAATCTCCTGCTTTTAGTCCTTGAATAAAATCAAGTGAGTTTATGTCTAGATTTCATAGAGGACAATTTTAGACCCATATAAAAGGGTTTAATTCTTTCAAGTTTTCCATTTAGCACTGTAATTTGTGTTGAAGTGCAATCTGTGTTAAGATGTAGATTCGTGCCTGTGCACATTTATTCTTGGGCTATTTTTTCTCTTTGCAGTTAGCGTCACAGTCTCTGACATCACAGTATCTGGGTTTACTGCTTTTCAATCCACTTATTTCAGGAGAGAGAGATGGTAATGAATTTGACTCTGGCTGTTCATGAAGAACAAATTGTGGCTGCTCAAGACCATCAGGGTCTTTGTCACTACCAGCTAGTGAATGGAATGCAAATGAAGGTATATGATCAGAAACTCCTGAAAGAAATCACAGCAGTGCATGAGTGCAACACAATCCATCACTTTTTGCTATAAGAGAGAATAAAACTAGAGAGCAATAGACCATTTCTAGCTGGTTCTCTATGGCTATACTCCAAAGTATTCACAGGTATATATATAAGAACAGCATTAGCTGCCCAGACAAGACCTAAAATTTCATTCACCAGCTCTTCTACTATTGCTTAGTAGGCCCCACAGTTTTCTTACAGAAACTGAAAAGGCTAAACTGCCTCATACTGAATGGTAAGGAAGAATATGGAATGACTGGTTGCAACAAGATACCTAAGCAGTCTTCAATTTTAAGATATATTCCCTGGAGTCTTAATCCACAAAAGTTACCACTAAGTTTGCAAATGCTGTTTCAGTGAGCTTTTCTCCCCATGCATGGAGAGATAAGTCAAATTCTCTGCTGTTCTGAAACTTTCTATATGCTGTCTTCAGTTTCTTCACAAGATTTTGAATTATCTCTTGTACTTTGTGGCTGATAGTTCGCCTTCATTTCTCTGAAAGAGTCTTGTAAGATTGTCCACACCTTTAAAAGAAAGGCAATTCTGTCTTTTACTCACTGTTTTACTCTCTTAGCAAAAGGTTAAATAGAAAAGCTAGGCTGAGTCAAATCAGCATGTGCAGAGTATTACAGTATTTAGCAGGCTGATGATTTCATGATACATACCTGTGTGCCTGTTTTCACCCACAGTACATAAAGGCAGCTGCTGTGGTAAGCAAATTTCAAATATTTACCTTTTTCACAGAGCATGGATGTGAGCAGTAACTGTCATGTAGCACTTTACTGCATGTTAAATCCACAGTCAAGCTTGCCTTGTTCGAGCCTACAGTCAATCATTGTAAAGAGTGAAGTAATACTTCCCCTTGCAGAATCCATCCTAGTTAAAAGTAGATAATCACCTCAATGTTCAATAGCTGTATTAAATGATTACTTGTAGTGCTTTGTAAGTAGTGTTATCAGGCTTATGTATGTGTCTGTATTTGGCAGACTACCTGCTGGTCTTCCTCACATTCCCTCTTGTAGCTGCAAGATTTGCAGTTTACCAGAGCTCTGGGATTGTAGCTCACCTTAGGGAGATAAGCCTGAAGGGTTTCAGGCTGTTCAGGAAAAATGGATTGGGAAGGCAAGAAGAAGGCTTTAACAGTGTGAAAAGGAGTGCCTTGGGTGCATGAAGCTTTACCTTGGGACAGTTGTTGAACCTGAGGACAGTGTGGATAGGGACATCAGAACAGAGCAGTGCAGTTGATGTCACAGATGTGTCTGCAACCAAACCATCTGATCAAGAAGAGGGAGGTGAAGCCTTCTTTGGACACTGTGCCCTAGAAGCTCTTCTGCACTTGGGAGACCTTACAGTGAGGGGAATTATGTCGAAGTTTTTTCTCTTCTTTTGGGACTACTTGGAAAATGTGATCCCAGAAGTGGGTGGTTTTCAAAATTTACTTCGGCTTAAGCGAAATCTTTGAATCAAGTGTGAACCAATTCTGTCTCCCGCTGCCACCTTCTGCAAATAGAACTTGAAGAGTTTGAGGTGACAAGGTGGGAAGATCCTAGCAGGTCCACTTGGACTGGTCACTGCCTTAGGACTTTGCTGTGGATGAGCGTTACGGTGCCCTTCCAAACCCTCCTGCTCTGACCGGTAGGTTTCCCGTACGCTTACCCAGGAAAACCATCACGCACGCAGTCCGGGCTGCAGGAGAGACCAGGGCAGGCTCACCCCCCTCGCCTTCCCCTGGCTCTCTGATCTCGCCGAGGGCGAGTCGCTCCCGCCCGAGGTGAGGTGAGACCGGGCGGGGCAACCGGGCTCGGGTGCAGGTAGGGAGGGAGAGCGGCCAGGCCGGCCGGCCCGCCCCTGGGCCACAGCCCGCCTCGCCCGATTATGTCACCCGTGCTCAAAACAAAGTTAGGAAAGTGGTTTCAGCCTTTCCGCGGTCTCGTTTCCAGCCCGGGGAGCGCCGGCCTGGCCAGCCCGCGGGGCCGGCGCCTGCGGCAGGTGAGTGTGGGCGGCATGGCGGCCCGGAGCAGCCGGAGCAGGTACGGCCAGTCCGAGCCCGGCCGGACCGCTCTCCCGGCGGGGAGGCACCCGCGGCCGCCGCTTCGGCGTGCCCTGCGGAGAGAGCCCCTGTGTCCCCAGCGAGCCCCGCTGTGTCGCAAGCCGCGCTTCCTGCGCTGTCCGCGGGCAGAGGGCCCGGCGGGGCCCGGCGGGGCCGGCACCTGGCACCGAACGCGCTCCGGCCCCGAGGGGAGCGGCGGCCCGGCAGGGTGGCGGGGGGCTGCCCTCGGGCCTCCCTCCGCTCGCTGCCAGGCTGGAAGGCGGCTGGAAGCGGCCGCCAGCAGGCTGGTGCAGCCCCCGCAGCGCCGGCTGCGGCGATGGAGCCGAGTCCGCCGGGGGCCGGGGCTGGCGTGGGGGGAGAGAGCTGCGTGCCGGGGCTGCCGCTGCCGTGAGTGCTGCCACACGCGGCATGCCGCCCGAGGGGCCGGCGGCGGGCAGGGGGTGCGCTGGCGCTCCCGCCGCGCCTCGTGCAGCTTCGCGCCGGTGCCGTCAGGGAGAAATCCCTGGATGGCCTGGCCGCCTGGAGAGCTGCCCCGCTGGTTCTCGCTGCCCTGCAGATACAGAAGATGGTTGAGTTTGTGGCTGGTGGCTGCCCTCAGGACCACCAAATGCTTGTTGAAGAAGAAGGCAGTGCTGTTCCTGGTGGTTGTAGAAATGATTCCTGTGTCCCCCTGCAATAGTTTGGTGTCACTCTTACTCTGCTGTAGCACTTAGGTGATCTCTAATTTCATTTTCTGTCTTTCTTAGTACTGAAGGTTTATGATGACTGTAAATGACAGTTATGAAAGAAACGTGCTGCTAGCAGGATAATAGATTTCTTAATATACACCAGTAGAACAGATTATTACTGCATGTAGTGAAATGTGAGTAGTGTCACAATTGGGAGAATGGTAAAATCCCTCTAGAACACGTTGGCTAATTTAATGTGGTCTTCTGTTTTCTTAGTTGCAATTTTGTGGTTTTCAACAGTAGTTTTCAGCTTAGTTTCGCTTTTCGTTTTAGAATAAGTAAATTGTTCTGATGCATGGGCAAAAATGTATTGGTTATCTGTGGGTTGTTCTAAGAACTCTGGTCCCCATATCTGAGCTTCAGTAATTGCACAGATCAAAAGGGAACCATTACACCCAAAGTGAAAATTAAATGTTGGTCTTCTCTAAACTAGATTCTCATCTTTCATGAAATTGAGAAAAGAAATCAACAGACAGAGTCTGAAGTACAAAAAGGAAGATACATTTCAGTGAAGGAAGTAGCAAATGAGATTCAGGGCAGTAATACTTTAGAGTCTCATGTTCTGCCAACTCTCAGAGACTTAAGTTCACTGCTGCTGAAATGAATGAGCTTTGTGTGGTTTCTTGTGAACTATCTCTGCCCCCACCACCACCCTTTCCTCTTACCTTGTGGCAGACTAGAAGATAATAATAAAACAAGTAGCAGAAATAAATGCACTAAAGAGCATCACCCGACAAGCTTTGTTTGTGGCTTCTTCAGACCACAGGATGAATGTGCTGCTTCTAACAGGTCTCTTTTTTCTTCCTTTTCTGTTCATTGACAAATGATATCCTATCATAATTTTTTAGATGGGTAAATGGTGGGTAAATGGAGGAATGAAGAGTATAGGGGACTTCCCTGACTCCCTCTCCACTCTTTGCTAATTTGCAGTCTAAATATATATGAACATATCATCCCAACATGTAAATTGGGAGTAACGCATCTATATTTATTTCTCTTGTTGAAAAATGTAGATTTAGTCAGTTCAAGTTAAACATGATGTAAAAACACAATTGATTCCACTGTTCATGACCTAGTCCATGCAGAAGCAGCAGGATGTCTGTGTCTGATTGATACTGGGTTTAAAGATTTTGGACCCATCTTAGTCTCACAGAGGGGGTCTCAAGGAAAGTGAAGGGTCTTGCTGGGGAGCTTCCATTAACTGAAGAGCAGCATAAATGAAGTCAGGGATCCTGCACAATTGTAAAGATAACTTTCTGAATAATTGGATCACAGAGAAAGGGGAAGTTGTATCTTTGTTCAGAAACAGTAGTGAATTAAAATCCAATTAAGAATCTGTAATGGTGCATTTTTAATTGTTTGCATAGCAAGACTTTTTTTGTAGAACTGAACAGGATGAAGTACACCAAGCCTCCTAATCAAACATAGATAAGTGGATTTGTTTATGTGTTTCCAAGGCCTTGGAAGTGAGCTGTGTGGAGCAGATAGCATGAAGGTTATCTTGTTCTGCCTATAGGAAAATATGAGTCTTTTAGTAAGATACTTTACCATTGCTTTTTGCAGTGGAAAACCAGTGGACTAGCAATCTAAATATTCTTGTGTCTTACTGACATGCTATTGCCCCATAAAACCTGTCCCACTGACTCAAGTAAAGGTATTTTCCAAGAGCAAGTTTGTAGTTTTAGAGATTCTGAAAATTTTGAAGACAATAATTCGTGCCAACCCAGCTTCAAACTGAGTGCCAAATAACTAAGGAAACACTTGGAATATGTCTTTCTGTTTTCTAGTGGAATCTGCATTGACTTGGGTCCTCTAAGGTCCATGGCAGAGTAGGCTGAAATTTTATACTAATGTTTTTTCCATGAAAAATTGTTCTTACTTGAAGAGAATCTTTAATTTGCATCTCAAAATCCTTTGACTTAAGTTTAAGATGTAACATTCCTTGAAAAACTAGAAATAGAGAGTGTATTTTAGACTTCAAGCCAAATTGTTGTTGGCTTTCAGGCAGATAAAAGGTTTTGATTTTTTTTCAGACGTTACATTTTTAGCAAGGGCTTTTGGAGGAGGCAGAATATTTCAAGGTTTTTTTTGTGAAAATGGTGTACTTTAAAGATGTTCCTGTCAACCTGATTTCACCAGCTGAAAGTAACTTGATTTAGCAGTGAGTCATTAGGAAAACCTGAAAGATAAGACAATTAAAAGGGATATATACTATTTAACCTAAACTTTTTCCAGATTATACTTCAGGGAGAGGGGGTTACCAGTGCAAATAATTTGTCTACAAATGGAACAGCTCATGTGAACTGGCAATATCTCCTGCCAGAACGTCATGTTACACCACTTACTAATATAATGCCGTTATCAATATAATTAATCACATTTAATTTCAGTACTTGGAACAATACAGCACAATAAATTGTGCTTAGAGGCTTTTTACAACATAAATGATCCTGTGGTTCTTTGCAGTCAGATGGACTCAGCCCAGTTTTGACTTAACTACGTTTGGAATGTGTTGCATATGTTGTAAGATGCTCCTTCTTAACAATAGTGTTTACATCCCTGAGTTAACAAATGATGTTTTAGAAATAAGTCAAAATAATGGTAGAATAGTTCTACATAGTTCTTGGACAGTTCTCATACAAATTTGGTAATGTGTGTCCAGTTTACAAGGAGACACTTATAAAACCTCATGCTGCAGCCACAGATGTTAGCCAGAGTTTTAGCCCAAAATAGGTAACTGGCCAAGCTGTATTTGTATGCAGTAAAGATTTATTGGTAATTTAGAGAGATAAAGACAGACTTAGTGAGGAAAACACCCCCTTAGATACTCATGCCCACTTGTACCACCGTCCTGCTCAGGCATTGCATAGGTCAGCAGTTCATGAAGACACAAGGTAACCAGCAGGCAGGTGAGGAGCAAGAGGTGGGGAGTTCTTCTTGGAAGCAGTTTTCTGGAATAAGGCAGAAAGAACAAAAGGAGGGAGAGGAGACAAGGGGTCCTTAAACTGCATGGACTGGAGGCAAGGTGCTCTCAGTTCTGATGATCTTGTGATTATTCTGCAACAGTGATTTCCATGATAATGGCTGCCCCTAAATTCAGTGTCCCTTCATTAGAAGTTTGCATTTTCAGGCAGCTCTTAGCTTTTGACTTCTTAAATGCATCAAAAAGGAAGCATCCAAAGCAATGAAGCAAGAGGAAAAGATGTATTTCTGCTAAAATGCTTACCTAGAGTAGCTTTACTTCTCAAGGATCCTAGCAGCACTAGCAGGTCCATTTTAACTTAATCCTGCCTTTTTAGTATGGACCCCTAAGAACTGCTAAGATTTAGGCAATAAATATCCTGTTAGTTGTTTTTCATTAGTGTTTTCATGTTGAAGAGCAGGATGGTGAATAAATGAATATGCCTGCTTACCCTGGGCATCTGAATTTTAGTACATGGATAGTTTTATTTACTACTTCTATAGAAGCCAGCAGGAATCCAGGCAGATCTTTTGTTTTCTTCTTCCTCTGGGGAAGCTGGCCTTTGGGAGAAGAAGACTTTCTTACAAGCCTAGTGAAAACTAGTTGCTTGGATGCAAATGTTAAAAATAAAAGTTTAATGAAGATATGTTCACCAGTCAGAGTTGGAATTCTGCATCATAGTGCACAGAATTGACATAGTTTTTTTTTTCCCAACATGTATATTTGTGGATTCATCTAGGGACAAATGACCAGTGGGGAGTAAGTGGTCTCTGTCCAAAGTCTTTGGCTGTTTGTTTTGGAATCCTTAATGCTTAATCACTTCAAGCATATTTTCTGGTTTTCTCCTGTTTCACAGTTAATATTGTTGAGACACTGCTTCAGATATTTAATCTGGATTTTTATCCTTCTTCTTTAGATTTAAGGTGGGGTTGTTTGTTTGTTTTGTTTGTTTTTCTTAACCAGTAATCTTCTGAAAAGGAGAAATTACATTTATATGACTTTGGTGTGTGTATAACACACAATATCTTCTCCCAGGTGTTTTTCCTCCTTGACTTCTGCTGAGCTCCCTTACCTTGAAATAAATTGTAAGTAATTTTTAAAGCCTTGTTGTGGTATAAATGAAGCTTTAAGCTTGTAGATAGCAAAGTAGGTGATCCTAATGGTTCCTTTAATCTTTAAAAGCTAATCACATCTGGCTGGAGAGTTTCTCTTAAGACTAAATCTAAACAGTCCGTCAAGACTGATTCTAAACAGAATTTGGTTCTCCCACACAAATCTACTTACACTAAAGGAATTTCTACATAACTTAGTTTTTCCTTTTACAGGCCAGTGGATGTAGTATTCTTTTGTCTCTGCCTTTGCTACGTCCCTGAAATTATTTCCATGGTACATTCCTTTCAGACTATCTTCTTGTGGTCCCTCACAGGAACTCCAGCCTGCCCCAGATCCCTCCCTCCAGCGGTCAGCTCCTCACACCCATTCCATGGTGTACAATCTCCTAAGATGAAGAGTCATGAGAGATCACGTACATCATGAGAGAAGTGAATTCAGGCTGTGTGGAAGAGGCTTTGATGATACATTTCATCACAAGATTTTCTGACTTGCATGTTTTTACTTGAAAAGCCAAAACTGAAAGAATCAATGTCCCCTTTTTTTCCATCCAGTTGTGTTTAGGTGTCCATATGGTTAGGCCAAGCTTTATAAGGCTTCCATGAGAGCTTAAAGGTTAATTGTCATAGTCATAATTGAGAAAAAACAGGTATTTTCTTGAGCACACAACTTTGTATCTCTGCTAGTTGTTTTAAGTGTGGGACCTGAATTTTTACATTGGATGGTCAAAAAATGTTTTTTTAAATGGCTAGAGGTAACACTGAAGTCTGCTGATCTAGTCATGTTTCTCAGGAGTGATCTCCTCTGCCATTATTTGCAGATCTGTGTTTGGTCTGTTCTTCCATGACAGCAGAACTGCACTGCCTTTGCAGCCAGGGGTTCAGTGCTACACCTTCTTTATCCTTGGATGGGTTCTCATGTCTGGCTTGTCTGACATGTTTGCTTCTTGTGGATTGAATTATGTGCATAGGGAGCATTTTTCTCTAATCCTTTACCCAGCAAACTTCTGTGTACTTGAGCTTGGTTATTGTGCTCTCTTTGGTCTTAGCAGTCCCATTCCTCTGTCATTCTCTGTAGGTTCTCCTGCTTTTTTTGATTCTTCCTAGATGGGCCAGTTGGGCTTAATTAAATAAACTATAACTTTCCAGTTGGAATTGAAAGGATTCTACAACAGATTTCACTGTCTAACTGGATGAATACTTGTTCAAAAGCAGGGCAGAGCAGTTGGGAACAGAATGACTTCCTTGTGGTGATGCATTTTAGCTTTAGGAGCTTTTCAGCACAATGCTGAATAACTAACTCTGATAACTAACTCTGACACTAAGTTATTTCTGAAGAGGTCCCTGTTCATGTGTCAGGCATGCTACACTGCAGCTGGGGGTTATTTTAACATTCGGTTGTAGGAAATAAATATTTCTTGTAGAAAAACCATGCAATCTTTTTTTTTTATTTTGTAGTGTTTGCAGACATGTGTTCTCTCTCATAACAATGTTTTGGATAAATCCAAGGTGACCTTGGTATTAAATAAGCTTACGATATTTTTCAGCTGATGCTATATTTTGAAGTGTGCTGCAGAAAATTTGTACCTGTAGACACATGCTAAGAAAAATATTTCACTGAAACCTAAAACCAGAAGAGATATGAGGTCAGGCAAAACAGCTCTCTATGTTTTTAACTATCACAGTTAGGGAGGATGGGGTTGTCACACATCATGACTTGTGAAATCTGTGGCTCAACATTGCTCTGTACTTCTAGAGTTTGGTGACTTGCAGTAGACCTGACTGGCAATGATGGAAATGCCTTTTGGAGTATTAACAGTGACCTGCCTTTTGCAGATCCGTCCAAAATTTCCCTCATGATTAATGTACAGAAACCTTGTGAGTCACACATCCTTGTTTAGTATTTGGAGCTATGCTTGTTTGCATTGGGTCATGATATGACCTATTTTGCATAGTGAAGTGTGTTTGTAGCTAAAAGAATGGAAATCAAAGGTCTTAATGGAATTGATTTTGTAAGCCATTCATTTTCTAAAGGAGATGGATGAGTGAATGGAACTACCTATGTTATTTGGAACTGGCTTTGAAGTAATTACTGCGTGCTGATTCAGTAATGTGGGACAAATTGCAGTTTTAATCTTTCATGTTATTACCAGCATTTGCAAAGGATCAGGACACTGTAGGAATTATGATGAACTCTATCAGCTTTAGAAGCTGCCATAAGGATTAAGAATTTTTGCAAATGCTCTAATTTAATTTTCTGCTGTATTGAAGACACTTGCTGTGTAGCAAGTTTTTATGATGTGTATAAAAGGTGGGGCAACTTATAAGAAGGTGCAGCTCTCATGATGCATGTAATATCATTTTGTGTACGGAAATATTTAGAAAGCATGGTGGTGTTTGCTGGATTGTACTGTTTGCTAACTGCAAACAACTTCATCAAAGTGTATATAGTGCCTTTTGTTCCACCATTTTTAATCTGGTTTTGTATTTCTGTTCTTTCACTTATAATGGGCTATTTATTCCTTGCATAGTTTTTCTTTTTTCCTAAGGAAGTCTGATAGACTGTGCAGAGGCAGGCACTAGCAGCACTTGCTATCTTGATTAGCTTGGCCATGGTCTGAAGTTGTGGCCTTCTGAGAAATTGTTGAAATAAAGAATTAAAAAAAAACCCAAAACCATTTTGAGTCTGGGTCAGATCTTGAAAAGACCGTCTTCAAGCTGTGCTTGTCCCATTGATTTTTGGTGGTTTTACACGTTTTTAAGTCAGTGTCATTGCTAAGCTGAAGCTGATGGTCTGGTTTGTTACCTCATACACTGGTGTCAGCCAGGAGTGAGCTGTATTGAAATAATGGAGGTTCAGGTGTGTAAAAGCAGTATGAAGGGAGAATTTTATCCAGACTATTGCACAGTGTAGTTTGATTGTGGCTTTCCATCTGGTCCACTTGTGGGTGGCTATGTACAGCGAGAGCAAAGATTCATCTGGCTCATATACTGTTTCTCAGGCTGTTGGAAATGACATGGAAGGATTTAAGAAACAGGGCATTTATGGAGCAATCTTTTCCTTTGTGTATGCTTCCCAGCTACTGAATGTTGGTCGGACTTTCTGAGCTACAAATTTTCCTCACAAGAGAAAGAGATTACAGTTGTTCAGGTAGCTGTAATAGGCAAAAGCCCCTTGGTTTGTGTGACCAGAATTCCCCATGACAGCCTTTTCTAGCCTTGTTAATTACCCAGGGCTGCTGCCACAGGTGCTCTGGCAGGCTCTGGGGTGTGGAGTGTGGCTTGCCCCAGCAGAGAGGTCTTGGGGTTTATAAGACGCCTGACAGCTGTACATTAAAATTCAAGCAAGACCCATTCTGAGGGAGGAGTTTCCTAAGGTGGCATGATACTGGGTGGGTTTACACATCTCTTGGCTTCTCTCTGAGTGTTTTTTCTTCTCGTCCTTGTAACACTGCTTAGGAAGATTCTGACAGGTTCTTTGGCCATATAGCCAAAGTTATTTCAGTTCTGGAAAGTATCTGAACAAGCGTCTTGGGATGATTGGAGTGATAAAAGAGAGGAGGGACGGAGAGGAAAATTACCTGTGTTTGCAGATTTTTTCACATGGTTTTAGAGGGGCTGAGTGATTTGCTCACCAAAACTTTAGTTTGGTTTGAGGTCTGTTTGGCCTATTTGCAGTAAATTTACACTTACATGCAATGTGGGAAGTCCAGCTGCCTGGCTCATGGCTATCAGAGAAATCACTTTGTCATGGGAAGCTGTGTGAGTTCTGTGAAGATGAACACATCTTAGAAGATGCTGTATTCCAAGAGTACCAGGTTTGAACTTAAGCAAGGAGTAAAAGAGGCTGAGTTGCTGTATGTGATCAGAGCCTTTTCACTTTAAGAAGATGCATAGACAAGCCTAAGGTCTTGTTTCCTCATATTCTGCCTTCACATCCATGCAGTGCTGAGGTCTTTGCTCTGCAGACAGCATAAGTCCCATATTTAAACAATTTTCACTGGCCTTTGTGGAGTTGTTCCAGATTGTGCCAGTCATACTGGATCAGAATCAGGCTATATTCTCTTACATTAGTCAAATGCCTTAAAAAATTCTTTGTTCTGGTAAAGTTTTTCAGACAAATTTGTGTCTACTTTAGGCAGAACCTACTTAGATAAGAACTACAAATTCAAGACAAATGTATGAAGTCAAGTTGTGGTGACTTTAAATTACTCTTGCCTTTATCTGTATTTCTTGTGTTTTCTTGTTCATGTTGATCAATTGTCCGTATTTCTTGTCAAACTGGCTGATTTTGCTTTGAGATTCCATTTCAGAGCTACTTTTGTCTTCTCCTTCCCTCAGACTCCCCCTTCCTTGTTCATCATTCCATTTGTAATGTCTTTAGTGAAGCCCATCAAGGGTAAGCATCTTCAAAAATCTTTTTCCTCTTCTGAGCTTTGGTGCCTAATTAAAGAGATGGTTGCTAAGAGATTGTGGAAAGCATCATTAAGAGGGTCTGATTTGATTTTTTCCTTACTTTTTTCCATGCACAGGTTTCAGATCAGAATTTATGGGTAAATGGGATAGCAGCATCCCAGGATATTCCTGAGCTGAGTCTGTAACCATGGACAGAATAAAAGGAGACTACACTAGTCCTGTGCAACCAGGAGATGCAGAGAGGAGCAGGACTGGAGAACAAGACCCAGAACTAACTGTGCTGGGAAAAGCACAAGAGTTCTTTCAGATTTGTGATCTGGAAGGCAAAGGCTTCGTCACTCGTCAAGACATGCAGGTAAAACAGAATGGTTATGTGAAATGCACAATGAGGGAACCTCCTAAAGCCCTTAATGAGTTGAGACTGATTCATTAAGAGTTAAAAATGCTAACACCTTCCTCAACTTTAAAGAGATATGTGGGGTTTAAAATAATATCTTTAAGGTCTTATATAATGCTTGTATTCTTCCTCACAGACGAAGCAACAAAAAAGTGGAAAATCAAAGTAAATTAAGTTTAAGAAAAAGCCCCAGGACTTCAATTCTATTCTTGTTGAAAACATCGAAACACCATTAAATTCATTGCTTTGTGATTTGCCACAGTGTCAGGGGTGTATTTAGTCTGCCAATTTTATCCTTTTTTTCAGTAAAATTGTGTAAATAAGGTCTTTCACTGTGGCTTCACTGTCAGACAACAGTGAACTCTCAGCTGGATCACATACATATGTAGAAAGTACAGAGGGAACAGTATTTTTAGCATTATTCAGTGTTGGCAGCAATCTTAGGAAATTGTGCTTAATTTGTTTGAGGGTCCAAAATCAGATTTGCTGAATATGCTGATGAGAAAAAGCAACTATATATAACAAAAGCTTTTGAAAATGTGATTGTGGCACATTGCAGAAGTGATAAGATGATTTGAACCAGTATGTGGCAGAGAACAGGAATGTACTCATGCTTGACATGCAAAGCATAACTTGTGTTAATCCATTTCTACTTCAGTAGTTATGGATGAAACAGAATCAGGGAGCAGGAGCAAAGCAAAGTCATCATGATCTACAACTAAAGAGAGCATCTAATAGAAAATTTAGAAACTTTCCCTGTCCTCAGAAACAAAAGATGTCTGTATGTATGAAAACACAGTTGAAACAACTTTAACTACCTATTTTGGAAAAGCAAAACCCTCCTAAATAAACTGCTCAGTTTGCTGTCTCTCAAGAGCTTTCTTTCTAGTTGTTGTGTGTTGAGTTTTTGTTGTTGTGTGTTGAGTTTTCTGATGACCTCTGTTAATTATGCAAAGTTGAAAAAGGAGTGGAATGCAGATGCTTGCTCTGCTGTAAGCTTTGCCAATCTCATTATCTCACTGAAGTAACTGAATTCAAAAAGCCAAACATATTGCCAGTGGCAGTGTTTGGTAAATCCAAAGCCACAGAGAGTGTAATGAATTACAATTTTACAGTCTTTCTAAAAACTGAATGGCATCGACTTATACCTAATGGAAAACCCCTATATACATATATAAAAGTTTTAATCCCTGTTTTTCCAAGGAATGTAAAAATTATTTGATTCTGTTTGATTCTAGGTTTATGCTTAGAGTGCTGCTAAATTTATACTTCAGGTTCTAAAACAGATGCTGCAAAAATGCAGTATAAATAGTGTTACAAAGAACAAATAAAGTTCTGTTTCATTCCTCTATTTTTCATATATGTTTGTTTACTATAATTGAAAACTCCATCTATGTATGTAAGTGTATGTAAGTTCTTTAATATAGAAATAAAGGTGCTCAGGACATTTGAGATGGTGTTTCTTTAGACTTGATTTTATTTCCTGCATTTTTCATGATGTTTGCTCCCTATAAGAAAAACAAAATTCAATGAAATAAATCAGTTTTTTCCTTAAAAGGTGCTAAGTGTTGATCACTTCTGCATTGTGCTGTGTTTGGTAGGTCTGTACTGCTTATCATTCCTGAAGCTTTGCTTCAAATATAGGATGCTAATGCTAAGCCTTTTAATCTTTAGGCATAGGATACAAGGCATGATTTCAGCAGAGAGTGCTAAGTATCTGAAATTTAATTAATCTTGATGGAACAAATCTTGCAGTGTTTTCTCTTGTGTCTATAACAGTTACTACACTAAAGATTTTCTCCTCCTTGATTATATGATGTTGTTTATTGTGAGAGGATGTTAATAGCTGGACTTAAAAAAAAATTTTCATTCTGTTTCAAAATATCAAATGTACCCAACTTTCAAACCAACAAGAGGTTTTCTGAAATGGCAAGAAAGAAAATTCTACCTTAGACTTGAAACCACAGTTTTATCTCTTGATCCTTGAGGTTATAATGAATAATGAGAATTAGTGCTGTAAAATGTTTTGTTCTAATGTACATGGGAGGATTGGGTTCAGATGTTTCTCTTAGCTGTTTGACCTCTGTCCTTGTATTTAGCTGAGTAAAATGCTTGGTATTTTAGGAGAATTAAGCACAGATATCATGAAACCACAGAGCACATTTGGTGGCAGTGCAGACAGCTTCATTTGAAGCTCCAGTGGTATCTCTGAATTTGTTTTGTTTTCTTTTCTTTTTAAAATTTTAGGAGCCTCGTATTGAAAAGGCCTATGTATTTTTACAGTAAGTTTGAAAGGAGCAAATAAACAAAAACACAACAATGAGACCAATAACATTTTGCTTTCCTAGCCACAAACCACTTCGATTTTTTTATTAAGAAAAAACTCAAGAGGTCAGGAAAACATTGATTTAATCTTAGTAAGTGTGTCCCAGCTCATAAAAGTCTGCAAATGATCTGGAGGGAATTTAATGAAGCAAAATGTTGATACATTCCTTAGAATCTCCTATTTTCACACCTTTTTTTTCCCCTCCCCCCCAAGAAAATGCAAATAATAGTGGTGTTTTCTACTGTAAATTTAGTGTAATTCTCACCAGAATTTGGATGCTGCATTAGGGCACTGCAGCTGAGGTTGGAGAAGCCCATATTTGTCAGTCAGGTTTGCAGCAAGACCCCCAGGCCATTGCACTGGAATGGAATCTGGGTCTGGGTTTTTGGCACATGAGATTGGGTGCTCCTTCAGCAGGTCCCAGAGATCTGGTGGTGAGAGTACAGTTTCTGTTTTTCTGAATGTAAAAAGAGTAATTTGTTTGAAGCACCTTCTCCCTCATCAGTGTGGTGTTGGCTGTAAGAATTTTACAGGAGAAGCTGATTATAAAAGGTTTCCCTTTAGATCTTAGAGATTGGAATCCAAACTTTGGGAAGATGGGTGTGTTTAAGTAAGAAATTGAAGACAGGTGTATAACTGATGAAATAAATCATTTGAACTGAGTGTACATCAAGTTTTCCTAGGTTTTATTTTTGGAAACAGGCACCAATACACAACTAATCCTGTTCAGAAATCCCTTTGTGACTATTCCATATAGTTCTGTGCTTTAGTAGCTCTGTTGCTTTTACTTCTCAGGACCACCTTGGAATTCCTTTTAACACTCTTATTCATACAGTTCATAAAGCATACCCTAAACTCTTTGTGGCAACCAGGGAACTCCTGGTTAATGGTTCATTCAGCCAATTCTTTCCTTGCCTATATGGCTTAGAATACTGAACAGTGGTTTCTGCTGTTTTGGATTGCAGGAGAAACGTTTTTTGGCCCTAAATCCCTCCCCCACAGTGGAACAGATCAGCACTTTTAATCTAATGAACTTTATCAACCTACTAGCTTGCAGTTTTAATATGTTGCATATAAAGCAGGAGTTTTGGGGGGGATTAAAATGATAATTAATAAAGCAGAGGAGTGAACCAGTGTGCATTTATATTGCTTCTCAAGCTGAGGAAAGGTTTTGATTTTCCTAGTGCTGTCTCCCAGTGGAAATGCTGGTTATTGGTGTTGTTTGCCACTCCAGTTTCCTCCTGTTTCTGAGAATCTGTCTACACTGTTAAAAGAATTAAACCATTAGGATCAGCTTTATAGAATTCTTTTCTTTTATGATTTTCGATTATCAGGAAAAAATGTGATATTTGTGGAGCTGGTTTTATGAAGCTATGTCTTTTTTGGTGTGAGCATGCTACATTTCAGAAGTAGACAGTCATGAGCTCCATTTAACTCATTGTGGGAGCAACAGGTTTTGTCCTTAGACCATGCAGCTTTCTTAGCTTTGTTTTATTTGCTTATTTATTTATGTACACTTTTTGAATCAACTTGAGTTAGGACAGTGTATTCTCTATAATGTAGTCATCTAGAGAATCTCTTCCTTGACTTTATGACGTGGAAGGAACTAGTTGTACAATTCTGCTGCCAAGTTTGTCCAGTAGCCTGATAACCAAGGCATTTCACCAAGATAATCAAGCCATTTCACTAGGAGGCTGAGACTCCACCCCAAGTTCTTACTCTCTTCCATGTGATTGGAATTTGTGGCACCAGACAGTTCTCCTTGTGTCATTATAATGGATTCATAAAGACAAATAAGTCATTAAAGCACATGTGCCTCACTTGATCTGGTTTTGCTCTGTAATTAGATTTTCACTCAGGGAAGCAAAGGACCTATCCTGCTGTGCTATGGATGTTTTGTAGAATCCAGTCTTCCTCTTATCCTGTAGTAATGGATAAAGTTGCTGCATGTTTTGTCATTACAGAGGCTGCATCCTGAGTTACCTCTTAGCCTGGAAGAACTTGAAAAAGTTTTTGTTACATTGGATGCTGATGGCAATGGTTCACTTACCCCAAAGGAGTTCATCACAGGATTTAGTGAGTTTTTGAAAGCATGTCTCCTCTTTTGAGCTTTATTCATGTTCTGTACTCTCCACATCAATCAAGAGGAACTTTGTCTTAACAGGACACTTTATACTGCACACAGGGAGCCAGACTGTTACCTAAATATAGCAGATATATGTAGCAGAGGAAGAAGTGATCAAATTAAATGGATAAGTAGACAAAGAGCTCTTGGGTCTTTCTCTCCTGTGTAAAATGGCAAGCCATGACACAATATGAAAAAATTATTAAATCATCTGAATCACACCTGTTTTAAGCTGTTGAGTAAATCTATGTACAATTTATTGAAGGTTCCCTTTGGGCAGGGGGAATGGGGAGTCTTGTGTATTATTTCGTATCAGGTAATAGGACTTGGAAGATAATTAAAATTATCTCTAATCTTAATGTAAGACAATGCTAGGAGTATGTTAACACCATTTGTCCTTAGAGCTGTGGGAATGCTTTCTACAATGAATTAATTCTTCAAGTGGTGTTAATTTATTTCAAAACAAAACAGGATGAGGCACTTATTACTTCTGTAAGATATGATCTGATAAGTTCTTCGTAACTGCTTGTTTTTCAACAACACCCTTATTGTCATATTCTCTGTGTTTGTCACAGGGTGGATTCTCCCCAGATGTGACATTCCAGATAAGATGACAATGTTAGTTAAACAGTGTTTGGTTGTTTACTCAGAATCAATTTTGTACCTAATTTTAGCTCTGCTGGTTCAGCTTAAGCATTTTCTCTAGAAAACTGAATCTCATCTAGGTGTGAATTGTAACAGCAAATCTTAATTTAGTTAATACCTACAGGTCCAACAAAGAGGACCTATGTTTTTATTTTCATCAGTAGTTTTAAACCCTAATTCTCTCATGTCCCACCTCTCCCATTGTAGAGGTAGATCAAGTATCTTCATAGGGTATGCTCTAATCTGAAAATTGACATTATTAAAAAATGAAATATATGCTTTGCTTTTCATGAGTTAAGATTACTTCAGTAAGCAGTCCCTGCATAACCAAGTCTCTTTATTAAGGGAGGTTATAAATGGCTGCCATCTCAAGCAGCTCCAGATCCTGGGGATTCCTCCTGCTCAGCTGCTGGAGCCCAGTCCAGAGGCCCAGGTGAATGTGGCCACTGCTTTCCTGTTTGCAGGTTCAGCTGGTAGTAAAGTTAAATATGTACCCCAAAGACACCCACACAGGCACAGAAAGGACATGGACCACACCACGTAAAGGATAAGGATAGACAGTGTGAAGCTTGGTACATCTTAACCTCCCACACAGCACTGACAGGTATTTCCAGGCCAGCTAGTCCTACATTTGGCTAGGTGATGATGTTGGCATTCCTGGAAGCAGAAGCTGTAGTAGATAAAAGCTGTTTGAGCAGGCAGAGTAGTGTCTGGATAAAGCTCATGCTGCACCAATTAGTCTCTCAACTCGGAGAGTCCTGTTTCTATTTCTAATTGGTGGCAAATCTGAAATTTTCTGTAACCCCTCTTTGCAACATACATTCAGTTGCCGTCATGCTCTGTTGGGTGCTATGAGAAAATATGGAAGATGGAGTTAATAAAACCATAAAACCACACCAGTATTTCTGTTTCCTTGGATCTATAAAAATTTCTGTACTGGAACTTAGAATATAACCAAAAAATCCTTAGCATAAAATCACAATATTCTCCCCCCCAAAATGTTGACTATTCATGTGACAATTTCACTTCTGCATCCTCACCATACAACTACTGTTAATAAAATGTAGCTTTCTATATGCAGTTTATATAGGAATTGAATGTGTGTCTTTGGTCATGCACTAAAAAGAATGTTAAATTTTATTTAATACATGTTTTATCAGTACTGATATTTTAGATTCCTAATCTATTTGAACCTATCAAGAAACAAACCCACAACATTTATGAAGAGTTGTTACTGCAGTTTATGTCCTTTTATGTTTTTGCATGGAAATACGATTTTTTTATTGTTTGTGAGTTTTCAGGTGGATAATTTACTGAAGGTTAGATGTTAGACTGGGCACAAAGACAGCACTCAGGGATCCTCTTGGCATGCCCCATCCTTTTGTTTATTTACCATAAAATTTGAGTTTTAGTATGTTTAGAATGACATTGCTTCTTATAGTATTTTCTGAAAATGCTAATGTGTGTAATTTCTAATTCTTAGGCAAATTTCTTTTGGAGCAGATTGCTTTGAAAAATGACATGGTGCAACCATCAGAAGGTGAAACAGCCTGCCCAGTTAGATACGAAGAGACCACGACTGGTGATGAGGATGAAGAATTCCAGTTCTCAAATCTCATGGATCGGCTTGGAGCTGCAAAGGTTTTGGATGAGTGAGTTTTCACAGCAATAGTCATCAGTTGTATGACCCTTTATGATTCACCTCTGGGTTTGATTTTAATGGAATCTAAGATGAATGGCAAGAACAAAAGCTGCTCAAAACCACAGAGTTTCTTTAAAAAAATAGTTTTCTTGCTGTCATGATAAAATGCTGTTTGACCAAATTTCCAAGAGCAAAACTCCTGTACTCCAGGCACATAAAATGTGTTTTTCTGCCATGTGATCTGAACATAGATAATTACAAGCATGTAATCCACAGATGTCACTGATTTTCAATCAATGCATGTTGACTGCTATTTTTGGCAAGGGCTGCATTTAAAGTGCACCATAAGTAGGGAATATTTCTCCATTTTTTTCTGCTTTTCTCCTCTTCCTGCCTAATTGCATATTGTGATTGCTCTGGTTATTCTACTTTTTCCAAGGCTAGGATGGATCCCTCTGAAAAATGGAGCATAAAACCTGCTCAAAGAGCTGTTTGTGTGATGGCCTCATATTCATTGGTCAATCACAATGAATACTGTAGAACAATAAGAAACCAAAACGTTCGGCAAAAATGGGAGAGAGTTTAGACAAGTGGTACAAATATTTAAGAAATACATCCATGATTCTTACTATGGAACAAAAGCACTCATCTGTCCTTGTCTTCCCTTGTCTGTTCCAGGAAACAGTTCATTGTCAGTCATCCAGAAAGTCTTTCATTATGAAGAGATATTTATGACCCATTTTTTCTATCCTTACTCTCGTTTTGTCCTTTAAATACAACACTCTTTGCTGGCTAGGTTCAGGATTGCAATGCTCATGGAAGAAAGTGAGTCAGGAAGAAACAAAGTGGTTCAGGAGAATATTGGCAAAGTATTAGAAACCCATTATAATTCACAATAGAGCTGTCAGTGTCTGCTGAACAGATTTGGAGACACAACTTTATCTTGGTAAATCTTTAAATCTAAATTTCAAGACATTTTGTTCTGCTTTTTGTAGCAGAATCACCATGGCAGAAAAATGTATTGAAAATGACAGAATGTGGTAGAAATGCAATTTGTTAACATGTCTGTGTTACTTAGGAGTCTAAATCTCATTCATTTCTTATGAGGGAGGGATTTTGATTAGCTTTTCCACTGCCCCCTCCCCTCTAGATCTGTGGGAACTTCTTTACCTCTAATAGAAGTGATGGCAGGGCATACTGTATCTCGTCTGCCTCCTTTCTTACCCATTCCTGTTTAGGTGGAGTGTCTGGCAAGGCACCCACTAAACAAGCAGTTCCTGTGCTATTCTGCAGTCAGGAATGGCCAGATGTTGCAATGCACTTTTTAAAAATAAACTCAATCTCCATTATGATTTCCCATCCCCTCATCCTTTTCAAATCTGGCACAGTTTAAGTTGTTTTTAATAAGTTTTGTGTTCTGAGTAGTGTTGTCCTGAAGCCTCCATCTACTAAGGGCACTAAGGATATTTACTGCAGCCTGGGAAATGTTCTCTCTTAATGAATCCTTTATGATGTTTACTTTCAGTGAGACTGATGTGAAGCAACTTTGGTTGCAGCTAAGAAAAGAAGAACCTCATTTACTTTCCAATTTTGAAGAGTTCCTGGTCAGAATTTTTTCCCAGCTCCAAGAAGCAGATAATGAGAAGAATGAGTTGGAATGTGCTCTAAAAAAGTTAGTACTTCTCTTTGTTAGACTGCTTGTGTAGTTTCACAGCTATTTCACCTACAATTTGAACTTCTGAAATAAACAAGCTATTTCAGTGGAGAACGAAGGACAAGGCTTCACATAATGTTAAATTTCCTGTAATGTGAAATTTTAGCAAGCATTAAGACTACTGGTAGAACTATTCATATGGCAGAACTGAGTTAAATTAGCCTTTCTCTTCTGGTTAAGATTTATTGACTGAAATTCTTTTGCAGATGTCTGTTATTGCACTGGAGTTTTAAGACAATATTGAGTGATTCCAATCTAGTTAATCAGTTTGATTCCAGAGCAAAGTCGTATTTAACAGTAAATCTGGTAAATTGTCTGTGTGCTTTGCAAGCATTGCGTGCAGAAAAGCTATAAACCTGGATTAACTGGCCAGAGACATAAGAGGTTTAAGATGTTAGAGCAGCACAAAGCACTGATACTAGTGAAAATGTAAGCTAACAAATAGATGTAAAGCAAAGCTATGAAATATAGTAAATAAACATGTATGTTTGTATAAACATAGAAAATGTAAATACAAACAAATACATAAAATACACATGCAAAAATATGTATAAGAACTAAAAAGTAATAGATCATTCTTTTGTATGTAGTTATCTAGAGGGAGAAAAGTTATGATGCTAAATCTTAACAAAATGCAGAATTATGGACGTAGTTGAAGTTCCACTAAATTTTTATTTTAAAGTGTTACTTCTGAATTTCAGATTCTTACAGACTGAGCGATAAAGGCAAAAATATTGTTGAAATTTTACTTCATTTGTTCAGCACTCTCCTGACTATTCTGAGAATGTGACAAGGCTTATGAAGAAGGAAAAAGCCTAAAAATGTATGATCGTTAAAGACAATTGTTTTATATTGGTAGTAGCATTTTCAGCTGAGTCTCTGTGTGTGGTTTTAGCCTTCGGGCAGCTGGAAACAGCATACAGAGAGCTTTGCTGTCTGTTTTAGACTAGAGATTGTTAACTACCATGTGTGGTGAGGGGTTTGTTCTGTGAGTTTTTTTGGGTTTTTTTGTGAGTGTTTTAGGGAGCTGAATGAATAAATGTGTCTCTTTAATAGCTCTGATCAGTGCAGAGGTGTACAGAGAGCACATTAGCATTATTTTTCTGGCTGATGTGAAATGTCTACCTTGAAAGTGCGTTGGATTTTCATACCTTTGTAGTAGACACATGTTTTAGCTAATTTCTTCTTTTTGTTGCTCCTGTTAACTCCGCTGATTTCAGCACGTTGATTGTTGTTTTGTTTGTAGTCAATTGCTGGAAGGAATCAGAGTAGTAATGTAACAGTGGGGATAAATAACCCGTATCTTTTAAACTATGTATGAATCACAACAAAGCTCAAGACAGCACCATATAGGGGAGAAGATTAATTTTTTTTAACACCCATGTACTCACTAGCACTAAGATGCATGTATCTGAGAGACTGGTCAGGATTTACTGTGGGGTCACAGAAGAGAAGGGATGCTGGGTTTTGAGGACCTATAATGTCTACTGGCTTGTTCTTGATTGGTGACAATAATACTCTTTGGAAATTGAATATGAATTTGATCTTTCATCTTTCTTTCCTGAATCTTTCCTTCCTGACTCACCTCCATGAGTCATTAGGCAATAAGGCAGTCTACTCTCAGCCTTTTGTCTCATTTCCTGGGTGTAGGCTGTGCTTTTGTCTTCAATTGTTCCTTTTTCTTCTATCCTGGATGCCCTCAGAAATTTCATGTGCATATGCTGGGATCTTTATGCCATAAAAATCTGTGCTCTTCACCCATGATGTTCTTCTCTACTTTTTTTTGTGTGTTTTCTTCTGCACCTTTCACATGTGCATATTTTCATCTTGGAACCTGAGTCCCATAGTTTGAGACATCCAGGAGTTTCATCCTGTTCAGGTTCAATAGATCCAGTAGGTTGCTGCTACTCCTGTTTGTAGGTCCAGGCAGCAGTGAGGCTGAACATATATTCTTAATACACAAACATGCAAATAGAGCACACATGGGGGACTGTGCAGGTTAATACTGATGTAACTAGGGAGAGAGAAAAAACCCCAAAACCAAATGGGTTTTAAATCTAAACCAAATGTGATTTTGTGGGTACAATATTTGTTTGCCGGGGGAGGTTAGTTCTCCTTGATTTTTGGTATTTGTGTTTCATTTTAAGGGCAAGTTTGAAATTAGATGGCTTCTTAAACATAGCAGTGTTTTTTAAAATAATAGGGTGATGTGTTGAGCACCCAAAAAAAAAGCAGAGATGAATGTTAGGAAGAGAAAATAAAATTGCAGAGAGCTTCCCAAAATCAGCCAAAAGGGCTTAGTAAACTGCTGGGCATTACCAGGGAGGGTACTGGGCATGTGGCAAAGCATGTTTTTGCCACTGCATGGACTCTTAGTGCACCCATATCCTGAGCACACTGTGGGAAGTTCTGGTTTCTGTAACACAGGAAGAGTGTAGTGGGATGAGGAAAAGTGCAGGGAATGGCAACTCAGTGGTTAAAGGAATAGAGCAGCTATTCTGAGAGAGCTATTTTTAAAAGGTCGTATCTCTTGAATGAGGAGGCAAGGGCTGGAGTGGAATATGACAGACCTTGTTATTCTTCAAATCCCTGGCAGTAGAACCAAGGGGCTTTTAATAAGACTGATAGGAAGTAAGCCTAAAAGAGATGAGAAAGACCTTTTTCTTCTAATAGCAGATAAAATCTTCAACTGCCATTAGCTCTGTCTGCTGCTGTGCTTTTGCATTTGAAGGACGAACCTAATAAAAATGTAGACTCTGTTTCAAACAAGAGTTCTAAACAGGCAAAATAAACAAAAGGGTAAAGGGGAAGGAAAAGATGAACTGACTTTTCACTTAGCATGGGATAGTGTCAGAATCCATCTTTGTGGAAGATGAGGAGAATCAGTCTCAGGAGATTAGTTCACACTGTGCACAAATCACTGTATTTTTTTAAGGAGAAAGAACCATTATGGCAAACTGCAAAGACAGCAGTTATGAAATCAAAACAGTTCACATTGCAGCTACATGAATGGGCAGAAATTAAACCCTTGTAAGTATGTTGATCCTCAACTTAGTGAACTCACATTACATTTCATCTGCTTTCATCTCGATCTGTTTATTCCACAGTGTTACTGAAAGGAGAGACTAAATTATCAAATATGGCTGAAATTATATATTTATGTGTTAAGTAAAACTTGAAGGGGTAATCTAAGGGAATAGAAAAACATGTTGTATTTTTCACATAAAAATGATATATCCTTATCGATTCAGGTTTTTTTCTTCTGAATATATGTGGGGAATATTTGCCAGCTATTTTTTGTTCTTCTGCTTGTTAGTTATTTCACTTATAATTGTTAGACTTTTGATTACGAGGGGGTATTATTTTCCCCTTCTGTTTAATTTGGTCAGAGATAAGAATGGAAATCCATGAATGAAATGCTTGCAGGGTATTCAGCTTGCAGAAATGGCGTGTGCTTATATGCCAGAGCAACTGAAAAGATTCCAACATTCAGTAGTGCTTTCAGGATGTAGTCTTCATGGTGCTACCGAATCCTTTGCTTCCAAACACATTGGAGGGAAAAAAATACCTAAATCAGCAAGCTAAAGCGCAGGACTAAAGTTATTCTCCCTGTCACACAGAAGCTCAGGAAATCTTTATGATTCCCATGGAAACACTGTCTGCTGTGCAGTGTGTTCTGCCTCTGCAAAGTTACAGGGCTTTTCAGTAGTCAGTCTAGTGCTGGTCAAAGTGACATTTTACTGCATGAATACAGTAGGTGTATGGTCCTAGCATCTCTGCCATGCTTTGCTAAGTAGTTGTTATTTCTCTAGGAATTTGTGTAATTTGTTCCCATTGATGAGTGCTAATTTAAGAAATTAGCATTTTCTTAGTTTCAAGAAAATAATTTGAGATCAGAACATGGCACATTTTTACAGTATAAAGGAACTAAGGCAGCTAAAGGGCTTCTGGATTTTCTGGCACTCTCTATTTGAAGTGTTGCAGTCACATGGCAAAGGCCCTTTTGGGGCCTGGTTTTCTCACCTAGTCAGAGTTTATGAAAGTCTAAATGACAGCCATTGTTTTCCTCCAATTCTTGTAGCTTGACAGTTGTGTATTGCTTCTGTAAATCCTGGGAAAATGTCTCACATTTTTTCACCTGTGACTGAAAAAGCAAGCTGGCAGTGTCAGGTGTTCTGCTGTTGAAAGGGGGAAAGACTGACTTGTTTCTGGTTTTATTCATTCTTCCTAGATTAGGTAAAGTTTTTGAATTTTCTTTAAAATTTGCTTTGTTTTAAATGAGAAGAGAACCAAACCTTCAGTAAGGGAAAACATAGAATATATACCACATTGGGTAAAAAAAAATAATTTTAAAATGTAGATACAAAATAAATGTTGGAGTTTTTTTCTGCTGCATGTTCCTTGTCTTGCTCTTGCTGATGTGAATGCCCTTGAAGATTTGGTTCTTTATTTGTGACAGATGCATTATGCAGATTGCTCAAGGAACAGCTGTGGCAGGAAGAATATGAGGCAATATAAAGTACTATCAGATAAAGTTCCTAATGATCACTACTAAAAAATTATTCTAGGATGTCCCCTGAGTTTGATACAAAGATATTTTTTGCTTTTCAGTGTCCAGATTAATGAGCATAGAATAGAATAGTAGCAGAACAAAGCAAATATCTTGTTCCCTGTTAACAGTTAAATTTTTTCTGTCCAAGCTAAACATTTGCTCCTAAGCTAAACATTGTAATCCTTCATGGATCAAACTGAAGTGATGTTAATTGCAATATTCCACTGGAAAAAAGTGAACTTTGTAGGTTCTTCTTTTTTCTTCCTACAGTTGCATACACTTGTGCACAGCATATTTATTTCTGTTCCTCGTCTGGGCTTTTAACATTTGTTTCAGCAGAGCAGTTAGAGAGGCAGCAAGGCTGCTTTCAAGAAGGTCTTTCAAGAATTCCATTCTAGCTAATGTGTCTTAGATAGAAGTACCTCATTCAATACCCTTGAATGGGCAGCAGTGCAGTCTAGGAGTAAAGAAAGGAAGTTGCTGTGAAAATAGTTTTAACTGTCAAATTTAGGTTCTGACATCTTGATATTGTCATTAGGAAACTCTCTTCCTTTTACCCAAGATCTAGTAGTCATTAAAATTGCATAATGAACAGCGGAAACATCAGCTTTATATTAGCTTTTGAGCTACTGAAGCTTTACTTCCATTAGAAAAAGAAAAAAAATCTGTGAGCATTGCTGCACAAAAATTTCTATTTCCTTGACACCAGAACATTCTTTGGAGTCTTGTGTAAAGGCAGAGATGTGGAGCTTAGCTGGTAATGTGGACCATGACTTGAAGTAATGCTGCAAAGACCCACTCGGTGTATTTTTATCTCTTATTAGGAAAATTGCTGCTTATGATGAAGAAATTCAACATCTCTATGAGGAAATGGAACAGCAAATCAAAAAGGAGAAAGAACAGTTTCTCTTGAAAGTGAGTGTCTCTGTTATGGTGGCCATGGATTCTGGTCTCCCTTTCAGTGGTTTTAAACTCATTCTGGGTGTGAAATTAAAGCCCACAAAATGTATTTCACAACAGAGGAAGAAAAAATATTTTTTACCTCACAGCTACTTTTGTGCTACAGCTTCAAACTTTTAGTCTCTGCAGCTGCAAGCTAAGTGACTTGTTGGATGAAGGAGCTGTGATGTCCTGCGCTCGGTGGCTGGCATACAGCACAGCTGGCATTCTTTTGAAAGTCACTTGAACTACAAATACTGTATTGTTGGTGCTACTCTAGGTCCAGCTTCTGGTCACAATCAGGAAAAACACTCTGTGAGGTTGTTCAGAGCAGCACCAATCCTATTGAATTCTGCAGTCTCCGATTTTTGGGAGAGGATAACAATAAGAGATGAATCAAGTGATGGTATTTTGTGGAACAACCACAGGTTATTTACAGAATAAACACAGGGCAGAACCTTTGGTCACTGCCATGGTGCTTCCAAAACACCTGAAGATGAATTCCCTTTTCTTGGGAAGTTGTCTTTAAATCTCCTAAACTGGGCAGGAGACTTTTTCTCCTTTTAACGCCTTTATTAAAAATGATCAGCTCAGGATGGGGTAGCTCGACAGATCTTCAGCTTCCGTCAGGTCTCTCCCAGGTAGCTGGCAGGAGTAGGATAGGCACAGCTTTGTCCTCTGGGGCCAGAGTTGCAAGTCCCGTCCTCGTGGAAGCTGTGGGCGTGCCAGATCTCGTTGGACTCCTCCCCAGGGGTCGAGGTACCAGTTTTGGGATGACTCCCCAGCCAGGGCAAGGGGGCTACAAAGGTTTTCAGCGTCTCTGCAGGCTCAGCACCTTGTTCCTCACACCTGGACATCACTCCAATTTCTCAGCTTCATTTTGGCTCGTTGTTTTGGGGTTCTTTTCTGCACGTTTGGGGCTGCAGCTTCCCAAGGCATGCTGGTCTTTACAGTTTCATTTGCATGTCCCCGCCCCCCAGGTTTCGTCTCTCCTCTGTCCCTGCCCGGGGGATTCTCCCATGCCTTTACTGTTAATACAAAAGGAACCATTAGCAAGAACTACACGTACTTAACACAACAAAACAGCTGACATTTCAGCAGCAACCTTGGTCTGACTTAAGTTTTTGTAACTTTTTCTTCACAAAAAAATTGACGGGTTTTTTTTTTCATAACATGTAGTCTTTTCTTTGGATTTTTCTTTCCTGCTTTTTCTTGTAAAATTAGGGAACTAACAAAGACTCCCAGCATGCTCCAGGAAAGAGTCACCCTAGAATCTTGTAGGTGGGAAGGTGACACCTTACTTCCTAGCTGGATCAGGATGCTCAGGAACATGGCCAATTACTTTTTGAGTATTAAAATATTAGAGGTTCCACAGCTGCTCTGGGCGCCCTGGGACAGTCAATCATGAGCTACTGTCTCATCCATTTTTGTTGTCTTGGCACCAGTCGTTTAAATGAAACAAATACATGGTTTCAGCAATGCGTGATAGAAATAGTTGCCAAAACAGTGGTTATTGCCTCCATTCTCAATCAAGTATGTATAAATATATCTAGACAATATAATCAAATATATCCCAAGCTTCCTTTTGTGATGCAAATATATCAAGTATTTTTTGTTCCCTGGCAACCAAAATAAAATAAAAGAAAAAGAAAGAGAAAAAGGAAAAAAAAAAGTGCCTTATCAGCTGTCTAAGGAATCATTCCTTTCGGTTGCTGTACTGGGTAGTGAACCTGAGTCAAATTTTCTAGTTTTTTCCATTCCAAGCTGAGAGCAGTTTTTAGTGGTGGATAAGATGAAACCTTTAAATAAAGTTTGTATGCTAGCTGAAGGATAAAAAGTACTTGCAACTTTGCCTGACAGCACTTTTGTGGAACAAATAGTTTATGTGCTCCTAATAGTCCACAACTGAAGTGGTACTGAAAAGCCCCAAACAACAAAGACTTTTCCGTAAGCAATGATTGTTGGATCTCCTAATTAGTTATATATTTGAGGTTAAGCCATTTCTTTCAGGCTTTTTCGTGAAAGCTTCCCACTCAAGCTATTTACAGTTTAGTCAGCAGTCACAGTAAGGGCTGCCAGACACTCATGAAGTATTGTTTCTTTGCATGACTAATTTGAGATCTGGGGAGATCTGACTGTTAAATTCTTTCTCTAATGCAAAGTCTTACAAAGACTTTACAGCCTGGGGAGATGCATTGATGCCATATAAAGGGGAAATTATTGTGGCTTGAATGAAGAGCAGCTATTGAAGGATACATTTAAAGAAATTGGTAAGATGCAAATAAGTACAAATTGTAGCTATTTACAATACTTAATACCCTGCTGACTGAATGTTACACAAAAGGGGCAGTTAGTCTGTTTTTTCGCTTGCATATATATTCTTTCCCAGAAAGAACTAGTTATCATGCATTTCATTACCCTGTCACACGTACTGCTTAAGGGAAAACACTTGTAAGAACAACTGCTGCCATGAGGGAATTTTTATTTTTGTTTAGAGGCATTTTCCTGGGGACCTTAGAGAGTAGAAGCCTGTTTTTGGAGAAACAGGACAGATTCTCAGCTGATACAAACTGCTGGAACCTGATTTTACTCAGAAGAGGGCTGACAATTTTTTTCAGCTCAGGAGTGTCAGGAGTAATCCCAAATGTGACTGGGAGTTCCCAGCATCTGCAGGATACTTAGATAGTGGACAGGTTAATATAATTGCTAAGTGAAAGGCAGAGCTTGAAGCCCCAGTTGTTTGTTTATACCAGTGGAACATCTGTGAAAAATTGTTGTTAGTGACGGATTTGAAGCGTGGAGTTGCTGTTTCTCTCACATCAGCCTGAGTTGCTGTGGCTGGAAAGGAGAGGATACGTTCTGGCTGCATTGATCTGGACTGGCTCAGCTCCTCAGCCTCCTGCCTGAGATGTTTGCCTCCACTTTTTAGACTCAATACATACTCATGTGTAATCAGCACATTCTGTACCAACCACAGCCATGGAAGCTGCTGGACTACAGCAATTTAGAGATTCAGGAGTGATACCATCCCTAAACTGAGTACTACCTGTGTCTTGTGATATTCACTGTGGAAAGCTTAATCCCTGACTCTTATTTCTCCTCCTGTGATGCAATTGTGCTGTTCTGTTAATCCATTTCCTATTGGAATTTTGCAGGATACAGAGAGGTTTCAGTCCCAAAGTCAAGAGCTGGAGCGCAAGCTGCTGTCAAAAGAACAAGAACTGGAACAGCTGGTTCAAAAACAGAAAAGGGTACTAACTGATATCCTTTGGAGTTAAGAAATAGATGGCTCTTATTTGCTCATATGATTTTCTTTATGTAGTATTTTAGGTTCCAATACTGCAAGTTGGTGTGATGTGGTTCTGCCAAATTGTGACCCTCTGTTGTTTTTGTGTCATGTGCTTAGGAAAAATGTTAACCACTATTTCTAATGTAGTTTTCCTTTTATGTGGTAAAATGGAGAATAAAATAATGCTTTGCATGTTCTCCCCGGGTACTAGGTTAATTTTTATGAAAATGTAGCATAATTCCACTGCCCTCAGTCTTCTAGGAACTGGCTTAACACACAATTTAAGAGCAGAGAACAATGATTTGGCTCTTCTAGTGCACACCTCTGCTCAAAGCCTGTACCAGCCACTCATTTACTTGTTTTGGACTGGTTCAGCACTATGAACTCAAAATGCTCCCTCCTGAACAACTTGCTCCTGATATATCTCTGTGATAACAGTTTTATAGCAGTGCAGGTTTCCCTTGCATTGGTAACAGCTTGTCAAGTTCCCATAATAAACCCTGAGGTGTTTTGCTTCTAAAATGCATGGCCTGCTTGAGGGAGCAGAGTACTTGCTGTAAAGTGGCTCCAAGGTCATTGCAGGAAAGACTAGCAATAGAGAAAAGAGGTAGCACTGGAATTTAAAGGGCTGAAATGGAGTGCTGTAAACACAATTCCCTCTGTAGAATATGAATTTGTGGACAAAAAGAAGAAAGTTTTTCACAATGAGAACCATCAGCCATTGCAATAAACTTCCTGGGGAAATGGTGGATTCCCCAACATTGGACACTAAAGATTCAGCTGGGCAGGATGCTGGGTCGTCTTGGCTAAACTGTATTTTTGCCATAAAAGGTTGGAACAGGCGAACCTTGAGTTACCCTACCAACCTGGTACTCTGTTATTCTGTGAAGTTTAGCTGATAAGAATGCAGGACTGAACTAAAAGTCTATTCCACAGTTGAAGTCAACTGCCTGATGTTAATTACCTTTGTCCAGTACCACCATGAATCAGAATATATGTGGTTTTGTGCAGGCTCTTTACCACATTGCAGCAGTATAATGGAATAATCTGTACTTTGAAGATATCTGCAGGGACATACAGATCAGGCATTTTTAATCTGAAACTAACTGAAAAAGTGAAAGAAATGACTTATTCTAATTTTCTAATGATTATGTTTAATATTTTCCTTTGTTTGTTTCTTTTTGCTTTAAAGCTCTGTTTAAACTTGACTGTCAACCAGGAATTCTCTAAAAAATTTTTTTCAAGTATGTGTTTTCTAAATTTGGTATAAAACCCACAGAACCTATTCAAAGGCTTTCACTCAATTTAAGCCTGGTATAAGCAATCAATATAGGGAACAATACCAGGAAGTCTTATCTTATGATTGTTGTCTACATTGCCATTGTCTAGTATTGCCTATCTTGGAGAGCATAAAATAATGTCTGTACTATTTTTATTAGTATTGGCTTTTTATCTGATTTTATGTTTCCATTTCTATTTACTGCATTGTTTATTATTAATAATATTGCCATATTTGTGGTTTTTTATTTTTAATTTCTAGTATTTAGTATTTCCCCTCTCCATTATGAATTTTTACGAATCACAACAAGGGTGCTTTTGAAAGGCAGGCTCTTCATACACCATAAAGATGAAACTATCCCTTTTTGGTTTTATGGAAAAGAAGCTGTGTTGGACGAATGGAATTCACTATTTCTAATGCTGAGATGACACGATTTCATTCCGATGATTGATGACAACTGAAACTTCTGTCATTCAACCAGCTGATTGGCCCATTGTTAATCTGATATGCAGTATTTGATGGGGTTTATTTCTGGTATACCAACCTAGCCTATTTATTTGAGTGCTTTACTCAATGTAGTTAGATGCACTGTTTTCTACATATATTTTTCTGATTTCTAATGATCCTCTTGGAAAGTGACTGTCATCTTTACCCAGATCTGTTTTTATAGTACCATGTCCCCACTCATTTTCTGGTATTGCTTTTCATTCACTGAGACACCCATGTGTGGTGTCTAATGTTTGCCTTATCCAGAGGTCTCTTTCACTTTTGCCTCCTCCTCTGGCATGGAAATATACTTTGATAATTAAATCTCTTCTTGCAGACAGTGAAGGTAGCTTGATTTAGTTACGACTTCTATGCTTGGTTGTATGAGAGAACCTCTTGGCCTGCAAGGGACAAATTTCATTAATAAGTCTCCTTTTTTTTTAAATTTGAAATACAATGTAGTTGTTTTTGTGTTGGAAATCATTAAAAAATGATTTCCAACACAAAAAAAAAGAATATGAAAGGGAGCTTTCAAACCAAATGAGATCTGTGTTGTTTCCTCTGACATAGCCAGAGGGATTTTCCCTTATGAGGGTTGTCTGGCTGGCATTGTTCCTCAAGGGATGTCAGTTGGAACATCTCAGGGGGAGGCAATGGGTACAGAGGATATCCACCATAACCTCTAAGGCACAGACTCTTGTGTGAGAGAAGAAAGCAGGTGTGGACCAGGTGAAATGCAGGGGAGTTACTGGACTTCTCACATAAAATGCTGGGTTCTGTGCTGATGGCAGCCACTGAAGAGCACGATCTTGGAATTGGGAATGAGATGCATGAAAACATGGTTCAGTAGCACTCAAGTGCTTATAACTGCCTTATGGCACTGTATAAATTTTGCATCTTTCACATGCTACTGAAATAAATAGGGAGAAAAAAAGAATATAAAAACTACAGAAAGGATGCTGAGCTAAGAACAAGGGATTGCATGGAAGGTGCTCAATGTGTGTGTCTTTTGGGGGACACCAATAAATGTCTTCAGCAACAGCTCATTTGCATTTGATAATCCCAGATCTTTATTCAACTTAAACTTGATTTTCGTCTCATCTTTGTCAAAAAAAGAGAATATGCACCATCAACTACTGTGTCTGTGCTTTACCTGTGGAATAGGTTAATTCTCTCTGCTACTTAGATTTTTCTAAACATGTCTATGGGCCATGAATCTTTTCCCCAGCAGTTTCCATCTACTAGATGAACATAGAAGCCAATTTGCAGCTCCAATAAGCAGCTAGAAGCTATAGGATCTATGCCATTCTACCACCAGCTGAGCATTCCCCTAGTGAGTTATTTCTCTGTATTGTGAGTTGTTCAGATGAAGGCTTTAAAGGTAGCGTTTGGCATTTCTCAAAGGATTGTACCCTCAAAGGTAAAGTGGAAGAAGGGAGCTTTGTATTGCTGTGAAACAATCCTTTCTCCTCTTGTTGTGTTCTGAGTTTTACACATTATATTATTGTTTTTCTGACAAGAGTGAGCACCAGGATTTATAACAGGTATTTCTAACATCAGTATAGATGATTCTGGGAGCTGATGTTGGCTACCATTGCAGTACATTTCCAGAACAGTCTCTGTGTAAGTTTTCAGATGGCCATACTGTTCTCTAAATGGTTTTTTTTTCTGCAGATTTTGCTCCTTAGATTTTTTGAAAATTCATCTTTGTATGGTCACTTTTTGCTTCTCCCAAAGCCACTCATCTGGATGAATCTTAAGTACCTGAAGAAGCTGATCTTTTACTTATAATGGGTAACTTTGTTCTGTCGATGAGCAGAAGCAATATTCAGGAACTGATGTAATCTATCCATGGAAGCCAGCCTTGTTCAGCAGTAATCTAATGCCCAGCCATTGTTCCATGGGAAATGTGAGCCTGCTGAGGCTACAGTTCAGCAAATGCATTAAGCTGCTGCTGCTGCTGCTAAGTTCTCCCACTCTACACGTGTTCCTGACTTCCCACAGTCCAGGCTAGAAAGTATTTTCTGCATTTATTTTTAACCTGGGCCTCATTCAAACCCAAGACTACAACAACAGCAGTGTTCTAGGGTAGGAACTGACTGGAAGAGCTGGGTGAGGACAGGTTTTGGTTGGGTGAGCTCTGCTTGTTGGGATGGGCAAAATGAGACTTCAAACATTGTTATGTCTCAGATCCGGAAGACTGAAATGGTATTGTAATGCTGCAAGGATGTTTTACAGTCCTTTAAATGAATACAGAAAAAAAACCAAACCCAAAACAAAATAAAACTTTTGTATTTTAAGGTCAGCAATGCTTTCCCTAATACGAAGCTTTGCCCTGTTGTCTAAATTTGCTCAGTTAACCAGGGAGAAGCAGTAGAACTCCTTTATGTACCAGAAGCCACTATCATCTATTGTAGCTTGTTTTACAGGGAAGTTGTATCTTTCCTGTGTTGTACATTGGAGAGGGAATATAAAACTGAATAAAAAGGCTCTAATTCACGCTTCTTGGCAGATCTGTCTGAGGTGCCAAAAAGGTCACTCCTTGTTCATATTGCTGGGATGGGAAAGTTTATCAGATATCAGATTTAAATCTAACAGTTTTTAGGTAGAACTCTGAATCACTCTGTGTAGGCCTGGTCTTTGTGGAAAATGGTCTAAAATAGCAGTTGTGAATATCAGCTTAATGCTGCTAATCTGCTCTGTAGCACCTTTTTTATGGTTTGTACTGGTGTCTTCTTGAGCTGGATAAAATTCAGTCATAGAATGGAGTGGCTTTGTTTTTGTGTAACATAATTATGTCTGTACAAAGAGCAGTGGAAGAGCGCCATATGTATTTTATTCATTTTTTGGCTTTGACAGAAATAGCTCCCTGCTCAGGTAACCTCTAAGACCCAAACTGAAATCCTCAAAACCAAGAAGCCTCAATCAGCTGTAATGCTTTCTGTTCTCTTTTCTTCCACCCCAGTTAGAGCATCAGTGTACACAACTTCTCAGTGGCAAAGAAGAAACCAAAGTAGAGAACACCAAGCTGAAGCTGACTAACCAGGAGCTGCTGAGAGAGCTGGAGAGAACATCCCATGAGCTAAGCCTGGCTCAGCAGCAGCTACAGGTGCTTCAGGAGGAGGCATCAAGGCTGCATGAGGAGAAAGAAATGTAAGTGTCCAGTTGCAGCAGTTCTTGTGCACTTGCTTGGTGTGCCAGTAAGCCCCCTCAGGGTACCCAGTGCTGTGATTTAAGTTTGTGTCAAAAGCAGAAACCACTTGCAAAGCTGAGTGCAGTTCTAGCTCCTTTCCCCCAAGTAATTCAGCATGTTTTCTGTAGCATATCTGGCTTCTATGGAATCTTTTGCTAATTTTGTGTTCAAAATGTCAGTGTTCTCCCCACTGCCATTGGTTGAGGATATTTGGAATTAAAAATTGAATTAAAAATCCACTTAGTGTCTTAATTTTGAGATACCAATGGAATTCCTTATGGAAATGCCTTACAGTTGTGGCACATGATGCATCATCCTACTCATAGCTGAGTCTGTCTGAAACTTGCTTCTCAGAATGCACTCTGACTGAGATACCTAGGATCTTCTTTTTTCCTTCATCAAAAGTAAGCCTAGTAAGGACAGCAAGATAAAATTTAGGTTATCCCAATTCCCACAATGCTTTGTGGCAATTCAGAACCATAATTTTGGGGTTTCCAGTTCAAATGTTCGTTTCAAATTCTGACTCCAAATTACAAAAAAAAAAAAAATCAAGAAGAAATGTTTACGGTTCATATTTTGAGGGATAAAAATGACTTGTGACAGTTCAAGCTACCTGTCTTGCTCCAGCCTTCTGCACAAAGCAGAAGAATCACTACCCTGAGGCTGTAATTGGCAGAAATGTTCACTCAAGTCCATTTTAAAGAAAATGCTCAGGGATCTGTAGAAGCCTCTCATTGCCAGTGGAGGGCACATGAATGACAGATGGACCCAGCCATTGCAGCAATGAACTATATAATTCAGAGCTGTTGCTGGTTGACATATTTCAGGATAGAGCAGAACATTAGTTCAAATGTCACATTCTTTTTCTCTTAAGCTTTGTGCCAAGCTCTATTAAGTTATCGCTTTTTTTATTTTCTTGAGGGTAAAAATAATGAACTTTGTTGATAAATTAGTGTTAAAGAATGGGCACCATGATTAGAATTTTTAGGTTTGCATGTTTGATGTGTGTTTTGGAAGTAGACAGTAGAAATACTCCTCCTCAAGGTGGTTTGTTTCCTCTTTGAGGCCTCTCTTTTCAGATCCAGAGCAAAGACTATGGAATGATCTGATTTAAAAACTACAAAGGAAATCTGCCCAGTGGTCAGACTGCTGAATAATACTACTGCACTTACAAAGCACTTTGGATTCAATAGTGGTTTATGGAATTAGAGCTCAGCCCTACTCAACTGCACCTGCAGTGTTGCTTTAAACATCTGTGTCAGTCTGGTAAGACCTGAGCTGTTGAAGCAGGTGTAATGTTCAGACAGTGCACAGGAAGAACTTGAGGCTTCACTGAAATGCGAAAAAAAAAACCATTAAAGGCCAGACACCAAATCGTGTTAAATCAAAGTAAATGCTGTTAAAATGGCTGCATAAGTGTCAAGAATTGGAAAGAAATTGTAGGGATTGTAGATGTGAGAGCCTGACATATGGTTCCTGCAGCAGGATAAGCTCTAATTTTGGATAAAATGTCACCTGTTTTTTAGTGGCTATAACTGAGAAGTGTTTTAGCAGTGTATCTGTTCTGAATGCTCTAAGTGCCAGTATCAACATATATTAAACTCTCTGGATGAAGAAATTAAAAAGCAATATTTTCTGAAAAAAGAACCTCTACTCCTTCCTCTGCTAACTTGTACTGCTGTGCTACTGTGGGCCTTATACTGAATAAACTTCTTTAAAATATTAACCATTCCTGCAGAACAGAATCTACAAGTTTGAAGAAGCTGAGGTCTCAAATGTTGATACCCCTAGGGGAAAGCATTTTAACAGTCTTCTTACCATGGATAGAACAATTTTTTTTTTTTTTTTTTTTTTTTTGCAGGGAGGTGTACCGGGTGACAGAAACCTTACAAAGAGAGAAGTCAGGACTTTTGAAGCAGCTGGATTTTTTAAGGTAATGTTGATCTTCCAAAAACTCTTATATAATTCTAAAGAGGTCCATTAAAGGGTGAAATTATGTTGGGATATGTGGTGAGTGTAGGTGTCAAGGTGTTGACAGTGGAGTGCCAGAGAGAAGCCAGGGCTGCCCTGTGACAATGGACACAGCACAGGGCACAGTGGAGCCCCACGGCCCCCATGTGCTTCTGGGAAAGCCTCAGTAAGAAAGGGTGGAAAACAACACAGCAGTTGGGAGAGAAGAGAGAAAAAAATGTGTGAGAAAGCCCTTCAGACACCAAGGTCAGTGAAGAAGGAGGGGTCGAAGGTGCTCCAGGCACCACTGGAGCAGAGTCCCTTGTAGCCTGTGCAGACTCCACACAAGAGCAGGCTCCTGGCAGGACCTTGGTTCATAGAGAGGAGCCCATGCAGGGGCTGGTTTCTGGCAGGAATTGTGGCCCATGGGGGACCCAGCTGGAGCAGTCCATTCCTGAAAGATTATTGCCCATGGAAAGGATCTGTGCTGGAGTTGTGAAGGATTATAACCTGTGTGAGGGAGCTCACACTGGAGCGAGAAAACTGTGAGGAGGAAGGAGCTGCAGAGAGAAGCTGTTATGGCCTGACCACAAGCCCCACTATTCCCCATCCCCTTGTGCCACTCAGGATTGGTTAAGGAGGTAGAAAAGCTGAGGGTGTAGGAATGAAATTGAGCCTGGGAAGAAAGGGGATTGTGGAGAAGGTGATTTTAGTTTTGTCTCTATTTCTCATCACCCTACAGTTGAGTGTTTCATCTGTAATGGGTAGCTGGTAAGTAACCTTCTTGTTTTTATCTTGGCCCACAGGCTTTTCCATGTTATTATCTTTCCTTGTGTTGAGGAAGGAGAGTGAGAGAGTGGCTGGGTTTACATCTGGCAGCCAGTCAATGTCAACTGCCACAGGATCATGACACAGAAATAGCAAAAATGATTACAAAAGACTTTTATGTGGTTGGTTCTTGCATAGAGTAGAGGGCAGCACACCTGAAAGATATGCTTCATTTTGACAATTCAGTGCTGTAGGACAGTCTCCTTTCCAAAAGTCAAATGTAGAACAGAGGAGCACTGAACAGCTCTAATTCTGAGGTAGAAGCCTGGCTGCAGGAGCTTGCTGAAAGGCTCTGTTTCTTCTCAAGTGCTGGGAGTTGAGCCAAAATGAAGATTATTTCCCCAAAATATTTGTAAAATGATTCCAAAATGTACATAGCTAACATTCCTTTATTGATAGACTTTAAGTTTGGAGTTGTGTTCAGCCACCTGTAGCCCTCTTTTCAGTGTGAAGCAATGTTGGGTTTTGTTTGCTCAGTGGTCAGTCAGTGTGGGCTGTAGGTTGCACCTGCTTCTAGGTCTTCATTGTCTGCATTTCCTTCAGGAGGCCTCATTTTAGAGTTGCCTAAAAATTTCACAGGCTTGTGGAAAGGCTTTTATTTTACAGCATGTGTTTTCCATAGGCCACTCTGTGATCTTGCCTGCTGCAAGTTTTGGGGACATAATAGGAAACATCTGGCAAGAGAGGTTTTTTTCATTCACCCTGGCTGCTCAGTCTCTCCTGTGGCCAGGCCAGCAACAGATGGAGACAATAGATGATGTACTAAGCAGGTGTGCTGTCAGATCTGATCAGAGCTTGCTGATTGCCTGGGGTATCTGTTTCTTGACACTTTCATTGTTTCTGCACAAAGGATGGAAGATGGATGTTTTCCTAGGGTGACTTTTCTGTGGCAGCCGCAATTGCCAGAGTAATTGGCTTTCACAGCTGTCACCAGATGAACAAGAGATGGTGTTCATTGCACCCTCTCCATATTAAGAGGTCATCTTCACTGTGAAAATCATTAAACATTCTAATTTAAGGTATGTGAAGGCATATTGACCACAACTGATTTCTATGTGTTAAGGCATTAGTGTAGATAAAATGCAGGAAGAGATCCAGATCCCATCTGGCTTTAATCAGCATAGCCCTGCTGGAGAATCAATAGCCCAGACAAGGAACTGGCCGAGGTGAGAATATAAATAAAGGGTGATGAAAGGTTTGCACTGCCAACTGTCCAGTCTGTCTGTTAGTGTGGAGTAGAAAAGTCAGCAGTTCTAAATACTTGGCTTCAGTGTTTCTTTTGTTTGTGTTTTCTCTGCAGAGAGAGGAACAAACATCTCAAGGATGAACGTGACATATTTTTGCAGGTAACCAGCTATTATTTTCAAACCCAGTGTTGAGCAGCCACACATGAGAACAGCTTCAAAAGAAGGGGAACAGAAGGCTGTGCAGGAGATGGACTTTCATGCCCCTTAAATCTTACTCTGTTCTTAATTTGTATTGTCTTCTTTTCTCTCTTGAAAATAAGGGTTTTTTTAATTTGCTATTTTAAGAGCTACATGTTGAAAATTATAAAGTGGGAGCTATCTGAAGAGAGATGAATGTACTTTAGAAGAAACAAAGGATGCAATCATGAAAGGATGAAATAACCTAAAAATTGAACAATTAAATGTGTTAATTTACCCAGTCAAGAGTGGGTAGTATCCTGACACATTTATACAACAGTACAATAGCTGGTGTACCTGAATGAGTACCTGAGTACCTCAGTACCTGAGACTGAGGTAAGAGCAGATCCTATGAACTTTTTAAGCAGCAGCAAAGAATGGACTCCTAAGATGTTCTAGAAGTATTCTGGTGTAAGGAGACTAAGGCCATTTAGTTTATATTTGCTTGTGTTCTTAGTCCTACAAGAAGCTGCTCATGTAAAAAAAAATACCCATTTACTTTTTTTTTTCACAATCTTGTGCTGTTTTATTTACAAAGCACATTCATTTTTGCAGGATATGGAGTTTCCTGTTCTGATTGTTTATCAATTGAAATTCTGAAACATTTATACCTCTAGGATTTTCTTCTACATTTTTTTTCTTTCATTTGCATTGTATTATTTAAGTATTCAGAATGAGGATAGTTTACCATAACAAGCACCAGGAATAAATCAGTAAGAAGTATCCTGTATTTCTGCAGAAATGCAAAACAACTGTTCCAAAAGCCAGCTGGAAGCAGAGATCAGGGTCTATCATTGGGAAATACATAGAGGGCAAGATGCTGCCAGACAAGTAAGAACTTTTTTTCATGTGTTCCCTGTTTGAGTATGATGAGACTTATAGGAAGAAGATGTGGAATGCTTCCTTTCTGATACTTTTGAACTTTTAAAAGAGTGTATTTCCTAAGTGTCTGTCACGATAAGTTTGCTGTGCTCATTAAGAAATTTGAAAATGAAGAGCCAAGTTTTAACATAAAACAAGTGTGCTGTCTGCAAAGGCAAGAGATTTCCCCACTGTGGATCGCTGTAGGCTGGGAAACACAAAAACTTGCCCGTGAGCCTGTGTTAATGGGGTACAATTCTGAGTCTCCACTTGGACTTTTTATATTCATATTAAGCAAACCCTTGTCCCTCCTATCTACTAAAGAGAGCATTAGACTGCACATAGAAATTATTTCTCTTGGGGGTTTCTTTTATTCCTCCAGAATAGGAGTGAAGGTGGGAAAGGAGAAAATCACAGTAGAGAAGTTTACTTTAACTCTTCCATGAGGTTAGAATTTATGTTAATCTAATATTTTCCATTCTGGTTCCGGTTTCTCCTGTAAGTTATTAGCTTTCCCCATGGTGCTTATAATTATCAATATATATACACATGGTATGATGAGCTGACTTTTCAGCAGACACTGGAATGACTCTCCTCTGACTGCTGTGACTAATTAAAAACCTGGGAAATTAAATTCAGTTATTTAGATTAAATTCAGAATAAAATAGCAGGTCCATTCTATTTTTGTGATGTACTTTCTTCTTTCTCTGTCTAGCCATTCATTTGAAGAAGATGATATTTTCAGTAATTCAAAGAGAAGGAATTCTGCTGGACTGAATGGAGCTCTCTCTGAAGAGCCTGATGCTGGAGTCACTGGAGGAATGCCTAAAACATCACATCTCCAAAGAATAATATCAATTGAAGAAGATCACCTACCCCAGCTTCTTGACAGGCTGGTTGATAAGCAGCTGAGCAGATGGACTGGAGAAGATGAAAATACTTTTGAGACAGAAATGAATAACAAATCCAGAGAGCAATCAATGGAATATTCATCATCATCTTCTAGAGAGCAGCCTGTAGGGAAGGAAACACTGTTAAATGTAAGAGGACAAAGGAGATCTCACCTTGAATAGAGTGTGAACTTCTGGGCCCTATGATTTAAGGAGAATGTGAAGGTCCTTGGCTGCATCCAGAGGAGCAACACAAAGCTGGTGGGAGGGCTGGAAAGTGTGTCCTCTGAGGAGTGGCTGAGGGCTCTGGGTTTGTCCAGTTTGCAAAAATAGGCTGAGGGACAACTCCCTTACTCTCTGCAGCTTCCTGAGGAGGGGAAGGGGAGAGAGAGGTGCTGATCCCTTTTCCCTGGGATCCTGCAATAGGATGTGTAGGAATAGTTCAAAACTGCCTCAGGGGAGGTGCAGGCTTGACATTAGGAAGCATTTCTTTAGTGACAGGATGGTCAGACACAGGAGTGGGCTTCCTACGGAGGTGGTCCATGCCACAAGTCTGTCAGTGTTTAAGATACTTTTTGATAATGCCCTTCATAACATGCTTTAACTTTTGGTCAGCCCTGAAGTGGTCAGGGAGTTGGCCTAGGTAGGTCCCATCCAACAGGAACTGTTCTGTTCTGTTCTATTCTGAAGGACCTTGGATGATATGAAGTGGTGTCATAGGTTAATCTGTTATTCCTAGAATCTAAAATTATTTGGTTTTCTGTTTTTAAGTTGAAGCATGACAAATTAAGCCATTGCATGAAGTGGGGGATGAAAATGTACTGCAGACAAGTGATGAAGGTGCAAAGAAGGGAAATTCAACCTAAAGGAGTGGTAACTGCAGACAATGTGTGCATAGATTTACATTTGAAGGACTGTTTAGGGAAAGTGAAGTTAAGCCTTGTAACAGGGGATACAAGAAGATCCAGTAGGAGGCAGAAATTGTCTTAAAAAAGAAGCAAGTATTTTTTTTTTTAAATTGGTTGTTTGGCTTGGGTGGTTTTGTTTTTTTTGCCACAAGGTGATATTTCTCATATTCTGATACTTTTGAGTAAGCTTTGGTAGCTGTTACATTATCTGAGAAATAATGAGAGGATTATCATGGCTTTTTAATTATTATTGAAAATACTTTTATTTAGCAAATGAAAATCCTATGTTTTTTGAGCTCTAGCTTGTATATCTGTGCTAGCAATGAATTCACCATTCAGTAATAATCCTTAAAACAGTATGCTGGAAGGTACATTTCTTTGGAGTCTAAAGTTCTTTTTGCACTGCTATTGCTGCAGAGCTAGCTGTGCTTGTTTTCCAATTTTAGAATCATTGTTAAGTATTACTCATTTTTAGATTCTTGAAGCACATATTAAAAAGATTAAAGTATAGGAAAAATTGGTTTGCTTGGTCATAATTATATGGTTCTTTTAGAAGAAGCGAGCATATCTTAAAAATTATGATAGAATTATGCCATGGTTACATAATGATTTCTAAGTGGTGCCTTTTAATAAAACATTGAGGGTACAGAAAAGAGCTTCATATTTTGAAATTGTTTAATTCCGTGCCTGCTTTTTGCTTGCTGTTTGACTTACCTTGTGTCACATTTTCAAAGCATGGCATCACTGGATGTTAGGTTAGCAAAAGCCAGGTAGGTCATCCTATCCAGCTAGGACAAGCTTGAAGGAATATCTTCAATACCTGAAGGAACCGTAATGGAAGTTAAAGCAGGATTTTCTGTTCAAAACTTCTGCATGAGATTCACTTTCAGTGTGGAATATGAACCATTATACCTGTTTATACCTGTAATCTCCCACATTTGTGTTAAATTGTACAAAAGCTAGGTGTGTTACTTTACCTGGCTACTTTTTATATAAAGACTACTCAAAAGAAACATTTAGGGAAGACTTTTTCAGACTGCATTGTAAACTAAAATAAATCATAATCCTACTGCTATTCCATTTTCCCATCAGCACTTTGTTGAAGCAGACTATGGAGTAGCTTATCCCCTAACATAGGGCTCACATGCAGATTTATAATCAAGTTTAATTATTAAGGTTATTTTCATGACTTGACGTGATACATCTCAGTGAAAAATGACTTCTTATGTTCTTGTGTTGGGAAGGCCTCTTGAGCTGAAGGCCTCTGGGGTCTTTGAGTCTTAGTGCTACTGGAGTATGAATGACCGCCAGGGACAAAATATTTCAGGTCATGTAGTCCATATATTTAGCTATGGTTCTCAGAAGCACTGTGATAATACTGCCAAGCTGGTGATTGTATGTTAGCTTGTTTTATTTCCCAGAGCACACAGACTAATAAGCTGGGAATGGTTTTCATCAGGACTGAGAATGTGCTTTGTATAAATGTATGTGTGCTACTAGTAGCCTATAGTTGCTGTGGGGTTTTAGAATTTTAATAGAAAAGGAAAATAAGAAACACTTCTATAATTGTGGTGGGCTGTAAGCCCAGCTTATGAAAGAGATGTGTATTTTTTCCCCAAAATTTACACAGTGAATGATTTTTTTTTCACACGAAGGGAGACAGCAGCTCAAGCCTTTGTTGTTCGGGTTTTTTTCCCCATCAAGAGCAGCTCTCTATTTCTTCTTCTTTCTCTAAGATTTCTGTTTATTTGTAGAAAACACTTCCAAGTGTAGTCTTCAATATCTCATTCAAAGGACTGTTGGGCAGTGAATTCAGTTCTGATGTCTTATGAAGACATGGATCCTGCACATCAAATGACTGGCAGAGGGCCTTTCCCTCCTTTCCCTCCTTTCCCTCCTTTCCCTCCTTTCCCTCCTTTCCCTCCTTTCCCTCCTTTCCCTCCTTTCCCTCCTTTCCCTCCTTTCCCTCCTTTCCCTCCTTTCCCTCCTTTCCCTCCTTTCCCTCCTTTCCCTCCTTTCCCTCCTTTCCCTCCTTTCCCTCCTTTCCCTCCTTTCCCTCCTTTCCCTCCTTCCCCTCCTTTCCCTCCTTCCCTCCTTCCCCTCCTTCCCCTCCTTCCCCTCCTTCCCCTCCTTCCCCTCCTTCCCCTCCTTCCCCTCCTCACAACCCACACCATAACAAACTAATGTCAGGATCATCCATGATCTTTCTCTCCTTCTGCAGCATTGAAAGCAAACTTTCTATCTCCCTCTTCCTTCAACTTTACACAAAATAGAAGAGACCAGCAAGAGACCCTGCAAACCAGCTGGTGCTACAAGTGCTTCCCTAAGCAACTCCTGATTTACATACAAAAGAATGATGACCTACTTGATAGAGGATATAAATATTCTCTCCAGCATCCACTTAGCTTAGCCTGCAGTAAACAGAACCTGGATAAGCAGAACAAATTGTTGTTCCTTCTGCTTAAAAAGCAAAATGACAGAAACATAGCTGAATGTTTACAGCCTGATTAACTGGTCTAATTCTCTGTCTGTGTCTTTACTCAGTGTTTCTGCCTGTAATGTTAAACAGATGTAGAAATGCAGTAATTGGATGGAAGTTCTTGGCTCTATGGTAGTAGCAGAGAGAAGAATCTGGTAGCATAAGCCAAAAAATTATGACTTTGCTTCTGTTATCTAGATGAAGATGTGCTGCTTCCTCTGTGTCACTGGTATAGAATGAAGCTACTGAGCAGAGCTGTGTGAAGCTTTATAAATTTTGATTTGTGGCCATGAACATGAGCTGGTTTATTTTGTCAGTTTCATGTAAAGGTTCATATTCAGTATACTTCCAGAGCTCAGTGCAAATCCCTGCACTTTGGATGATCTGGAATGATGCATGACAAACATCTCAAATGCTGAGTTATTTTAAGAAACAGAATATTGCTTCATGAGTAATGAAGAATATGATAGGATAAAATCTATTATTTTCCCCATATCAGCCTTTAACTGGAGAGGCAACAGGATTTAGAGAACAGTTGGAGGCTAATTTTTGCTCTTACTTGAAGGAGGAGAGAATAAACTCTGTTCCAGAGCGCTTATTCAAGATCGTTTTTGTGGGCAATTCGAGTGTTGGAAAGACTTCATTCTTAAGAAGATTTTGTGAAGATCGTTTTTTCCCTGGCACAGCTGCTACTGTAGGTAAGTTTAACAATATAACTATTGTTATTTTTGTTCTGACAGTACTTAAGAGTTTCTACTGAGATCAGGCCTTGTATAATAAAACAGAAACATACAGATGTTGTAAAAATAGAACATGCAAAGTAAGTTCTCCTAAACTGGAAAGCTCATAGTTGATGGAGAAGTTTCAGAGTAGATTCTGTACTGGAATCCTGGCCAGAAGTGAGATAAATCAGAAAAAATGTACTGATTTCTGTGAAGCTAGAATTTCCTTGAAGATCTCACAGTTCTGAAGCTGTGAGAAATCCTTCAAGATATCCTGTCCTCTGGACTGCACTGTACTAACAATCCCACCTTCATATCTCATTGCTATCCCTCTAAGTAATCTGATTTTGTTTCATAGAGAAAGGAGAATATCTGAATCACCTATCTGAAGATTTAGCGTTATGCTAATCACCAAAAAAATATGTCAGACCAGTGTTTCTAACGCCAAAATTTTCGAAGCCTACCTTCTTACCTTGCCTAAAATTGTAGACCAAGTTTTCCAAAAATCAAGGTACAAGAACTCAAGTATAGGTTATTGCAATGCAGCTGGGTTAAATGACCAGATTCTTTATGCTTACTCTGTATCGAGACCTTACTTATTCTGCAGCATATATGAAATAAGACTTACCTACTTGAAGGTAATGTCCTAGTTTTTCACTGACTGTACCTTCATTAACTGGAATGGGGGCTTGGACACCTATTTGCAATTGTCTATTGTATCCTATTGATTTAAAAGCTGTGTCCTGTCCATGCTGTCCTGTAATTGGCTGATACGCTTCTCTAGATTCTGAGGTTTTACACAGTGTGTGCAATTTTCCAGAGGAAAAACACAAGAATGAGTCTGAACTCTTTCCTCTTTTGGCTGGTCATCCAGGGTTCTTGCAAAGAAAATGGCAAGAAGACATTTGTCATAGCTTTGATTTAGTGTTCACATCAGTGAGTTTCCCAGGTGTGGGCTGTGGCTGGCAAGGTACAGACAGTGGAACAGTCAAGTGAACAATGTGGAGAGGAGTGTTCTCAATGAATTTCTACAGAACAGTTCAAATTTCTTCCCCTGAGATACAAGCAATAGATGTATTCTCCACAGAGGTTTTCTAATTGCCTATTGAAGGAATCTAAGCAGGCATAAATGCTTCTCCATTGATGCCACTGGTAAAAATCCCATTTTTGTGGAGAATGGCCCCAAAGATACTGTTGCTGACCTACTGAGATCCCTTCTAACCTGAATTATTCAATGATTCTGTGATTTTATGACACAGTTCAATTTGTTACAAAAAATATGTAGGTTGTCATTAGGAGGAGGTAGTGACTGATTAACATTTTAAACCCTAATTATTGTTATAAATATCCAGAAAATACGTACATCTTCGGAGGTTAGAGGAATTGGGAGAGGATTAATTTAAAAGTTTAAATAAATGAATTTTTATGTCCACTAACTTAAGGGAAGTGAGCTCATTTTCTACATTATAAATAGGAGAAGATGTTCTCCACATGTTCAGTCCACCTATCTTCAGCATTTATCTTAGGTTCCACTGTTCCCTGTGCCATGCCTTGTGTTTTTCCACTGACTGTGGAAGGCTCCCATGTGGTTAGCTCAGACTAAACTAACACATTTCACACAACTGATGTCATACAGTCAATTCCAGGCAAAAATGGCTTAGACTGCTGTGAACTCTCAGATGGACCATTGACTCGTGTTCTGTGATTTGGAAAGTGACTTATCTTGCATATTTTACAAAACTGAACTACTCTACTACCATTTGGTATTGCTGGAGGACTTCAAGCAAATAAAAGTTCTTGTCCTCTGATAGTTGGAGACTCTGGACATAATTTTTGAAGCAGTGCCTATCTTTTTACTTTCCTGGAATTGTTGCTATTTGCTGGATGCAGTTTTCACTGATCAAACAGCTTGTAAAGAGACAGCTCACCTTGCTTTTCTGTTGCAGGTGTGGATTACAACGTGAGAACTGTCACAGTAGATCACACCCAGGTAGCGCTGCAGCTCTGGGACACAGCTGGCCAGGAACGGTGAGGAAGGGTCTCTTGTGGTTCTGGGAGTCAGCCCAGCTGTGTAGCTGCTCCCTCACTCCCCCATCTATTGGGATGGAGGAGGGAATTGGAGGGATGGAAGTGGCAAAACTCCTTGTTTAAAATGAAGACAGTATGATGAAATTTAACTCCATGCCAGTCAAAACCTGTACACATTTTAAGGTCTCACTTCCTTGACTCATCTGTCTGAAGATCTTTAAGTGTGGACCTAATCCTGCTTCTTGGGAGAGGAACAAATATAGGAGCATTCCTAATAGAGCCAGTGGATTCACAGTTTAAAAGCTCATTCCCTTGCAGCACTAATTAAGGTCTGAAAAGTTTAGTGCTTCACTGTTTCTTTAGGAGAAAGATTGATTTTAAAATGCACCTAGAATTATTTCTATGTCATAAAATACCTTAATGGATAAAAAGGAGGAGTTTTTTTTTTTTTTTTACTAAGCAATACCATTGTAGTAGAACTCAGGTTTTGTAAGATTTCAGTGGTCATTTCCTTCACCATCTTCTCACCTGTTGTGTAATTTTGTATTACTAAAAGCAAGGATGATAATGACAATCTGCGTTTTCTACATGAAGCTTTGGAAAAAGGTCTCAAAAAAACTAGCTAGCTTTAGAAGAGCACTTAGTGAGGGGGAAATTTCTCCTGCAAGCTTGAAATGAAAGAGGTGAGAGAAGGTGAGATATGCAGCTAATTATCCTGCCTAACCCAGAATCAGTTGAAGAGGGCAGGGACAGCTTTTCCAAACATTTTCCTTTAAAAAATACTTTTATTTGAAAAAATTTTTTTTCCGACTAATTTATTTGCCTTTGTATGGAGGAATTATTATAAATTTTAACTTGTTAGATTGTTGCTTCTGTTGAAGAGAGCTGTAACCAGATTCTTACTTGCAGGTACCGAAGCATTACCAAACAGTTTTTCAGAAAAGCTGATGGTGTCATTGTGATGTATGACATAACAGCAAAAGACACATTCACAGCTGTCAAGCAATGGCTGATAAGCATTGAGGTAACTTGACATAACTTGAAATCCAAACCCTGGTGTCAATCTCTGCCTTCTGAACAAGGGCTTTTAGCAGGGTGAAACAGAGAGAACCATGTTTCTTGTGTTGTCACAATTACATTTTTGTTTGTGAGTTTGGTCTGCACTGTTGCCAGTGATGTTGTTTTTCATTTCTGTTTCTGTAAAAAAAATACATAGTTCCAGGGTTTTAAGGACTTTGAATGAAGGGTGGTAAAATCCCAGCATGGAGTCCTCTGATTTCTCACGAAGGGAGCTTTGCTGATGACCCCCACTGGATCGCTGCTAGCACTGAGAGGTGTTTTGGATCAGTGATGGTGATCTGGTGATCACTGATGATCACTAGCATTTGATAACCAAGTGTGCAGCTCATGGAAAATAGACTATGTTGTGAAGATAAGCCATAAACTTAGAACTATGTAATCTACATTAGTGCTGTGAAACTGCCTTGTGAAAGACAGTTCAGTTTCCTGGGGATCATCCTTTCAACCACTTGAAAAGGAAATCATAGTCTATATCACTGAGTGACATCAATTAATTAAAAATTAAAACAAATTAAGAGCCTAAGCAATGGAATTTGCTTGTGGCCAGAACAAAGAGTAGAAAGAAAACTGAGGCAGCTGCCACAAAGAGCTGACTTGTAGCAAGAATAAAGTGTGACTTCCTGTTTGCACACGGAAAAAGTAAGGGACTAATCAATATGCAAAGATCATTTAGTCTGATTTTATTGGACATGTGCTCTAGTATAACACACTATTATTATAATATTATTATATGTATTATTATTATTATTATTGTTATTATATACTATTATATTTCCAGAATAGCCAAGAGGTGGCTTTGGGAGTTCAGATTAAGACTCAGTCATTTAAATGCCTCCAAACAGGCATAGTTTTTCCAGATAAGAATAGCCTTACTGAAGTACTATTAGCACGCATTTGGGAAGAGCAGGCCCTTGCTAATTATATGATCTTAATAAACAAGTGGCATGTTTTAATTCAGTATGGTAAAAACTAGAGGAGCATTGCTGATAATTGATTCAGAAAAGTGGAATATTGTGGTCAAAACTTTTTTCCAAGCTCTAATAGTTCACTCTTCTTTACTAACTAATTTTTGTTTGCTGCAAACTGTTGCTAAGTTGGACATACTGCCAAGTCCCTTTACTGCTGTAGCATTCAGCCCACCTAATGAAAGCACTCGCTGTGATAATTATAACCCTTTTCAGAATGGATTTTGATTTCTGTCCATTCCATGTATTTTTGGGGGCCTATTCTATGTATTTCTTCACTATTTCATTCGGCATAACAGCACCCAGGTGTTGCCATTATTTTTCCTGGCCATGTAATTAGAAAAGCAGTGGCTGTAAACACATAATATCTGAGCCTGTGTAGGATGGTGATTTTCTCTCTCCCATTTTAATATAAAGTCTAATGAGCTTCTGTGCTGTTATTAAAAAAAATCCCAAGTCAGTGTAACCTTAGCATTATGTCTTTTTCATGTCTTTTACCCAGCTTCATCTCCTGACATGTTTGTAAGCAAAGTGGCACATACCTGGTTTGTGTGAAGTCTTAAATGTCTTGTTAGAGTGTGACATTTGTTAGCTTTTATCCTCTTCATCTATGATCTTTTGAATTCAGCACTTCAGTTGATATTTGCTGTTTATCCTGCAGGAGGCAACAGGGGAGAATGTGCCTGTTCTTTTGCTGGGTAACAAAACCGACAACGAAAAGGAGCGCGAGGTCCCAATGGGAATGGGAGAGCGTCTTGCAAAGGTACTGTGCTTTGGGAACTCCTTTCAAGGCTTGAAGGTGAAGGTTTTAAAATGGAGTCTCAATTTGTCTAAATTCATAGAAATACAGATTAATCTTAGCCTGATAGATATCTTTAAGGATTAGGAACCCCATCACACTCTTCAATTCAGCTTTCAGTGATGTAAGTGCTGATAATTATAGTACTTACAACACTGCCTAGATAAAGAGAACACTCTAAAACCAAAGCAAACAAATAAAAAACCCTAAACCAAACCAAAAAGTGAGTGGAGAAGAAAAATATTTAAGAATTCAATCTCATTGTGTCTCGTTTCTCTTTGTTCTCTCTTTTTCTCTATTTTTTCCCTTGCTGCTTCTTTTTTCCTCCCTTTTCCCTGTGAAAGGATTCTTAACATAGAGATAATTTGGGGACCTTTTCTCCCTCCTACCTCCTGTAAAACCAAAGAAGACCATCTGTTACTCCTGTGGTAGGAGTAGAAAACATGTTTACTTTTAGTAACTTTCCATCAAGGAGATAAAATAAGTAGAGTTAACAGTCTGCATCTACCAGAGAACTGGTGATCCATGGGCATAATTTAAGCAATCTAGGGACTGCAAATACCAGATACTTGTTTATATTCTTGTGTACCTTGCCCATCATTTTTTCCTTTGAATCTCTTCATACAGTGCTTATAGTTTGAACATGAATGCCTGCAGAATATTCATTTGTTTAGAAGTAAGTAATTGCAATATTGCTGCAATATTCACCAAATTGGTAGGAATATACCTAAATTAAACAGTGTGCTGGATTTCACATATTTACCTCTTTTGCCTTTGATGATAGATTTACTGCCAGTAATAAAAAGGGTATTTTCAAAATTTGAAGTGCAACTGAATTGTTGTTCCTGGAAAGGTTGCTGCTAAGCAGTTCTCTGTAAGGGAAAGAATTAGGGCCAGATCTCTTTTTATCTTCTTTTGATTATTCACATAGTCTTTTGAAATTATACCTCCCTATTCAGGTTTGTGTCCATTATTTGGTTTTTGTCTGAGAGGATTATCAGCCTTGAACTTATCCCCCAAAGGATCTCCCTTTAGGAAATCAGCTTTATTTTCTTATATGCGTGAAAATGCAGATAACTTTGAGACCCTGGAAGTTAGGATGGAGTCCAGGGTGAATCCTTCTGTGAAAAAAACAAGTGACACATAAATGCTAAATGGACAGGGAGTAGGTGTCTTGTATGTCATCTTGCTCTAAAAAAACTGTACTAGTAAAACAAAGATGAATCACTCTAGTATATAGAGCTCACAGCCCACCAGGCTATTAATTCTAACATGTCATGCAAGAAAATAAAATGTTTTGCATAAGTAAAACAAAAAGTTGTCAAATAAGATGGTTATAATCAAATGAATGGATCTGAATGACTCACTTGAATGTTTGAATGTGCTGCCTGAGGTAGATAAGAGAAGGAGTGATTAATGGCAATGGATTAGTTGAAAAGTAGCATAGATATAATTAAATTATAATAATTTGCTTGCTGAGCTAATAATAACCATGAATTTTAATGAAATATTAATTCTTGTTAAATGGCCATGTAATTCCTGTGAAACCACATACCACTGTCTCTGTTAGTGTATGCAGCTGAGTTACTTGTTTTGTGAATAATCCCATGAATTACTCACAAATGATCCCAAATACACAGGGCTAGGTGCTGAGCTGATACTAATTTGTATAGCCATATTTGGTGAAAACAAGCTCTTGTTGTGCAAAGAGTCAGTTTAGCCTGTTGATCCTGAAGTCCAACAGTTTTAAGGACTGTTTCGATGTCTCACAGGATGGGATTGGTTTTACCCAGTTTTTTCTATAGTCAGAAAGGAACATGTACATTCAGGGGCCATTTCAGCCCAGCTGTATTAACCCTTCCTTTGCTTCAGTCCCACATCTTACAAGCACTGTACTACAGCTTTGGTCAGAAACCGAGGGCTCCCATTATAATGCCCTTGTCACATAACTTCTCTGCAAGGTGGGCAGCACAATTAATTTTTAGAAGGAATAATGGCAGCCTGAAGGGAGTTGTCATTTGAGAAGACTTAGAGTTCCAGTGTGTTTGTTATACCCCGTGAAAAGGAAGAATGGAATGAGCGCAGGGATTGTGGAAGTCCATTTGACTTGTTTTAGTAGAGGATCCAGAAGGAACACTCCATATAAAAAATATCTCTGTAGCTTAGCTTGATCCAGTGATCAAGAATTTATATGAGCACAACAAGAGAGAGTATTTAGATTATATTGTGAGTGTCCAGGAACAGACAGTGTTCTGTGTGAGTACAGAAGTGTAAGCACTGCCAATTACTTAAATAAAATGCCTTATGATAAAGGTGCTGCTCCGGCATGCTTATCTACATCATTTTATTTTGGCCCTGCATGTACTTCCTGAGTGATCTTAAATGGTCAATAAATCCTTCTCTATCCCTGTTCCCCAACTATGAAATAAGATAATAATGCCTTGTCTGCCTTGGCTTTGCAGAGTGTTTGTTCTTCATGGAATGAGGGCTATTTCTGTGTATTCATACAGTGTCTATTTTGTCAACCTGTCAGTGCCATTCTTACACAAATACTGCTAATGAGGCAGCTATTCTCAGGGTGATGGTATTTACAGGACAGAAAATTGCCCAGCTCCCTCTGGTAATACTTAATTTTCCTCCCTATTCTTTAGATGTCTGCTGGATTTGTAGGTAAGTTTTTAAAATGAAGTAATTGTCAGTGGTCTCCAAGGTTCAGTAGCTGATTCCTGGATGGAGATGGATGGCATTTCCTAGCTTAATAATTATATGTGTCCTTCCTGCTCCTAGTTTGTGCTCCTTGTGTATTCTATCAATTAGTTTCCTCTCTGAATCAGGGAAATGGCGTGTTGCATTTCTAGACTATCTCCCCTTTAGACAAGAACCTTTTCGTTAGACTGAGAGAATTGAGCACTCGTTATCAATTGAGTTTAAATTGTTATCCTTCTGTCCAAGCAATTTGCTGAAAAATCCATTCAGATTCATGCCAGCATAAATGAAATTATCACTGAGAGTTTCTCTGGTGACACTGTTGTATGTGGGGAAGATGTTGGAGCAGTATCATGCTAGACTGACATGAAATATCTATAAACTGACCACAGTAGGTTTTCTACTAGAGTTCTGATCAACTGAGCAGAAAAAGAGAGTGTAATTTTTATTTTAAGCTTCTGTTTGCATAGCTAGTAAGAAATTTGACCTGGCCAAATTTTATCTTAAAACTTTTCAAAGAAAAGCAAGAGAATCATAGGGTTGCATTTTTGCAAATGTTATGTATGTTTAAAAATTGATAAAATCTCTATTCAACACTAACCTTGCCTGATTTCTTCCTTTTCTACCTTTCTGTGCTTATCTGGTCATCAAGAAATTATTGCATGTTGTTCAATCTGGTTTTTCATTGGAATAGACTATATAACCATTGACAAAATATACAAAAATGACGTTGGATAAGTCTGAAGAACACTTTTAAAGCTGCCAAAATAAACCACTGTATTTATGGAATTCTTTTCCCCATTTTTGTCTCTGAAATTCCATGAAGATGACAAAAATTTTCAAAAGTTGTGCAATTCTGGAAGCATGGTATATAGGGAAAAAAAATCAAACCAAAACAGAAATACCTCATCATCTTAATGGAAAGTTTTGAAAACTGAATTATAAGTGTCTTCTGAAGAGTGGTTAAATAAGTATAAGCGTAGTAACCAGAATTAATAACAAAAAATGCAACTCTCTAGACGTGATTGTCATTTTCTAAGGTACTGACTTGCTTGAATTTTAAGCTACTGCTATAAATAGCAATAAGACATGGAGACAAGTGGAAAGTGAATAGAAATTTGAAATCTGGATGGGTAAAAGGACAGGTAGTAATACCACAGAGGCAATGTAGGTGACCTTCATTGTAGTAGGTTGTGAAAGTAGACAGATATCTATTTTGGAGGATAATCTGTCATTCCCTTTCAAACTTCTCTGCCATCAGAACTACCAGGCCAGGCTCTTGTGCAGATGATCTCTTGCCTTTGTATTTATAAGACTTCAGCTGAAGGGCTGACTATCACTCCCAAGGCTTGATCATTTATCCACTGTTCCTAATTACCAAGCTCCTAGGGGAGTACAAAACTGAAAGATGCAGGCTGACTGCAAAGAAGTGCAGAAAAATTTCACAAGTACAAAAAGATGAAAGAAGATTTACTGGAATTTTTTTCACCTGTTTTGTCCAGCACTCAGTGATGTGGGAATTGCTTGAACAAGGGAATTTCACAAGGCTTAGTACCTTACAAGACCTGTTTTCATTTGAGCTCTTTTATCAAAAGCTATTCTACAGAACAAATGTCTGCTAAGAGAAGCGTATAGTTGTTATTTGTGAGGCACACTTAGACTTGTTTTGTTATTCTTTACTGTTAGCTCTAGAATTAAAGTCCTAAAATAATCTATTTCTCCTTCTTTATTTTCATATTCCAGTATATCTGTGCTGCTCTATTTACAGCCAGAGTGAGACATTGTGCAAAAGTAATTGAAATGGTCTTTCTCTTTGATTGTAGGATTACAATTTAATTTTCTATGAATGCAGTGCATATTCTGGGTACAATGTGGAAAAGTCCGTGCTTCACTTAGCTAGGTAAGGAGAAAACACCAACAATGAGTTTTTTATGTGTCTGACTGCCCTGTAACTAATGACATTGTGAATTCTCTTTGTTTAACTAGTTTTATGTTATATTATATTTATATTAATTTTATATTTATTAGTTATAGGAACTCAGGGTGGTGAAATATTCATTGCTTTTAAACTGTTCTGTAGCCTGACCCTGTTGCTCTGGCTGAGAGTTGCTCAGGTTCATAAAGAGTTATGCTGGTGAAACTCTGTATAGATCCAGAAACATCTGGATTGTTACTAGGAAAGCTGAGGACCTTGGCTGTTGTGATAATTCCTGCAAGAATTTCCTGAAGGTTTGCAGAAATATGCTTGAAAAGGGATGCTGCTGACTCCTTGCAGCAGGACATTGGATATGCTTCCTTCTTCCCTCTGCTCATTACAGCTCAAATTCTGCTGTCTGCCTGGGGGCTGGGAGACAGGAAGAAGTGGATTTTTGAAGTTATATAAAGTCTAGAGGTAAAGATATAGGAAAATATGGTCCCTCTGAACTACTTACAGAGGTGAAGACACTGGTAATGAGTTGGCAAATCTCTAATATTTTTGCTGAAATCAGTGAAATTTTGTGAAAGTGTCAGTAATTGATAAATGTCTAGGCAGCCAGATTTGTTTTAGTTTTGTTCCAGCCTTAAAAGTAAGAAATGAAAGTCACTGTTTTGAGTCTGTGTAATATGCAGTAAATGTTAACAATCAGCACTAACTAATTTTTTCTAACTAAATGAACAAAGACAGTTGTGTGATGGGGCCACTACTTTTTTGCTTGTTTGTTACTTCACAAAATTTTGTCATCTTCTGTTAAATCTCTGGACAATTTTGTACTCTTGGGGAAATGTTTTTTGTTCAGTCTCTTGTGGGTTTTATTGACTTTTTTTCTCACAAGTGTTCTTTCTTTGCTCCAGGATTTTAAAAGAACATGAAGATAAAGTGAAAGAGAAAACCATCGAACTTCAATCTGATACAAATAAAAAGTCATGCTGTATGAGGCAATAAAATGCTGAGGCATGTTTAGACAAGTCATACATTTATAAAACACTACCTGGCACTAACAAATTTGCTTTTATCTTCCAAATATTTCTTCTGCTGTGTTCTGACTGTAAGTGTAAGTGAAAGTTAAAATCTTTATATGATCTGATCTTGCTTTTATAAATATTGTCTTTGGTTAATTGACAGTGTGTTTGGGGCAGTAACAATTTTTTATTCTGTTTGATGCCTAACACCATGGAATCCTGCTTTGTCATCAGGCTTGTAGAAGCTGCCACATTATTAATAAGAAGAAATAATTTCATGGGAAGAAAACTATTTTGAATATGAAGTAAATTCCTATTTGTGTGAATAACCCATCCTCTGAATACTGCTTATTTCATTTCTGTTCAGATCCTTGGATCCTGATTTTGTGCTAAGCTCTCTCTACAGTTTTTTAAAAATTGCCATAGGTGTAGTTGTTTGTAGTTCAAAACATGTTAAGGCTGACTGAACAGCTCTTTGTCTCCAAAAGTCTGTCACAGGAGGTGTCATAGAAAATTTTGGAGGTAGAATTTTTAGGAACAGCAGATCTTATTTTGAGGAAGATTTTGAAAAACTTACCAGCATTTAATGAGTGAAAATCTCACCAAAATTCAGTGAGATATTGTTCTTTTAGCAATGCTAAGAAAAAAAATTCTTCTCATGTAGCTAAACATGACTGCTTTTTAAAAAGCAGCTGTCCCACAACATTCCTCCAGGGCCTGATAGCACTGAGACTCAGTTTACCCATGGGGATGCATTTTAGAAAATCATGGCCCACCCTGGATCATAAGAAACACAGATGTCAATTATCTCTGTAAGCTTTTGTGGTATATAAATGGAAATAATAAACTTGAGAGTGCATCACCCAGCCACCACATGATCAACAATTATTTATTCCTGGTGGGATATATCTTCACTGCATCCAGCTATTGTGGTAAGCATTTAAGAATAAGTATTCACAGTGGTGAACTTGTTGGGAAAGTGGAACCCATGGCATAATTTATTTCATTAAAATAGCACACAAGATGGTAGATTTCATTATATAAAACTGTTACAGACATTGTTTTTAATTAATTTTCTACATGTTTTTATTTTTAATTTAACTAATTTTTAATTAGTTAAATTAGTGTTTTTAATTTAACTAATGAATCAATTTGAAACTAAAGATGAATAATAAGCATTAGCTCATTAAGTCTATTTTGGATAAAAACTTTGTCAGTAATTAATTGTGCTCTTGGGATTTCAGTCTGATCAAAGGTGTTCATCTAGTTCCAAGAACTGCACAACAGGGGTTTATAGAGTTCCCCCTACAGCAATTTCTGTATCCATACCAGCACTCAAATGCCTTTTCCTATGAGTTGGGGTCTGAATGTGACCCCTTCCCTATCAGGTAGAATAACCAGGGGTTTCCTTCTGATAGGAATGATGGATAAACCAAGCATTCCTGGATAAGCTGATTATTAAGAGTTTTTCCCTTGTTGATTCCTGAGAATCCGTTCATCCAAATGACAAAAACTCCCCTTGCCTTCAGTGAGGTGCCTAAGAAGCTCTAAAACACTAAAGGAGCAAAATGAGTATCCATTACTGAAAATCAATATGCTTTCTGTTCACTTCCCAGGGTTGCTTCTTGAAGTCCATTACTGGTTGTGGAGAGTTGAGCCACCTTATCGACTGTGGCATGTTATCCATCATGGAAATCTTAGAATTGAACCATCTGTGTTCAGTCCTGGCTGGAGCTGAACTAATGCAAACCATTAATTTAAACATCAACAAAACCAACACTTTATGCCAATTTCAGCTAGGAAAAAAGTGTCATCACTTTAAATATTGGCTCTGCTAATTGACTTTGAGTGATCTGTTCCCCCATTGATGTTGGAACCAGCAATATTTCCTCCAGCCTCAGGAAGATAGTTTGAACCCTTAATTTCAGCTTTACTGTCCATGATTCTAGCCCCACAATTTCAGGTCCTTATTTTCTTTTTCCCTGAAGTTAATTATGATTTTGAAGGACAGTGAAAAGTGAAGTAGATTTTCTTTCTGTGACTCCCATGGGATCATTTTTATCTGGGTGTCCTTTAGCATGCACTGAGACCCTGCCAGCAGGATGTGCACAGTTTGAGAACAGACAATACTAAGAAGCAGCTGAATCCTGGGATGAGGGGGATTTGCCCTTCTACCGACAAATCTGGTGCAGTCTAGCACCCAGGCAGTGTCTTCCATCTAGGATTGATAGCTGTGGCTGCTGCTGATCCTTTTTGGAAGTCCAGCCAAATCCCAAGCTGAGTACACATTGCAAAGGTGCAGATACACAGCACCAACGTCAGCAGCCACACAGACCACAGAGAGATTGATGTCTTCACTGCTTGTCACCCACATATACACAAGCAGCATTCCTATAAATATGAACACAGATAACCTAATCCTCCTCTTCCTTTCCAACAGATCAAGACTGAAGTTTGCTGATGAAAACGTGCATGTACGCAACTCCTGTGACTTGCAGTGCTCTTTCTCCCACCCTGCCCTACAGCTCTCCCCACAGCTATGGGGCACAAGGCTCATGCAGATAAATTCTGACCAGCAGCTTGCCCACGTACAACTGGTTCCTTTTATTCTACCTTCTCTTGATTTTTCCCCATGCTTATTCTTCTTCCACCTACCCTGACCCCTCCCTTTCTCTGTCCTTCATATCCTAAAGAAACAACTTGTCCCTAGTTGCCTTTTCCCTGTTATTCCCAGGTTTTCTACATCTGTACCCACATACCTATTTCTTCTACCATTTCCCAAGTCACCTTGGCTTTAAGTGCTGTTCTTGATATAGTTACTGAGATGCTGCTGGCCTTGCACGTTTCCACTCCCAAAAGAAGCCCAACTATTCCCTTCTAATATTTGTGAGGTTACTGTGTAACTCGCCCTTATCCACCTGGGAAGTCCCGGCATGGCTCACAGTGCTGTCTGTAACAGCTTTCAGCTTCTCACTCTTTTATTTGCAGTGTTCAGAGTTGCTTGTGTCATGCCCAGGGTTTCTCATGGTCTGTTTGGTTATCTAAACCTCAGGTCAGGGCTTATTCACCTGTTGGCACACCTGAACAAACAGCAGTTACTGTGGACTCATGCTCACTGGAGACAGGCATGAATAACATGCTACAAGGCTGTACTCCTGGACAGATTCTGCTGGCCATCAAACTGGCGTGGGAACTGTCAGGTTCTCATGTTCCTTGATGCTAACTCTGTTGCTGGGTTGCTGTCTTCTCACCCTCCAGCAGGATTTTATACCTCCTGGCAGTATTTTTCTCAGCTCTTGAGAAAGCTAATACTGGCTTAACAGAAGTGAAGATTCCTTTTCCTCTTCTTTTATTTTCCCGTTTCTCCATTTCAATTCTCCATTGGGAGAAATTTATCTCTGCCTGGTCAGGTACCCAATACTGACAAATCTTTGGATATGCACAATACAAAGGCCATTTGCATGGATGTAACAGAGTGCTCCTAACCCTTTGGAGGTCAATGTCCATGAATTACTGTGTGCCAGTCAAAACAGGTTCCAGCCTGCCCAGATGTGAATGGAAAAAAAGTGGAAAAAATCATTGCACAATATAACCTTCCTGAGAGAAGTGCACAGCACCTCCTCACATCCTGATTTAAGGAGTGATCTGCAGCTGTTGTGAGGATGAATATGTGAGGAACAGACCACCCTGAAGCAAGTTTGCCTCTGGAAGGACTGCAGTCAGTGGTCACACCTCATACTGGCACAGGGACAAATGAGGAACAGGACAACTGGCTTCCCAAAGCCCAGGACAACTGGCAGCATTGGGATTGAATGGCTGGAACCATATTATTTGGGGTGGCAGAAAGCATTACACACAGCCCCACAACTTCCTGTGCTGCCTGTTGGCTCCCTGGACAAATTCTGGCAGACAGAGTTGACCTCATAGTGAAAAAAAAGGAAGCTGAAACTCCGGAGCAGAGGAGAGAAAGAATGTACATGAATACATTTGTCTAATGGTTTACACTCTTTTTCTTTCCCCAGAACCTCAGTCATTGATAAAAGATTTGTGTACTTTGGTAGTAAATTAGCTCAAGTAAAATTTCCCAACTTGGGACCATTTTTGTTTGCAACATCCGTATATTGGCAGAATTTTCTACCATGTGAGATCATTTTGGAATAAATCCACTTTATCATCTGCGCAAGTGGAAGCTTGTTTTAGAAAGCAGAAACATGCTCATAAAGCTCATCAGTAGCAACTTCCTGAATTCATCCACAGCTGTTGAAATAATAGGTCTTTTTTGATTATTGAAATTAGAGGAATTGCAATAGCACTCACATACACTTCTGGAAGGAGAGAGTTGGACACTTTGGCCTGTTCACACATCAAGCAACTAAAGTTCTTTTAATATGAAGATAGTAAAAGGCACCTGGTTATTGTCTGATGAAAATAGGCTTCTCAAAAGAAAAAAAACCCAGTAGGTTAACTTTGCAGGGCACATGTAAAAGTTCATTTCTATTACTAATCTGAATTATTGTATACAGTGACACTGAATCCTTCCAAATGTACTAGAATTTGAAGGACATTGGATTTGTCAGATAAGCATTGCTTATTTCCTTTCAAACACTGAAGAGGGAAGTGTTTCAAACAAGTCCATCTATACTGGACAGCTGTGTTTAGCTTCTGCAGTTGTCAGTGCCTTTTCTGCCATGTGCTTCTCCTGAGCACAACAATCATTACAAGAAAAAACCCAGATTCAGAGGAGGTTTCTCAATGGAAAATCCTGGTTTTCATGGGTTGAACAGGAAGGGAGCAGGGAATCCTGTGGAACTGAGACACTGAGTAACACATTATGTGGCTCTGAATCTTACTCAAGCACTCCCCTTACTTTTGGTGCTGCTGGTGTGTCTGGGTAATGAACAGTGAAGACCCTGTTGTGTTTTGTGTGCCTGATGACATTAGTGTGTTGTGTATGCATCTGTACCTTTGCAGTAGGTACCCAGCTCAGGTTTTGGCTGGACTTGGAGCAGTGAAGAGCAGCAGCCACAGTTACCATCCCTCTGTGACATACTGTGTTGTGCCTGGTGTTTTGTCTTGTGCCACCTTTGCCTCACGTTGTTAGAGCCATATTCTTTTGCTCAGAGCATACATAATATGCTTTTTTAGGTCTTGAATCACTGTATCCAGCTTATTTTTTTTTCTGTCTTCTTAATGATCTCATAAATAGAGTATTATCAGCTTTGGAAAACCAGTCTGCCTATTTGCAGGATTCAGTGCTGCTGCAGCGCTACACTTAAATCTTACCTTTTCAGAGCAGATCAAGTCTATGAATTGGGAATGTGAATATTGCTGTGACTGTATAGCTGCTGTTAAAGCTCAGGTGCTGCTGTTTTCAGAGGGTAGACCACTGGGTAGGTTTGCAGCTCTCCATTCCTGCCAGTCATTACTCCTCCATTTTAACTTTTCCAAGTTGTTAGAACTCTCAATAAGCCATTTTAGGCCTTGGCAGAATCTCAGGGAAAAAAAATAGAGAAAAGAAGAAAAAGACAGAATTCTCTCCTGTGTTAGTGAGCTGAACTAGCCCAGCAAAATCTGACAAATACCACAGTTAGTGGGAGGATATGGGCGGAAAACACAGCTAAGATCACAGTTTTGGGAAAAGAAGTCTAGAGAGGTGGGCAGCCCTTTCTGAGTATTCAAGAAGGTGTTTAATTGTCTTACCTCTTTTTAACCTCATCTTTAAATATTAATAAATGGAACTGGGTGTGAACTGTGTTTCTCAGGCAGCCTGGGGAGCTCGGTATTGCTGCAGCCAAACACCAGTTTGGATACCTCTGCTGGGGGCTGGAAAGCCTCAGGATTAGCAGTGCATAGCTCAGAGGTAAGGAAAGCTCTCAGCTGCAAAGCTCAGATGCCCCCCTGAGAGCCTGAGTGAACCCCCAGTTTCTGCATGGCCTTCTCCCAGTTCTTACAGGTGCAAATGAGTGAACTGCATTGAACTGCACTACTTGACAGCTTTGAACAAGGTCCTTTGAATCTAGGCTATTAAGGCTCATCAGTTGTCATAGCAACCCTGTATTGTATGGATTTATATTATGAAGCTGTAATAAGGCTGTTGCTCATCCCTCTGAAATGAGGCATAAATCACTAATGCAGTTTCTCAGTGACAGGACTTCTTTAAGTATTATTCTGACAGAGAAACTGATTTGCATTAAATGACATTTCTGTCAGAAAGACAAATGATAGGAGTGAAACTTTCTACAGGTATGCTATAAGCATTTTTATTTGTAACCCTCTATAGAGTCACCTTTTACACTGAAATAATTTGTGTCATTAGAAGCCCCAGGGGAGGTTGTGCAAGGAATTACTAAACTCAGGTAAAATGTGTGAAGCCCTTGGCTTGTCCCATGCAGGGAATGCTGCACAGCAATTGAGTGCTGCTCAGATGATTAAATAGTGAATTTTTTGTTTAATATTTGTTCCTCGCTGACATGATTCTTGTGTACAACAGTAGGTAAATGTACCTTTCTGTCATTGCTGTGCAGACAATGCAGCTGTGCAAACATGGTATGCTTAGATTTCTGTAGGGTGCCATTGGTCAAGAAAGTTAAGTCATACACAATTACAGACATCTATCAAATGATTAAAAATTAACTTCTGGCAGGTTTCAAAATGTAGCACTAAATAAGCTAGGCATGGTTTATTGTGAAGGGGATTTGTATCCAATTTGCTGATAACTTATAAAGTCCCCATTTTTGGAAGTTTTCAGAACAGTTTACACAACAAAGCCACAGTGATTTGACACAGCTTTAAGGAAATTTCTGCTTGGATTAGAAACTTCCAAGGTTTCTTTACAACCTACATTTTGGTGGTACAGATGGAAAAATCCCCAAACAAATACCATTTCAGTTAGGAAGACTGTTTTGAATGTCTGCTTTGTGTACCAACAATAAAGCCTAGCAGTTAATTTAAGATCACCACAACACCTGCAACAGAGCATTTAAGGGTGTTATGAAAGCACTCTGTGGTGCAAGACATCTCTAAGAAAGCAAATGTCCGTCCTGTCTTCCAGAAGGGCAAGAAGGGTCCAGGTAGCAATGAGCCTTACAATCCAAGGATTGTGATGGACAACTAGTCCTGGAAGCCATTCTGAGATATATGAAGGACAAGGTGGTGATCAGGAATAATGGGCATGGAATGACAATGGGGAAATTGTGCATAATGAAGCTGATAGTTTCCACAGTGAGATGTCTAGCTTGATGGATGAGAAGAGATTCATGGATGTTGTTTAACTCAGCTTTAGTAAGGCTTTTGACACTCTCCCATAACATCCCCACTGACAAGATGACAAAGTGTTAGACAGACGGACAGGAAGCTGCTCTGAAAACCAGCTGGATGACTGGGCCCAGGGGCTTAAAGAAGAGAAAGCTTAAGAGGGATCTTTTCAGTAAATGTAAATACTTGATGAACTTTGGGAGTCCAGACTCTTCTCTGGAGTACCCAGTGACTGTAGAAGAGCCTACAGGCACAAATTGAAACACATGAAATTCCATCTGAAACTATCTTATACAAGATAATTATACAAGAAATTATATTTTCTTTTTTCCTGTGGAAGTTCTCAAACACTGGACTAGTTTTGCCAGAGAAGTTGAGGAGTATCCATCCGTGAAGATACTCCAAACCTCACTGTAAGGGGTCCTACAAAACCTGTTCCAGCTTGTCTTGCTTCAGCAATGGGGTTGGTTGGATGTTTTCAAGAGATTGGTAAATGAGAATGGCACTTTCTGTCTTCTAAAATTCTAGCTGTCTATAAATGTTCAAAGTCTTGTGGGACTGACAGTATCTCCAGGCCAACTAGATTTATCCTTGTTGTCATGGGCATTTACATGAGTGGACTGTAGTAAAAAGGACACATGACACACAGCAAGTAGGAGATGAGGACAACTTAGTAGAAATGTTCAAGAAAGGTCTGGTTCTGATTTATAAGCAGATTCCACAAGGGGAATCCTATATATCGCTGAAGTACAAGCTAGAAACTTCTCAAGATAAAGGAAGAGAAACAGCATATTATACCAGTACTGTTGAAGGAACAAGAATGGGAAGAACATAACACAGTATCAATGTTCTGGCAAGCAAAAGTGAATTTTTGCATTTGGACCCATGAACATTAGGTTGCAAGGGTCTAGGAATTTGCCCAGATGGAGAGCAGACATCCTGCTGCTTAACAGAATTCCTACTTAATGGTATCATTTAGCAACAGAATTCAAATGGAAATTTCTCCCAGAAAATGTTAGACCTTATGGTCTTCACTATTGTTAGTGGGTTGTGTCAGGACAATTTACCCAGTCTTCTGAATGTTTTCCAATTGTTTCCTTAAGTTCTTTCCTCAGTTGCCTCCACATCTTTACTGGTAAAGGATACCTTCACTTTTTGAATTCTGCTGCTTCCATACCCTCAATTCATAGCTCGAAATGTGTTGTCATCATGTGTTTTGTTTTGTTGGTGGCTACTTGACATACAAATGGTACCCATCACACGCTGCTGCTTCAGCTTTGCACAGCGCTTACATTTCTTGCTATCTACACTCACCCCATAGAAAAGAGAGCAAAATAATGAGCTTTTTTTTCTGAGATACTCCCTCTGTGGTGATAAGAGCAATTATATTGCTTTAATCATATCTCATTAGCTAATGACATTGATTTTTCATGCCCATAAATGTGAAAAATATGCCACAATGGTGATAAAGTGCTTCTGCTAACTGATCGGCATTGCAAGTCACTGTTAATGAGTTACACACGCCTTTCTGGGCTGCCAGTTCATATTCCTGCATCAAAATGGTAGGGCAAGTATGGTTTGTGATTAAATTCTGTTGTGACTTTAACACAGGGATCCATTTCTGGTTCTAGGGCTGTGTTGTACTGGAAATGCTGATGGTTCATTTATGTAAATGGGAAATGGCTGGACACAAAAGCACAGAACCAAGCTGCAAAAGACGTTGTTCTGTTTTCCATGTGAAGACTTAGGGGTCAGCTCAGTCTTGATCTTGCTGATTACTGTGCTCCTAAAAGACCTCACTTGATGATTCAGAGGAATGACTTGGATTGTAGCCCAAACCTGTGCGTTGTTTGAGGAAATAAGACTGATTTTCTGCTGCAGTTGTTATCTCAAAGGTAACATGGTTTCTTTCTGTTTCATAATCACACTATAGTATCTCCCCAGCTTTCTCAAAAAATACTATCTTCATGTTGTTCGCATTATCACAAATCTCCATTTTTGGTTTCCACTCAAAAATGAGAAAAATATCAAACATACAAAGAAAAGATAAAGGGAAGGGAGTCAGAGAAATTGTGTTGGTACCTGTAAAGCCTGAAAGACATGCAAAGAGAACAGCAGAGATTTCAAAAATTTTGAGATCACAAAAATCTTTTTCTTTCCTGTCAGTTGTGTCTGGACCCTAGAAGATTTTTTTTTGTCTAGGAGACAGGTGGTCTGCTTTAGCAGTCATCTGTGAGCAGTGGTCTGCCTCTTTCTCTGTCTCGACTGTGTAGAACACATTTTTTACCTTTTTTGTGCCTATCCCCAGAAGCAGCAGCTATTTTCAGGGAACACTCCTGTTCCCTGTAGGCGTACTACTGCCCTGGCTCACCCCAGTCATCATACTGTGCAGAAATACCAGTTTTCTGGGAAATCTCTAGCTGATGGATCATGTTCTCTTTACTCTAAACATATTGTTGTATCAGACCTGAAGCATCAGGTTTATTTCTTTAGTTGCTTTTTAAAAAGATTTGTTGATGCTGTTAATTCGCACCTAATTTCTAGGAAGTTTAGATGCCATCTAAAGGATTTGTCTTCTGTATGACTCCCACATGTGCTTAGCAGATTAAGATCTAAGATGGTCTCTGAGAAATGTTGAAAGAAATGTTTCAAAAAAAAGGTTAAAACCTCCCCCTTTTCCAGTTGGAACTAGTCTGTGAATGCTTCATTCCTATTGAAAAAGAAATCACCTGGCTTAGTTGAATATTCCAACTAGGCAGATGCACACACTGGCATATACTTAGACCTTATAAGGCAATAGCAATTGCTCATGAAATGTGTCCTCCATGGCACCAACACAGCACAGTAAGAAAACTGAAGTTCTCTTTTAAATAGTGATCCTTGGGATTACGTTTGTTGCAAAACCCTTAGATGCATTTGTTAAGCACTGTGTAGCAGCAGCAACATAGACTGTTAGGAGGAAAAATGGAGGAGGAGGGATTGCAGCTGGATAGGAGGTGTAATTCATATTAGGCTAGGATGCAATAATGGATTGTGTAGGGAAGAGGGGAGTTACCGTGAGGGGACTGGCTTGGGAACTAACTGTATCTTCTAGTGCCTAAGGGAGAGTTAGGCCCCCCTAACACTAGTGAAAAGAGAGACAGGCTTTTCTCAGGGGAAAATAGTAAAATAACAAGAACCAACAGTCCTGGGTTAAAACAAGAGAAATTCCAGATGAGCATTAAGTATTCATGTGAGTATATCACAACACTGGAACAGCTGCCCAGAGAAGCTGGGGGGGAGTCTTTGTTCTTGGAAATCAAAGAATCCCTGAATGGTTAGTTTTGGAAAGGACCACTGGAGGTCATGTAGTCTAACTCCCTGCTCAAGCAGGGTCCTTTAGAATCCATTACTCAGGATTAGTTTCTAAGTGATTTTTAAATATTTCCAGGGAAGGAGATTCCAGAACCTCTTTGGCCAGTCTGTTCCAGTGCTTGGTCCCCTGCACAGTGAAGGTCTTCCTCATGAAATCATAGAATATCCTGAAATGGAAGGGACCCATAAAAATCATTGAGTCCAACTCATGGCCCAGCACAGCATAGCCCCAAGAGTCATACCATTCCATTTGCCTGACATATTGTCCAAACACTTCTTGAACTCTGTTAGGCTTGGTGCTGTGACCATTGCCCTGGAGAGGCTGTTCCAGTGTTCCACCCTCTGAGTGAAAAACCTTTTCCTGCTATCCAACCCAAACCTCTCCCAGCTCAGCTGCAAGCTGTTTCCTCAACTCTTGCTGCTGGCTACAAGCATGCAAAGGTCATTACTTTTCCTGTGCATCAGTTTCTGCCCTTTGCCTCTTGTCCTATTGGATGGCACCACTGAGAAGAGTCTGGACTCATTCTCTTGGCACACCCCCTGAAGGTGCTTATAGACATTGGAAAGGTCCCCTTGCAGTCTTCTCTTCTTGAGGCTGAACAGGCCCAGCTCCCTCAGCCTTTCCTCCTAAGAGAGATGCTCCAGTCCCCCAGTCATCCTCATTCCCCTCTGCTAGATCTGCTCCAGGAGCTCCATGTCTCTCTTGGACTGTGAAGCCCAAAACTGGATACAGCACTCCAGATTCGCCTCACCAGGACTGAGTGGAAGGGCAAGATCACCCCTTCAACCTGTTGACAATGTTCTTCCTAAGGCACCCCAGGCCTTCTTGGCCTCAAGGACACGCCTCTGGCTCATGGACAGCTTGTTGACCACCAGCATCCCCAGGTCTTTCTCTGAACAGCTGCCTTCTAGCAGGTCAGCCCTGTACTTTCTAATCTTCCTAAAGCAGGGACTTAGTCTTCATTATGTACACAGAATACCATGTATCCTTTATAAACTTACCTTCTAAGTGAATGAAGTTATCTATAATCAAATGTGTATGTGTTAAATTAATTTCATAATTAATATTACATCTAAAACAAATCCTGTTAGAAATTATCTCTGAGAAGGTTCTTCAAATTAGCACTGTGGTAAAAACATGTCTTGGGTATTACTGGGTAAATATTATCACCTTGGGTAATATCCTTGTTCCCATTTTGGACAGTTTCAACTCTTATTAGAAGTTTAAGACAGGCTAAAGGCTGTAAACCCCTAATTCTGCACATAGAAAGGTCCCCAGAGCAGCCTCTGCAGAACCCAAACCTGAAACTCTTGACATCTGGCAAGGGTTAATTGGTGCTGGGAATAAGAAGCTCTTATGAGAATAGAGCCATACTATGCTGTTCTTTAGAGAACCTTGGGAATACAGTGCCCCCCTAACACTAAGGACTACTTCCTTAATCCTGTCAAGCACTGCAAGTGTGAATTGCCCACTGTGCCTTTTAGAGACATGCTCAGCATGGAGCTTTTTTTGAATGCTCCTTTTTGTTTCAAGTGACAGAACAATCCCTGAGGAGTGCTTTAATACTTCTGCCTTAAGATCAGAGTCAAGGCAGAAGCGACCTGCTTTCTCTTTTCTCCAGCGCTGTGTTACTCATCAGGGACAGTCTTTTGTGTAAATACTGTATTTCTGTTTCTTTCTCATGCTCTGTCCTCAGCTCATGATCTTCTTTTCCTGTCTGTGGGAAGGGAATTAAATCTTTAAAACACGTGTCTGTTTCAGCTCTCAACCGTCATTTTGTCATTATCTCTTAATGAAAAGCTTTGAAAATCAGTGGCTTGGGTTCAGCCCTGAGTCCACGAGAAACCTTCTTATTAAAGCCCTGAGAAAATGAGGCTCAGACTATGTCGTAGTTACCCGGACTTGGGTTGCTGAGGAAAGCTGATTGCACCTGACCTGCGAGGTCTTTGCATTCCTGTTTCACTGATGCTGACCTAACCAATGCTGTGTGTGCTGAACTCACCGCTGCTTTCAAAACCTTGTTGGTAGGTAACAGCTTTAATGGCCTTGCAAGCCTGCATTTGCTTTTTGATCACTGTGATTTGAAGGCACTCAGCACGCTGATAGACACTCTCAGTTCTTTCTCTCATGGAGAAATACATGATATTTTTTTTGGTGTGAAGAAAAGCAGAAGCTAATTTTCTAGGATGGAATGTGCCTGAGGTGTGGCGACCACCTCAGAACTTTGCCATTAATAGTATCAGTCAGGATGTAATCCTGCACCACCGAAGTTGAATGGGCACTTCAAGTACTAAGGTAAGGTGGCCACTGTTGAAGAGGGACCAACACTTCCCTGTCAACAGTTGAAAGATGAGACAGAAAGGGCAATCGATGTACAGCAGTTCTTAAATACTTCTCAAATTGGTTAATGAGCTGTTCTGATCAAGTGGGGTTTTTTTGCTGCTTCTTGACCAGTGCTTTCTATCAGGCAAAAATGACACATTCTCAGTAAAGACCCTTGGGAATATTTTTTTCTTCTTTTTCTTTTTTCTTCTTTTTTTCTTTTTTCAGTTTTTTGTTTTGTTTTGTTTTGGTTTTTTTTAATAAGGTATGAGATGTTTCCCCCCTTCTTTATTATTCTTTTAATATTAAAGTTATTAAATATTCATGTTGTGGGCTAGAGAAGTGGATGGTTCAAAATGCTTGCAAAGTATAATTTAGACAAAGTAAGAGTCCTCTTTCAGTAATAGTCATCTCAGTGATTAGTGGCAAAGAAGAATATGAAAACATTGTTTGAGTGGATTTTTATATAAATGGAGGGCCTGAGAAAAACTATGGTAGATTTCCTTACCTAAAATTCCTAGAATCACAGAAGTGTTACTAGAAAGGGACTTTCAGATGGTTTTTTTCCAGTCCTTTACTGAAAGAGTAGCTGAACTCATTCCCTGAAAATGACAGCAATATTTCACAGATAAGCTTGATTTTGTAAGGTAAATTGTTCATCCTCAATCTAAAATGTGAAAGAAGCTTTAAAACAACAGTGATGAACTAAATTGCAAACAGTTTCTTTTACTGCTGAATTACAGTTTAATTTCACTCTACATAGATACCATTTGATAAAATCCCCAGATCATATTCTTAAAACCATAAGAAAATGGAGGCACTGTACAGTTTCTGTGGAGGGAAAATCAATAGAAACAGGTTTCTAAAAAGCGACAAGTTGACAAATACTGGCAAAATACATCTTCAAGTATGCTTTATTTGCAGGTGATTAAAAATATTTTTAGGGAAAAAACTAGTCAATCTTATCCAGTACAAGATAGAACATGATTTAGTGCCTAATGCCAGACGGACTGGAAAATGTGTCGATAGAACTGGTGATGCAGTTGTTGATGAATTACACGTGATTAAATGGCCCACATTCATATAGTAAAAAGACCTGATACATACATATAAGGAATTATAAGCACTTAATATTTTAACAATAAGCAGGAGATTTGGTACGAAAAACAAGGGACTCAAGGCGACGGGAAAGCTACAGACATCTTAGTAATATCAGAAGCCATCGACATTTTTTTTAAAGACATTAACTTGCTCCTGCAAATTACTGCACTCTTGAGAATAGTATTTGCAATTTAAAACTTATCTAAAACATCACCAAAAGGTAACACGAATTCCTATTTTTTAAAAATTATTTTGTATTAAGAATTTTGCAAAGAACTGAAATATGGCATGGCCAAGAAGCATGAATTATCCACCATTTCAGAGACTTTGCATTCATCACATTTAAATACTAGGTGTCTGATTTCTGAAAGTCTCATGCAAAATCCAGCTATAAAAACTCACCACAGAATATTTTCAAGGATAAAAAGCTAATGTTTTTTAAAGCTTTGACAGACGTCCAGTTGTGAAGGTGAATTTCAAAACTAATGGTCCATATTTTCAGAGGACATTCAAAAATATAGTTGTTGAACTTCCTGTAAATGCCCAGCTCTTATCTACACTTTGCATGGAATATTTACCAAAGCTGTAACATTGGACAGTTAATGGAATATATCACTGCCTAGAGTAGCGCCAGAGGTAACATCATTATCTTTCCATAACTGCGTAATGAGAATTAAATAATCACAAAACAAATTCCTATTATGAAATGACTTTTTTTTTCCTCATGTACAATATATATATATTAATTTATATTGAATATAAGTCCAGTAATACTATCACAGTAATGTGCTGTAGTAGTCTTTCATAGTGAGAAAACTGCCCTAATCATCTTGAACATGCAAAGCTTGGAAGAACCAGAAATTCACAGTAAGTAATACAATTTGTATATGCATCTTCTGCCATCCTAAAGTTAACCAGAACACTCAAGACTGTTGGTTTTTTTTTTCTATGTTTAACAAAAGCTACAGTTCTGTATACTGTACATTCACAGTGGGATCCCAGCCCCCTGTACTATCTGCAAGAAAGACCAGGTTACCACCCTCCATCAGAGTAAACATTCTAGTATTTAATATAATAATCTTGTGATCAGTTGTTCCTAGCTTGAAGCTCAGCAGTTCAAGACTTGATAAAATTCTCCTTTTCATCTCCCTGCGAGGTTTCTTGCTAACGCATTTTGTAGTCATTAGATACTGACATTTCACATAGCTGTCCTTTAAAATCCAAGTCTACTGTGAAATCCAGGTCACGCTGTAAAAAGATTTAAATGCAACATGTAAGTAAGACCATAAGTTCAGTGTATTAATTCAGTTATCATTGCTTGGGTTGAAAAGACCAGCAGATTCAAGAGATTCCTGTGGTGGTTTCTAACTTCTGGTTTTAAATGATGCTAACACCGAGAAAGCAGGCTGTAAGATGCTTAATAGCATTCACCATACAATCTGTGCTTAGGTCATATTTCTATACTCTTCCTGAGGTGGATTTAATGTCCTGGTTACTTCCTGGTTCAGGAAGCTTCTGAAATGCTGTTATCATATATATCCTATCAAAATTTTTATCTCCCATTGAGATGCTCTTAATTTAGGCTAAAGGGCTTTCCCACTAGGGGGTTGTTCCAGAATAGATCTAGTAAACTTCCCATTGTACAGTAATTTTTTTTAAAATCTTATAATGACATGTTTTTAGGGAAGAGGCACTACACAGCCCTGCAGAAAGAAGCTGTGTCTATGCAAGCTTTTGGAAAACTTCATGTTTCAGAAGAACAAAGCATTAGCAAATCCTTTTGAACCGAGGTGGTCTCTCTGTCTTATGACAACTATCAAGAGCACATTTATTTTAACACCCAAATCTGCATTCAGGTGCTCACAGTTGTGTGAACAAATTTGAGATATTTTATTCATTTTTCCCCTCACTGAAAATTGATACATTCAAACCAAAAGAAAATATTCCATTCCTCCTAGAACAACAAAAGGGTGGGGAAACAGATTATTTTCCTCTTGCAGCAAGTAGCCTCAGGGGTGAATGTGTTTGTTTTAATGCCAAGTTTATTTTGTGTTTATTTCTCCCTCTGTATCAACACTACCATATCTAATCTGTGTTTGGTATAAAAATGGAAAAGCAATGAAAAGGGAAGACGATGAAATGTTAAGATTTGTTGCAGTTAACAAATGCAGTTTTTCAACAATTACAACAGTGTAGATGGATAACAGGTTATTTTAACTGCTGTTTACTGTAATAGAAAATGAAGATACTGCTGAAGATTTTTGGCAGACAATGGTCCAGTGTTTCTCCCAGAAGCCATAATTCTCATGTCTTGTTCTACCCAGCCATAGGTTGTCTATCAGACCGTGTCTCACAGTCTCCTTACCAGTTGAAAGAAGCACTAGAGGGATTCAGCCCATAGCAGGGAAACTGAGGAAGTTTTCATTAGCCATGGTACTGTGATATCCATAATGCTTTAGCTTTAGTCTTAAATAAAGCATCTGTATTTTCTATGGAAAGGCACAATTTTTAAACAACCCTTTCACTCAATTAGTGAGTTCAAGTACATTTGATCAATGAGTTCATACAAGCATTCTTCTGAAATGTGTTACTTAATTTCCTGTTGGACTGTCCTTGGGCACTGAGTGGCAAATCACTCAGTGCCCATAGATGTGGAACTGAAGTACTTACTTTTGATCACCCTGTGCTGGCAGAAGGGATCTTTCCACTGATTTCAGTGACACTGTGAAAAACCCCTTGCCTGCTTTCGTCACAAAGTGTGAGTAAAGCTGATTGCAGAGGGCAGCTGACTCAGTGGTGTATCTGAATCCTTCTTCCTTTCCCATGCTAGCCTTCTTGCAGGCTGACTTCTGTAACATTAGCACTGCTTTACCATTGCTGTCATCAGCTCTGGTGAGGCTGTGACTGGAGCTCTTCCTAATAAACATGAATGCCTTTAGCACACTCATTGTTTTACTCCTATGCATTTTCTTTATTGCTGGTCATAGTTTGTGGTCAGTAGAGGTGGAATTAGAATCAGGGATGCTGACTTACCACATTTTTTGCATTTGGTTTCATGGATATAGTCCCATAGATTTCTTCTCCTCGTCTCACAGTTAAATAGTCCTCCAAGTAGAAGACAGTTTGCTTCCAGTGGGTATAAGGAGCATCAGGTGCTAAAAATATATATATGGGTATGAATTATTGAAATTTAAATGCCTTACAAATCAAATTATGACATGGAAACAATTGGGAAAAATTCTTTCTTTTCACAGAATACTTTATGTACTATATTAGCAAATATGCTTTAGAACACAATTCTATTGGCTGTCTGTGAGTTGTCTTCCAATTTTTACTGAAATGTGTCAGATGTGAATCACACCCAGCAAGAAAGATTCCACAAAAGGGGTGACAGGGCAGGATAGGCACATTTTTATGCTTTTCTTTCAACCCACGCATGTTCAAATTGGAAAAATCTTTACCACTAAGTGCTTTGAATTTCAGAAATCTATATTAGTTCAAAAAACAATGATACAAAAGCATGAAGGAAAGGTCCATCAAAAATTATTAATCACAGTGTTGCAAATGAAACATTTGACTAGTGATCCCAAACCAGCAAATTTTTTAGTTTCCAGGATAGAGCAGATGAAAGGGCATTTGCACCTTGATCTCTTTTGGGACTATTAAAAGGCATTTTGGGCAATTTGCCAGAGATGGAAACTGGTCTAAATTAATTTCTAGTCTTGCTTAGCAGAATCCCTTTGATGACCCTTTGCTATTTCAGGCTTTTAATTTACTTCTTTGGTTCTATTTCTGATTTAAGTTTCAATCTTTGAGCAGTGCCTAATGAGCTTGTATTGGTCACTTTTTGTTCCTACCATTCTTGCAGTGAAGAGCATCTAGGAACATAAGAATAGCTGTAGGAGCTCAAAGACTTCCTAACTTGGCAAAAAAAGCCTCTGATAAATTTATTTTTCTTCTATTTGTATCCCCCAGTCACATGAGATCGCTGTATGGTATCATTATTAACACTTGAATAAAATAATGTTTTTATTTCCTTTCAACATCAAGGTTTTAAAAAAATTACTTGGCATTGAAAATTGTTTGTGACTGGGGAAATGCTGATGCTTTTTTAAAAACCATCAGGACAGGATTTTTAAACTCTTTTCTAAAATTCTAGAATCAGAAGATCTATATAAACCAACTTTTTCCAGAAACTGTGCCAGCAAATTGGTATCATCGAAAGGAAAAGGATTTTATCAGATAAATTCTGTCTATGTATCCAGACAGTTTTAATGACTGTTAATCCCAATTGTTAAATGAGATATCTTCTTGCAGGAGTTCTGATCCAGACTGTTTACTATTTGGACATGGACATAAAATTTCCAACTGAAAACGTTAGACCAAATGAAATTGAATTTATATTCTAAATCATAACTGCTGCCTTGCACACACCCACGTAGTTGTACACATGCCCCTGTGTAGGGCCATGTTCCCTAGAAAAGCTTGACATAACTGGAAACTTGTGCCCCAACAACAGGGGGTGTGTGTAATGCAGGCCCAAGTCTCCAAGTCCACCCCAAATAAAACACTTATTCATAATTTATAAAAATACATATCAATGAAGCAGTGTTTTGACATGTCCTACAAACTGGTGAATTTTACTGAATTCAGTGCAGCTTTGCCAACAGACACCAGCTGAGAATCTTTACCAGTCTTCTAGACAGTGGTGACCTTCAGCAGCAGATGGCCAAACAACCTTTTTATGGAGTAATTCTTCTGCCCCTACCATATCATGATAAACTGAACAGAGGCAGAGAAACACTTCAGTCTCCTGGCCACACAAAGGCTGTCTACAGGATGAGGATTTTGCATTTATTGCAAGACTCTCTGGTTTATTCAGTCTGGTAAACAATACCTTAAGGGAATGGAGTTATTTCTTTACAAATATCTGCTCACAAGGCAAGTTAGAGTTTCACATCTGGCTTGTTAGAGACAACTCACATAATCAGTATGTATGTTTTTATAGCTTGGGAAAAATTTTTTTTTTTTTTTTTTCTAGGCTCTGGGGCAAGCTTTGTTGGTTTAGGATTTGGAGAAAACTAGGATGCAGACAACAATTCTCTGTCTATTCTGAGAAACTTGACAGAGGATTTAGATATAACTGGTGAGGGACATAAATTCACAGGTAATTCCTGCTGAGCTCTAAGCTTGATAGCCATTGTGAAATTCTGCCTCTGTTTCCACAGAATTCCTAAGAGCAGTTGTCCTTTCCCCATCCTGCTCACCTCCCTGAAAATTACAATAGTTTTTATCACTGAAATCCAAAAGTGGTGGTACATTAAACCTTCCTGTACCATCTAACCAGCAGCACTGATAGACTGATAATAGATATGAAATCAGAAGAGATATAGATTACCTGTAGAAAATCCCATCTTCTTGTGGCACTTTGTAAATTCAATATTAAAATAGGTGACCAAGGCATGAATGTAATCATTGCGTTGAATTTGGAGGCAGAATGCAGAAGTAAATTCCAATTCTTCAGTCTTCACTGTATAAATATCTACTTCCTGTTTGGAGGAGAAAGAAATGACATTTACATGCAGATGTCTGTGACTCTCAGGTTAAGTGTTAAAATGAGGTACTTTAGTATTTCATTTAATGATCAGACACAAAGATGACTGGCAGCTTTTTAACACTGTAAGAAATCAGAGGTATATTCTAATGTACCAAATCATGAGCAAATGAGGCAGTTATCTGACTAAGCTGAGAGAGAGGACACTCAATGAAGAGCGTGTGTTCTTGGGAATGGCAGGGAGGGGCTGTAGGAGCTGAGGAAAATCAGGGTAAAAAGGTGCTCTGATAAATACAGGTAGATGTTGAAATGGATATATAGGTCCAGTTCAAAATCTTTTATCATCAGGGACTGTCAGCATGAGGAAAGATGCCAGAGTTGGGTTTTTAGTAAAAATAACCTTATTTGTTTTTGCATCTCTGGAAAGGAGAGTCAAGCAGTCAAAACATTTGAGGCACAAGAGGGGCCTTCTTTTTGATGGTGATGCTTTCTAGTCCTGTGTCAGGTAACTGATTCCAAACAGTGAGCACAGGGATCTTGCTCTTGAACAAGACAGAAACAAATTATGTCAATTGTACTATGGCTTGATTGCAGTAGTTGGAAGGGACTATGTAGTCTTCAGGATTGCTTATTTCCATCAATATTGAAATCCCACTGTTCAAGGCTTAAACTGTGTTTTTCAGATGGATCTGATTTTCCCAGCTAGGTTCTGTTTTTATTATCTAGGTTGTTTCCAAAAGTTGCAGTGATGATAGGGAGGATGGTAAGTCTGAAGTACTATTCTAATGCTGTGGGAAATGTATGCACTTTCTGGTTACTTCATTGTTCATTCTCGTTGCTGTGGTACCCTTATTGCTCACGGATACAGGGAAACAGAATTTTTGTAGGCAGAAATCCAAATTTTCTCTACCAGCGGAAGTCAGGAATTGTGTCTCTGACCTCACCAGCATTTCTCAAGACTTGCACTGCAAGAATGGAGAGCAGAGTCTAGACTGCCCATTAGAGGGCTCTTTTAGCCTCTGTTAGGGCGCTTGCAGAAATTGCCTTCTGTAATCTAAGGTAGGACTGCAAAAAGAGACATTGAAAGATGCAGCCATATTTCAGTTACTGAGGTCTTTGCATGGACCCCATATGTGTTTCTGAGACTTGGAAGACTTATGGGGAGATGATTTAAGCAAGCCATAGCTTTGGCCTGTCTGGTTAACATTATTGTTCACAAACAACTTAAGCACAATGAAAATTATTCTACTGCATTGCAACGACACCCTGAGTCATTAGTGTTTCTCCTATGTGACCTATGCATATAACTGGTCATTTAAAGCTGTGATAACCTTAAAATGTTTTAAGTTTTTCCCCCTCAAAAGAGGGTAAGAAAAAAGCGTGGTAGGAATGAGAACTTCTGAGGTCTCCTGGCAGAGTTCCACAGCAGCCTGCAGAATTTGCTTTGCCAATTTGCTAAACTGGACTGGTGGGTGATAGCTGCAGACTTCTGTAATTTTTGGTGTCTTTTTAGTGATCTCACTGTGGGGAAACTGGGACTTAAGTCTAGTGGTGAGGCACTTAAAAGGGAGCTAGCTCCCTCCCTCTGAGCTGTGTTTGCTGTGCAGGGTAAAGTGGAATCAAAAGCAGTAGGAAATATTTTCATTAGAGAAGTCAGTAGAAATTTCTCAAAAATATTAAACAGATATCTTGAATAAACTGTTGGTCAGGTTTTCAGTCTTTTTTTTAGGACAGAAACATAGCTTTTATACAACACAAGGTAGGAGACAAAAGTGGGGTGTTTTTTTATTAATGAATATAATTCTGAGAATGGCCAAGTCTGGTTTTGGTGATCACCTTGAATTGTACTCTGGCAACCATATATTCTTATATAAAATGGGAACACTCATTACAGCTAACTGCACAGGAGACAAATGATAGAAACTGCAGTTAAGGTTGCTTCTAGAGTGCCATGGCACCTCTTTCCTGATCTCCTTCCCAGACAGTCAGGTTACTCAGCTACAATTTTGTGAGCATGGAAATAAGCTAAATGTAAAAATCTCAGTGGATGTCCAGGTTTGATGGAGTTCTTTCATTTGTTTGTTTGGTTTTGGATCAGAGAAGAAAACACAACTGTTTTACTAAGGATGAAACAAACTTTGCCATATTTTTGGGCAGTGTTACTGAAAGCAGTAGGCCCCCAGCAGGACACCTGTACACCTGTTCCTGAGTTCACTTATTGATTCTGGTGGTTTGAAGATGCTTTGTTCTCACTACACTCCCTGGCTGATTTGCTGTGGACATTAAACACAGGACTCCTATTTGGCAGGACAATTCCTGTGTCCCTCAGATGTATTTAAGAGATCATGCAAAAGAGAATGGCTCTCACAGCAGAGAGGATGCTGCATTCCCTGAATTCCCTGCATGCACCACCCCTAGTGCACCTGTGGTCCAGTGCCTAAAGTTCCTTAAAGCATTCAGGACTTGGGTTACATCCAGTTTCTGAGGAGTAAAAAAGAGGAAATTTTACTCAAGTCTCCAGCACGTCTATTAAGTGCCATGGCTACACAGCATGGACAGTTGATGTCTTATTTTGCTGATTTTGTAGAACCATTCAGAGCATCTAAATTAAAACTGAATAATTGAAATAACTGCAGAAGCACAAGGCTCTGACTGGTCTCTGAGGAATCTATCTAGTGACTGGTCCATGCAATGACTAATGTAGAGAGAACCCAGACTCATCTGGTAGGCACCCTAAATTAGCTGGCTTTGGGTTGAATACAACCCTAAAAATCCCTCTGTGAATCTAATATGAACAAGCTGTGCTATCCAAAAGTGCTGTAATAAAACATTTGAATAATTAAACATTATGGCTTTGTTTATTCTCAAATGTTTCCTTAGGCTAATATTATTCTCTGAATTCACAAATATTTTCAGGAGGAAAGAAAAGCATTTTATATAAATAAACCATGTGCAAAAATAAATTAAATTTAAAAATATATTACTACAGAGTCTGTTTTTCCTGCTTTCATATTGCTATCTTGAACATAAATCTTCCTTCTTCATGCTTTTCATTGACAATTTTCTCTTTGCTTAGTGATAAGTTTGTGAGATTAGTGACTAATTCTGGAATGGAGGGTGGTTTATGCTTGTGTACTTATTACCTGCTTTCCTCTCATGGTGCCTCTACATGGTACAGCACTATTCAGTTTATGGACAAAAGATGTCAAAACTAAATATAAAACTGGAATAGAAACACTTGGAAAATTGTTGTCTGTCATCTTAAACGAAATTACTTTCAAAGACATTCTAAATAAAGCGTTGGATTTGCACTTCAATTAAGGCACGCAGCTTTTTATTCCAGAGCAGCCAACCCATTTTGCTCCCTGATCTCTTTCTCTCTGGACATATTTCATAGAGTCTAAATAGCTGTTTCTTTTGTGTGTGCAGCAATTTTAAATTGCTCTGGTTGAGGCTGTTTACAGGCACAGCCATCTTGTGTTCCCCTCAGTGCAGATGGACTGGGCATGCATACGTACTCATGCAGAGTTTCTGCTTCTGTTCCTTTCTGCTGCTTTCAGTAAAGGTTTTGCAGACTGGAGGCAGGGCTTTCCCTTTTGCATATGGAAATAGTTAATCCTGTGTTTTTCATTGACAAAACATGAAAAGATAGAACTGATTCTTTGGGATAAATGAGCTCTTGGATTCATGGACCTGGTACTACCACTGCTATTGATGCAGACAGCCTTGTTCAGGACAGTTGTCCCACATGAGGATTCCTTCACCTGAAGGGAATTTTAGAGCTTTCAAGTGTTCCTGCAGGCAGTTCCTTCATTGTTAACATGATCTTGTAAACAGGGCTTAGTGACCTCTCTGTCTCAGGTAGAGCCGGGTACCAGTTAAACTCTGGGTGCAGATGTTGGGGCTCAAAGAGAATTCTATATAAGGCTAAGAATTAGGAAGTTAGAGAAATAAATTGAGTTCCAATTCTGATCACATGTTCTGCAGTTAATTATTTCATCATCAATTCAGAACTGATGCTTAAGACTTTCTTACTGCAAACAGAATCATTTACCCCTTCTCCTCAGCAGCAGAAATTACTCAATCAGTAATTTCCAACCTCTATTTACTAAAAGGCAGGGCAATTCAAATTCATATCTAAATATACCGTGTCTCTCTTCATCCAGTATTTGCACATGTAAAATTTGTAAGACTCTTGAGTTACAGCCTGCAGATGTAGCCAGATGAGTAGAGATACAAGGAGCATCTTGCTTTTGGGAATTCCATAAGAAATCAAGGTATCAGTGATCATGCTCAGGTCATGTGACAATATTAAGCATGTGAAACATGCAAGAACTGGCTAATCTAAAACTGCACAATTTTCCTTGATACTGTGGCAGCATTCTGCAATGATGGCTTCTGCAGCTGCTTCAAAGCAAGCAAAACATAAGCAGCAGGTCCTCAGAAGAACCCTGCAGTTAGGTGTAAACAGTCACAGTGAGGTATATTCAGAATTACCAAACCTTTATTAAGCAGGCGTTGGTCACCACTTGCTTTGGATCTACTATGTCCACCAAGGGCTCCTTCATGGCAACATCCCTAATACAGGTCATGTCAAAGCCGTACACATTCTCCCACCCTGTCAGTGCAAATGGATTTGTCAAGGTTAGCAGCAATAATAAAAAATATTTTTTGCTTCTAAAAGCATTTTCTTTTGAAAGAATTTCTACCATCCCCTAATTTTCAGATGTCTCCTTCAGCTCTTTGCTCCCTGCCCCAGCTGTCTATGTCATCATTGCTATTTTACAGACAATGCAGTTCTGGCAAAATAAACCCTCAATATATATTTTTGAACAAGTGTCCCTTATTTTTTGGTGTCTCCAAAACTGTTTTATATGAGATTTGTCAATGATTTTTGTGGCTTTAGACGTTTTTTGTTGCCCAAAATCCCAAAATCATCTGATGTCAGGCTGAGTGTTGGGGTTTTTTTGTTGTTTTTTTTTTTCTTTTCTCATAGATTGCCACTCAGTTGGCAATCTATGAGTTTACATGCTCTTTTGATTATTTAAGTAGTTTTAGTTTCAGCAAGTAAATTACTGGCAGGAGTAGAATTGCAGGTGGGACTTTAAATCTGCACATAGTTGCAATAGTTGGGACTCTAAGTTTAAATCTGTCTTTCTCATGACAGAAAAGCAAAAGGTTCACTTTGAAAAGATTTAAAAAACATGCCAGTCCTCTATATTTAAATTGTTCTTCTGATTGTTCAAATAAATGCTTCTTATCATGTTGAGGATTTTTTGCACAAAATGAAAACATTGAAAAATGAAGAAGTACACTGGCTTTGCTTTTAAGTTTGCTTTACAAAGTGAAAACAAGAACCTTCAAACAAGTGAGATCTTTGTCTTCTGAAGCATGTAAGTCAAGGTCCATTCAGGGCTTCATCTCAAAATCTAACCTGAATACCATGAGTGTTTTTATAAATGGCTTGAACAAAAAACAAAGTAAACAGATAAACACATTTGTGAGCATGTTTGAAGTGTGTCATTTTTTTCAGAGCATAGCATTTGAGCTACTGGGGTTTCCAGTGGAATATGACAGAAAATGTCATGTGATATAAAAATCTGTATATTCCTAAATTGGAAAAATATGGACATGAATGATTCTTTGATATCTCTTTATTATCTCTTTATTGGGTTGTGAATTTCTCAACATTTCAGGGAGCTGAAACTTTTGTTTCAGGGATCATGAGCGTGTGAGAACTTCAGATTACATTTTCAAAAGTCATATATTTTTATGTGATTACTCAGAAAAGATTAACTAGGAAACCCTGAAGAAACAACTTATTAATTCTTTATTTATTATTGAGGTCTCTATAATTTACTGCACCTCAGCCCACAAGGGATACCTTTGAAATATGTGGCTCAATCTGTCTTAGGGAGAGAGCTGTCACAGGAGGTAAAAAATAAAATTATGTGTTTTACATTTTGCAGTAAATCAGAGTAATTGACTGTAGTAGTACTCTGTAGCATTAATCTTCAGTTAGAAAAATCAGAAGCTAGATTTTTTTTAACAACCTCATATTGCATCATTTCTTTATCAATATAATGGTCTTGAACGTTCTTTAAAATGGTCAGGTCTGCATCTCATATGAAGGCAAGAGTATTCTCCTTAAGAGAGAAAAAGATGAAAAACTGAAATGTAAGTAGACACCATCAAGGATTTACAAATGGAAAGGAGAGACAAGATGGTGGTGCAGATAGAAAGTGGGACAGAAATAACTGCAGACACAGAGGTATATAAGGTAAGGGGGGGAAGGGAAATCAGAAGTGAAATCAGAAAGTAAGGTGTCTTAAAGGAAAACAACATTTTAGAGGAGGAAAAATTACTTTGTACATTTTTTCACATGGCACAAAATGAAACAATTTGAAAACAGATGTATTGTCTGTGAGAAAAGAAAAATATCAAAGTCTAGAAATGAAGGCGTTCAAAAGCAAAATTAAAGACTTTAGGCCAAAATGGCTCTGATACCTTTACAGAATGGATGCCTCATACATCCATTTGAATCTGTACATTTTGTAAGGAGTTTAACTGTCAAGGTCAACACATAGCTGAGGAGAAAAATCTAGGCTGTGCTTGAGGGGGAGATATAATCCTTCCTGGCACCTACAGAGACTTCTTTTCATCACCCCACTGCACTGGGCTCGCTTTTGACCCAAAATAGCAATTTTGACCAACTGGCAGTTCTGTGTATTAGCACTGAATTTGATTACAGAAACACCAAGCCTCTTTTCTGGGAGGAGGTGAGAGTCAAGGAGTGAGGAGTTAGGCATTTTTATTTAAAGGTTGTCTGAACCCACTAATTTAACCCAAATTTTCACATGTATCTTTGGTTACTAATCTGCTTAGGAATTTTGTGGTTCTTTTTATCCCATCATGGAAAATACCTTTAAGTGAAACTTCTCAGCTTTGAAAATTAAATAAAATCAAGAAATGTTGAAAGGAAAAGAAGAATGAAATAATGTAAAACTTGTTCATTTGATCACAGTAGGAGCCTGGACTAGGTCACTTGTAGATGTCACTAACAGCACCAGTTATTCAATGATACTTCAAGGAAACTCTTCCAACATTTTAAAAGCAAAGGAAATGTCAATTTTATGCATCGGTGAAGTATTAAAAACCCCAAAATTAGAACCCTTTCTTAACATATAAGTGAAATTTAAATTTCTGATCCTTATTTTCAATTTAAAAATTCTCACATTAAATGTTTTTTAAAAATGTTTATGTCTTGTGGGTTTTTTTCTTTTTGACAAGTCATCATGGAGATATAATTTTTTTAGGCTTATTTCTTCACATGTACAAATTATTTGCATCTTACTACTTTTATATTTTTGTTATGTTAAAAACAAAAATAAGGGCCTGAATAGCAAAAGAATATTACTGGGCTTTGTGGCTGTTATGATGGATTATATATTTATCAAAACAACAACAAAAGTTAATCTCCTTTAATCCACATTTTAAATATAGCTAGAGGTATTAATACAACTCTAGGCAAAGTCTTCATCAGTTTATACATGCATCTCTCCTTAGTGCTCTTTAAATTACTGCAAATTTCCTGAACTTATCAGCAGACCAACATTTTCTCAGAGTTCATTCATACTGGAATTCTGGCCTGCAAAGAGATCACAGTAGGCTACTGGAAATGAAAGATTTTAGGGAAATAACCACAGAAAAGTGTTACTGGCAGGTGCTTACTCACAGTGAATTTTGAAGTCCTTGTACTGTCTGTCTTCAATTGCTACCACGTACAAAGCAGCTCGGTCTGGAAACATTAGCCCTCCAGGTTTCTGTTGATGAATTGTGGGGAAATGGATCTCGTAATCTATTCACCTGACAAAGACATCACATTTTGAACTGCACATACAAAAACCAGACAAGCACCCCTTGCATGCCTTTATTGTTTTCCTTCAGATTTGCACACCAGCTTTAGCCTTGCAGCCTGTGGCAATGTCATTAGACAGTGTCTAGGCAAACTTGGCTGGCCAGCACTTAATCAAAAGCAAAGCTCTTTCACTGAGGTTCCCTTTGTCATCTCCTCGTTAAGGCCTGGGAAATGGCACTTGGAGATGTGACTGTGTCTCATTATGGCGACAGTAGGGAAGGGAAAGCTTGTAGTCAGAAAATAAATGGTGACTGCTCCAGCGAGGAGCACGGCATGCAGAGCACCTACCAGCCACTTGTCTCGTGCGAAGATGACTGTGTTTAACATTGACTCATAGAACAGACAGTAACCCATCCACTCGCTGATGATGATGTCTACTTGATCCACAGGTAATTCAACTTCTTCCACTTTACCTTTAAATATTGTGATTACTGAAAAGAGAATCCAAAGAAATACGTTTCACATAATAAAACACCTGACTAAGATCCTTACTGGCGAATGTCAGGCTGACCTTTTCAATATGATTCTCTTCTTGAATGCCTGTCCATAAGGCATGACTCCACGTGACTCAAGGCACTTCACACTTAAAAAACTATTCCGAGTACGTACAATAAATAGCATTTTTAGTAGCAGTATAAAAGGAAAAAAAAACCAACCCAAAAGCCAAAGGCCAAACAAAAAACCCCATCATGTCTAAAAACAACAGAAAAACAGGTCTTACCTGGTTACCTGTATGATCCCATTTTAAAATGCCCTTTAAAATTTGGCAGATTTCTAGATCATTGACCAAGGATAACAAAGAATTTACTTAGAAGCATTTAAACATCCCTGCAGGTTTACACACTAATGCTTGAATGTTGGGGCCATATTTAGTTCAGTTGTAACAAATAATTTCGTTTTAGGACCACTACACAAGTCATCACTCATTCCTGCTTAAAAAAAAAAAGAAATCCTATTTACAAATGTATTTTCAGCTTGTGCTAGAAAAATTTTCAGCATATGTTTCTCTCATGTTTATATTGCTTGTTGCAGTGGATGAAGTCTCATGGTTCTGGATTCTTCCTTGAAAAGGTGACAGATGCACTTGAAATTTAGGAATTAGGTGAATATTTTACTTTCCATTACTAATTGATAAGATTACTCCACTACTCTTAATTAATGACAATTTTTAATGACAGTGGTTTTTATTGATGAAATGGTCAACATTCAGTTTCAGAAAAAAATGAATTTAATTTAATTTAATTTAATTTAATATAACTTAGCTAGAACTAGGTTAGCTGGCTGAGTCTGGAAGTGTGGCTTGAATGATTTTTAGAACTTAGCCCAGGGAAAATGAGGTTTTGTCTTTCCCAAATACATGCAGTACTAGTATTACTCTAACCAGATGTGACCACTTTATTTGCATAGCAAATTTTTAATCCAGACTGGCCCCCTAAGAAATTGGGAACACTCTGACTCAGACTGGTACCACAAAGTATCAGCTGTAAGAGGAACCTGACTGGAAAAGAGCAGAGTTCTCTTCTCTTTGCCATTATTTGAACTCATTTCTTTCACAGTAAGTAATTCAACAGTTCATCCCTTGTTACACTGAAGACTCTTTGTGTCTATAAGCTCCAGCCATGAGTTCTCTTTAGTTCTCTTTTCTCCCACGAACTTCCAGGGCCCCAGTTCTTTTGGAGTGACTTTTAGCACTGTTGACAGCTGCCGGAGTGACACACCTGACTTTGAAGCCCCCTGCTTACACCCAGAACAGTCACAGTGTAAGCAGCAGCAGCAGCACTGGTTCCTCCCACCTCCCTTCACTTCATAAGGCATCATGTGGGGACAGATCATGCTGTCCCCAGATGTATTGCATGTATCTGCTCTGGAAGCAGTGGGTTTTTCCCTTGGTTCAGCCCCTTTTGCTGACTCTGCATTGCTCAAAACATTTGTGGGGGTGGGGAAAGGAAAATCTCCATAAGCAACAAGATCCTTTGGCTCATTAAAATAGAAGTGAATGTGGGTCAGTGTGGAGTGGGAAAGTGTAAATGTTGGTTCAGGTGTGCAGTTTGCAGACCAAACTGCAGTCAGGCAGACTGCTGAACCTGCCAAGCCTCCCCCCAAAGGGAGGGGGCTCTGCTCCTGCCTCCACAGTTTCCCAGTGCCTTTCTCCTTGTAGAAACAGAGGAAAAAGCAGAGATAAAAACCTTCTGCACCTTCTGGAGAACACTGGAACCTTCTAATTTATTCTGGCAATGGTTCCTTCACACACAACTCCTCTGCTGGAAGTCCAAACACAAATTGATCTGCGGTGTGCTATTTCTGTTTCTAGCCAATGAAAGCCGTTCTGGGAACGCGCAGCCTCTGCATCCAAGGTTTAGGACAACCACAGAGGTCACACCTCACTGCTTTAGTGCCTTATCCCTACTGTGGAAAGAGTATTTTCTGCTCCTTTGCTTCCTTCTTTTCCTGAATGAAGAGTTGCATAGGCTGGCTGGCCCCTTGTATCCCACATCACTGCTGTTTCACACCACAACACCTGAATGCTGTGATGTACAATAAATATTCCTCCCAGAGAGCTCAGGGTTAGTCACAAACTGCCAGGGATAGCAAAAAAATCAGAGCAGATGTGAACAAGCACAGAAACTCATTCCTGCACATGTGCAGGCAGAGCATCAGCGCAGACACAGCGGAAAGTGGGGGCACTGGGTGCAGCCCAGCCATGACCTGCTCTGCAGCAAAGGCAAGCTCTTCACAAAAAAGCACTTTTAAACAGGAGCTGTCTCACAGCCTCAGTTAAAAAAAGACTGACTTTTTAGGTTGTTACAAAGATATCTTGAGTGCTGTGATTTGGAGGAGGACTGAAGGCATGAAATAGAACTTGTTGGGGATTATTTTTTGCTAAGGGTTTTCAGTAGCTTGGGGTTACTTCTAGGTTTTTGTTGGTTTTTTGTTGTTTTTTTTTTACTTTTAATTTAGAGTTTCCACATACTTGGAAATTTCATCAGCTTTCTTTTCAATCAAAAAAGAAGTTTTATATGATATTTTTATGTTATGATTTGAACATTTTCATTTGTGTGAGTGTGCGTTTTGATAAGGTTTTGAAAAAAGTATTTTCTTACAGTGGGGAGTCAGAAAATGTAGTGAAAAATTTTTGCTTTAAACGTTATCTCTATTTGAATGTCACTATGGGTGTTTGTATTTCTATTCTGTTTAAGAGAGAAGGTGGAATTCTAATGGCAGAATTAATTTGATAAGTTCAGTTCTAATATAAAGTCCTCTTTCTGCTTTGCTAAAACAAACTTCCCATTGATCATTTCTATTTCCTTTTTTTGTCTCTGATAAATACAGAATTGACAGTAATTCCTGTGAGGAATTGTTGTAGTGCCTAGAAAGAGGTGTTTAGTTTTGTATTTACATAAGTATATTCTGCAAAACTACCATTTACATGTAAAAGACACAACATAAATTAATCAGAAAAAGCAAACCAGTTATCTTCTCTTTTTCCTGAAAAAAAATTATATATGTCTTACTGTTGTCCAAGTGGTTGGCCTTGATAATTTTTTCTGAGTAGTCAGATATACTTGAGCATTCAATCTAGGAAAAAAAGAAAAGCAAGATAAAGAGCAATTTATCTGTTAGAGAGCTCAGCTGTGTGAATGAAAATTATCTACTGAAGGCAGCAAAGACTCTACAAAGCAGGTAACCATTGATAAAGAGTAAATCAAACCTGTGGGGAGGATCATAATTAATGATGCTTTAATATTTAAATTGCAGCCTGTGTCTGAGTTAAAGTGGCTCCTGTGGAATAGATTGCTTTAAAAATTATTGAAATGTGAAAAAAGGGGTTTTACCTACAAAATGTACATTATTAATTATATTTAATTTATTCCTGGTACTATAGAATATTGCCTTCTCCCCCACAACAATCTGCTGAATGGAATGAATTAGGATGATACTACATTTCCATATATATTTTAAAACAAAATACATTCAAACTTTGTGAATAATATTAAAATTCAAATATACCAATACTGGTCTATGCCAAGAAGCAATTGTTTTCTATGTGAAAAATCTAAATTCTTTAGAAAAGTTGCTATCCCAAAAGAATGCAATCATTTAACATACAAGAAAGGACTGAAATTTTCTATTTAAAAGAACATCCAGATCTGCATGGCTTTTTCTCTGACCAGTTCTGTGCTTTTTCTAGGAAAATAATTACAGAGTGCCTCCAAGTTTTAGATTTGCCCTTAAACTTGGTAAAATCTGTGTACTAGCATAAAAGCTTGTTTGCAAAAACCTCTAATATCTTTTAGAGAAAAACTACATTCCAAGAATCTCTCTGGGGTTTGTGCCCCTTGAAAATCCTGAAGGCCAAAGTTGCTTGTAGTCACTGAATCAGTTCCTAATTTACCTCTTCCAAATTTGGCATTAAACGGACGATACTACTTTGCATAATCCTTGTCTCCCTAATTCCCCTGTGGGAATGTCAAATAGAACTATATTATCTCTAATGAAGTGGTTTATGTAGCCAGTGAATCCCATTTAATCTCTAAAAGCTAAATTGTGCTTGACCTCTGAGACAGCACTCACAGATGGCAGGACAGCAGATGCAAGGACACACAGATCCTTTATTCTTTTTATATTGTGCATGAGACAGACATAATAGCAGTCATAATATCAATCCCAGTCCCCATGGGAGCACATTGATTCTGCTTCGCTTGCCTGTGGATATAAACCATTCCTAAAATGTGGCTCAATGGCCTGAGCATAAACCAAAACTGGCTTGTGGAAAGGAACACCTGAGTGCCAGTCCAGAGAGTTCAAGGAAGAAATCCTCCGGGGTGAGTGACATCCTTCGGCTCCATCCAGGTTCTTCCCTTACCGTACACTGTATGGACTGTATGCCCTGTCTATATTACTGCCATTATACTAATTTTTCCTGTCTTTATTCACATCTGTCTGGTATTTTCAATTCCATTGCCCATTTTGGATGGTTTTAAAATAAACAGGCGTAGGTAGGTGTTTGGAGGTTGCTTTCCAAACTTTCTAAAGAACAAGGTGCAAAGAAATAAAAGTTCTCTCTCATGAATGACAACAAGTTTCCAAAAATCAGTTTCAGATGCAAAAATAAACATGAAACATTTAAATGTTTCATGAAGAAATACATATTTCAGAAAAAAACTTGCTTTAGGGTGGCTAAAGCTATTCATCTGCATTTTGAATTGGACTCTATACTGTGATTGAATTTTATTTTAAAAAGCAACCCATTTCAGAAAAAAGAAAACTGAATTCTGCAGGTGAAGAAATAGAGGAAAAATAGGTGTTGTCAGATTTTTTTTTCTCAGTTTTCTTTCATGTCAGTGATCTGCTCAAATCTGTCCTATTTAGCAAAGCATTTGGATTTTATGAAAAGCACATGTTCCAATAAAGAAAATCTGTACCTGTGTTTATAATCACAGAATCACAGGATGGTTTGGGCTTGAAGAGCTCTTCAAAGGATTGCCCTGATTCAAGTGAAGGATCCTGCTCTGGGCCATGTTGAAAATCACAAGGTTCACACAGGCCCACTCCTCAAGCCTGACAAGATTCCTCTGTGTGGCCTATTTTCCCTCAAGTATATCAGCTGCACAAAGCAGTTTCGTGTCATCTGCAAACTTGCTGAGGGTGAACTCAATCCCACCATCTATTGTCCTTAATGAAGATCTTAATCAGCAGTGGTGCCAGCATGGACCCTTGAACTGCTTCAGCTGTAGCTGGTTCTCTGTGTGTGTATTTACCTCTGCTATCATTTCACTTCTCAGTCTTCAACCTACTCCTGCAAATGTCTCCTCATTTACTGTGGTCTCTTCCTGAAACAGTCACAAGATCCCCAGATTTCCCCTGGGCTGTGTCCTCATCACCACCTTTTTATACAAAGCAGCTGACATCTAACATCAGCCTTCATTTTCTGTGTCTGTTTAACTCCTTCTTTCCTGCACTGTCTTGTTTGTCTGAAAATAGCACGGAATTCAGATAGTTCTCTTGCAGTGACTGTCCTGAATTTGGTAGGGCTAAATGCACCAGATGAACCAAGGCTTCAAGGGATATTTTGTGTATTTTTGTGTCCCTCACTGACCCCTCCCAAGCACCGAGAGCTTTGTGCCAATTCTATCTCTACATTCCTTACAACAGCTCCCCTGCTAGATGAGCCTCACTGCGTGGTACCCTCCCACAAGGGTCAGGGCTCAGAGCAGGTGAAGAAAGAAGAATAAATGAGGGGGCTGGCTCTGTTCAGGTTGTAGAAGAGATCCCCCCCATTCCCATAGCATTCGAAAAGTATCCCAGAAGGGCTTGCAAAGAAAGTAAAGTCAAACTCTTTTCTGAAATGCACAGGAACAAGAAAAAGTCAGTAATCATGAGCTGTGGCAAGGGAAATTCCTGCTGATTGTAGGCCTGGAATAGGTGCTGAGAGAGTATTTAGAGTCTCAGTACTTGGAGATTTTCCAAATTGGACTGGACATGTCCTTGGCCAACTTGATACAGCTTTAAGTTAATGATTCTATGATTTACATCTCTTGAAGACTCAGAGATAAATCTAGCTGTTGGCTTAGGTAATGGCAAGGAATAAGTTCCAAAGGTGGGTAAGAAGGGATAAGAAGAACCAGACAGAGTAGTGGATAATTTGAACCCCAAGAGGGAAAGTGTGAGTAAGAGAAGAGTGATTTCTGTAGTCAGAAAACCAACACTCTGAATTTGTCAACAGTTTCCACATCATGCTATTTGAAAAATCACATTTAACTGTAGAGAAGAAACTGGAACATCGCAGCTCTATGTAATAACTCATGGCAAATGTTTGCTTTTTAAATGGAACACTCACAGTTTCCAATTGCAAATATGACCATAAATTCTCAATTTGACTATAAGATTGCCGCTGCTAGGTCTGAAATGGCTGCTTGTCCAACACAAATCCACTCTGCAGTTTGCTGTGTATAGGGCTCACGGTGAGATAGCTCGTCTGACAACCAGGTTGAAATTCTTTGTAGCAGAAGTTTCACACCTAAGGGAGTTCCTCTGAGAGCTAAGCTCCATGGGTAGCACACCCACCAGCCCCCGTGATGAACAGTCCTCTGGTGAGCTGGCACTGGTGTGCCACTCAGCTTTATAAAGTCCTGAGGTAAAGCCTGAACTCTAAAGACGTCCAAAGGAAAAAAAACCAAACCCAACAAAAACCCAAACACAAAAAACCCTCACAATAACAACAAACATGGAAAAGTATTTACTTTTCTTTTACTTGGTGAATTTTCTGCCAGTGAGCTGGCTCACTGTAGAATCAGATAAGCACCAGTGCCAGCACAAGGGAGGGAGGAAGACCATATGGCCAGGGATCTGAGAGATGGGAAGGTGGGAGCACATCACCATCATTTTGTATATGCTTATACTTCTAGAGCATTGCAATATCTTTGCATGAGACCTGCATTTCTGCATCACAGAAAGCTGCTGGTTTATCCTCCCTGAGGCTTTGAGGTAATAAATCATATTAATACGTAATACTTGGTTTACAAAAAAATACCTTCCAGCTGCCTATCTCGGGCTTAGACTCCAAAACTTTTTCCAGCACCTTTTGATTTCAGCTATCTATAGTTTCAGGCTCTAGTCTGATAGTCAAATGAGATACTAAGAAGTTACACTGGATTTTGAAAATATAAGCCTGAGAATTGAAATGGCATTTCATGTATCATTACCACTAATAAAAACACACAGTTTGGGTACTTAGTGACATCAGTGTCCTCAAATGCACAGATGTACCCAATTAACTTTTAGTAAACAATTTTGTTGAAGTACGCTGAGAAATAGGATCTATTTCCCCTTTTCTATGTTGCATTATGGCTTCAGGGCAAACAGAAGTCCAAAGCAAAAAGAAACTGCATTTGTCATTTTAGAGTCAGTGAAAATAAGTTTGAATATACTTAGTAAGCAAATCTATGCTCTCCATAATGACTTCTCTGCAGAGAACAGCACATTCATGCTCCTAAAGTTCAATGTATTTAAGGTAATTATTTCCTTCTGCCTCTGAAAAGTGTTATTGTTGGCACAGAAAACACGCACATGCTTTCTTGCACAATTTGCTGAGTTGTAATATGCAGGCAAAAGTGTATTAAGGAAATGTGTTTCCAAGACTACAAAGTTGCAGACCCTGAAAATTTAAAAAGCTAGATAGTTCCCTTAACCCCTCTGAGTAGGAGTGAGTCTCTTTAACATTTTTTTCAGCCAAGAAGAACTGTAAATATGTACCAGAACACCAAAGGTTCCACATATGAACAGATAATTACATCCCCATTTGGAAAAGGTGCAGTAGTGCAAGTCATAGAATACAACAGAACTGCACTGAAGTCACTATAAACCAAGCCATAGATGAGCTTGGAAAGTAGAATTTCAAACCAAGACAAGTAAGAAAAGATAAATCACGAAGCCAAATTGTCAGGCAGAATGCACAAACAAATTCAAAATGTGAGAGAAAGTCTTCTTACCCCATATACCTTCTTGGCTCCTGCCTTTGCAGCAAACATGGAGAGGATTCCCGTGCCACTTCCAACATCGAGGACAATCTTATCTTTAAAAACATGTTTATTGTGATACATTGAGTTTCTATAGGTTAATGTGCGCACTTCATCTTTTAACATTTCCTGTGATGAAAATAAAAGGATTGTGTCACTATTTGAAATGCTTCTATGCCTTCCACAGTGCTGCTGAATGCATTCCCTCACTGTCATTTAAGCATTATTAACACACAACATGAAGGGTTTCTCAAGTACTTTGGGGTGCACACATCAAAGCAATTGCAAAACGCCAGCTACTTAGAGCTGAATTATTAAGAAGCAGCATGATGTCCCTTGTATGATTTTATTCTGCTGTTACTTCACTGTTACAATCAACAAGCACAATGTAATCTAACCACAGCACTGCTCTGGGAACAGACAGAAGCCATACAGAAATCCAAACATTCCTTTCCTCCTAAATCATGCACGACCCAGAGCCTCAGTGGAGGGACCTTCTGAGGTTCCTCTTTGAACAGGAAAGAAATGGCTTCAGAAGACATTGTACAACTGCAGGCTTGACAACCTTGCCCAATGTGAGGCAAAGAAGCCCACAGCAGAGCTTAGAAATGCTGTACTGTAAGGTCCTCCCTCACTGCTCTTTCCACTCATTTACCTGATCAATTTCCAGAAGATATTAATGTATCACCTAGACTACTATCTCACTAGTTTGAGATAACATTGTTAGGGCCTGATTTTTGATGCACTGATAGCAGCAGTACACTCATTTAATTCCATTCATACCTTGCTTTCTCTTTACATCCGTCAGTCAAACTATATCAATAAAAAACACCCAGCTCAAGTCCCAGGTGCCATTTTTAAGAGAACTGTAGACTATTAACAGACTTGAGTTTTCTGAAAATGCTTCTGTTATGTCTAGAAGGTTTGGCTGAAGGTTTGCTTACTCTATTGCCTAATTTCCTAGTTTGAACAAGTAGACAAATGAGTTTTTCAATTTCAGGATGAAAAGGATCCGTTCACTGCCCAGCAGCCTGAGGCAATCATGAGCTGGATTGTTACAGCTGCTTGCTTACCAGTCTTGGCAGGACATTATGTGTGCTCAGTAACTGCAGATGAACAAAAGGCTGCTTTTATCATAAAGCATGGTTTGGTATCAGGCAAAGAGCAGTCCATCACTACTGGAAATGTGTGAGTCCACCCTCATGTGTACTCACATGAGCAATATCCTCATGGAAACTATTTCCACACGTATTACGAACAAGAAGGTAACTGGGAGTGTTCAGCATGGATTTGGAGATGACTGAGCACTTGGTATCTTTCTATAGTGAAATAATGGGATTTGTGGATGAGGGAAGAGGAATGAGGAAGAGGAATGTTTTTTATCTTGATTTTTGCAAAATTCTCAACATTTTTCCCATAACATCCTCATTGAAAAATGGATGAACTATGGACAGCATAAATGGTCAGTGCAGTGAGCTGAGAACTGACTGAACTGTGGCTCCAAAAATATTGTAATGAGCAGCACAAGGTCCATCTGCAGGCCAGTCACTAGTGGTATCTCCCCAGGTGTCAATACTGATGCCTTTTGGCCTGGTTTTTTTCAGGGGGATTCATCTCTTCCTAGCAGACCTCAATCCTCAGAGGGTCCCATAGATATAAAAACCAAAAACTTGTCATTGACACCAGCTGCACAAGCAATTGTGGACCTGTGGTAACATTTCTCCTTGAGTCCTTGTTTGTGCTGTTGAAATTGAGGCAAAAATCCACCTGGCACACCTTGCTGTTGATCATCATCCTGAGAGCTGCCCAGTGACACTTGCTATGCTCCAGGTCTCACTGGTGCTCATGTAGAACAGCAGCAGGCTCTAAGGGCTGGTCTAAGGGATGGACAAATGCCAGCAGCCGCTCCACAATGTCCCAGATCCAAGAGCCTTGGCAGAAGGTCTTGTCAGCTGATGGGGCCTCTGTACCCAGCAGGCGAGAGCCTTTGCAGCTATCACTTGTCACTTGCCCCCAGTGCCTCTGCCTGGCTCAGAGCCAGCTGGACCTAGAGGTTTGTTGGACAGAACTTCTGCCCCTCAGCTACAATGAAGACACTGACCCTATTCTGTAGCCAGAGATCTGCAGGTGGATCAAGAGCCTCCCTCCTGTTCCCAGAAGTTTCCAGCCTTCACCATCAGAGGAGTCCCCACTTTCAAACCTGGTAAGCACAGACCTGGCTGCCTCTCCTTTCCCTACAGTTGGGTTTTAGGCTCTTGTACCTTCATGGTCTCAGACAAGATCTAGTCAATCTCTTCCTCATGCCCCCGATGCTTCAAAGCCTGCCAGCCCCCTCTAGCAGCTCCTTTACTTGTTGACACAGATCCTTTACCAGTGCACACCTTCTGCAGACAAGGAGGAAACTTCCCAGCCTCAGCAAGATGCTCTCTGCACTCCCTGAGACCTACATGGCTGTATCCTTCCACCAGGAGCTCATTTGATTTAAGGTCTCTGATGCATCTTCAAAATTTCTCCTAGGTTGCCTTCCCACTCAATTGTTTATAGTCTTCTATTCTTGGACTGAATTTCTGAATGCTACAATGGCAAGATGTTATTGGCAGATAGAAATCTTTTATGTTTACACCCCACAGCCAATTACTAAGAGTAATTGAGATAGATATTGTTTGCTGTGCTGTTTGTGAGGTGTGCACCGAGTCATTTCACATTTGCTTTTTTGTATCCTGCTCCTAAGAATCTCATACTCTTGTGTCACAAAAATATCAGCAGGGCAAGGTATCAGTGACTTCTTTAGAACTTGTCTACAGTCAACATTTTGATATTAAATGGTCCATCAAGTATTCTTGAAATTCCCAAGAAATTCTTTCCAGGAGTGTATTTAATGGAGGTGATTTGGCTTAATGTTGCCATCAATTCAGCCTGCGCATTCAAGTTACATGTCAGGAGTCAGGAAACTGTTTGGCTTCTCATGCCAGCTGAGTGGCTGTTCTGCTGATGTCTGTGCTCAAACACTCAAGAGAACAGAATCTCCAACTCAGCAGTGAGGGAGGGCCCATGGTTGTGGCTGGGCTGGTTTGCAGCCCTCATAAATGCACTGCATTGATGCACTTGTGAAATTCACCTCTGCACGAACAGCTGCAATAAGAATCCAAGTGGGACAGAGGTTTTGAGTGCAAGTCTCTAGAGAAGTGCGTGATATCTTTGACACTTAACCAGACTACACAGTTGTCTGAGGAAAGGCAGAGGAATATAATAAAGTGGGATACTGATAATTAAGTAAAAAAATAAAAGAAATAATAATTATTATTACATTCTTAGAAATTTAACAATTGCTGAAACAAAAATAAAGGTTACCTCATGAATTCCAAAGTGAGCATAGGAATCAAAGTAATAATCCCTGGATGTCATCTCTTCTGGATTAATGAGCTTTGCCATCTTGCCTCGGCCCGGGCAGCTGGGTTGCAATGGAGCATGGATGACAGACTGAACTGGCTTTGGAACAACAGCAGGCTGAGGAGGCTGGGATGGAATGGTGCAAACCTAGGAGAACATGCAATATTGTTAAGAAGCATCATTAAAATAAATTATTTCTCTCTATGTCTAGCGTAGTGATGTTATTGTTAGTGCTATTATTGTAACTATCTAGTAGATAACACCAAAGACACCTGGTGTATCGTAAGTGAAATTTAGGCTGCCTTCTTTCCTGGATCTTTAACTTATTTGATGTCCTGTAGAATTTCCTTAATGGATTTGTCCTTAATGTTTCTCTGCAGGTACATAAATTAGTGCAGAGTAATGGTAAATCTTGGGCGTTGGCTGAAGTAAGTTGCTGCAAACATTGACACAAAGCAGTAAAGTGCTACTTTTTCTCCATTAGTGTCCTAGTCTGTCAAACTGCCACAGCTTTGTGAGAGGCAGGTTGCAATAAACACATAGTTCCCCTGCAAAGAAGAGCTCATGAAAAAAGGATTCCAGACACAGTGCTGCCAACAAGGGCAGAATTCATAATCGATTCTTAATTATCAGATAAGGTGCCTGTTTGTATTGATGAGTTAGGTCTGAGAAAGCTCACAATATCTGAAAGTCCCTGATGCTAACTGAAAGTCTCTCAGCATGTCCAGGAAGCACTACAGGGAGCTGTGTGACATGTGTGGTCTCTTAATGCAGCTTCCTCTTGGGAGATGCAGGAGTTATGTGTTTCCAACACACCATGGACCCCAGCACCTAATTTTTTATTGAATACTGCATCTCCAACACCAGCATTCTGATAGCCACAGAATTCTCACACCCCCTTGGTTCACATTTGATACCTGTATCACATAAGACAGAAGACAAAATGTTTTTCAAATATGAGGTAAAACAGACCCTGGTCTGGCCCATGTGTGTATCTACATTTTGAATCCTTAACATGAAGCAAAATGCTGAAAACTGAGAAACACTGAGCAATATCCTACAGCTTCACCTGTGCACTAAGTCACCTGCAAATTATGGGTCAACAACTTCATATATTAAGGTCAATCCTACTTAAAATATATCATATTCTTTTGTACTTTGGGGTTTTTTTTTTATGACTCAGTAGTTTCCCATTTGGGACCAGTGTTGCCTGAGCCTCTTTCACTACTTTCATGAAGTTCATGCTGTCTTCTACAGCTTGGTACTGTGAGGCATCAATCCCCTGTACTGTCTCTGAATAGCATCAATTAGCCTACTTCAGTTTGCTTCAATTAAAAAAAAAAAGAAAAAAAAGGAGGAAGAAGAAAAAAGCCCCCACATTTTGTGGATTTCTATGTCTCATCTTTTGATGGCTTCTTTGGTCCATCTGTTAAAAAAGTAAATGCCATTGGTTTATGTTCCTGTAACATTTTTCATCCCCAAAGACACAGAAGTGCTTTATTTCTGAGTCTTTTCTATTTCTTGCATTTTTTACTTTATCACCTCAACCTGTTTACCTCACCTAGTTCACCTCCCACACACAATACACTTTCTCCCAATTAGGGTTTGTATTTCTGTTTGGTCTAGTTTCAAAAATGTCCAGCTGCAATCAAGTAATTTCTCTTAAGAAATTGCTTCATTGTCTGTTCATTGCAAGCAGTAACCCTGATAACTTAGTCTGTCAAAGTGTTGCTCTTAACATTCAACTCCTTCAAATATAATCCTGCTACTTTTAATTACATACTAGAGGTTATATCCCAACTTTTTTCTCCATTGGCACGCACCCTATGTAATTTCTGCAGTTACCTTTCTCAGCAGTCCTTTCTGTATTTGTCTGCTGGATTACAAAGACTTAAACTGTAGGTGTTTGAAATTCTGTTTTATTATAATATGAAATCTGTAAGGTCCTACACTTTCCACTTACCCTCTATATTTTACAAGCATTTTACAAGAAAAATACATACATTTATATAAATTACAAAATAAAATAGTCACTGAATTCTGTTCCTGTCTTAGGTAAGAATGTCTCCAGACACACGACAGTGCATCACAGGCAATTGCTCAAAAGATATGTAATAGAGAGAAGTTGTAGCAGTTTTTGTAAAGGAAACCGGGGGCTTCTAGCATTTCTGTTGCTATCAAACTACAAATTTAGATGTGGTTTGCTGTACAACAGAGAGCACTTGCTACAGGAAAAGAGACTGGTCTTGAAGGCAAATCTTCTATCTGGATCTCAGGCAGTATCAATTGTACTCCAGGTGCATGGAAGGGTCTGGACTGCATTATGAGAACAAGGTTATTCTGACTAAAGATACTGAATGAAATTAAACATAACAACTTAAGCCAGGAGAGTTGTCTGAACGAATTTCTTCCTGCAAAAGAATTAACATTGCTGTTTCCTAGTCAGCAACTGAATTCTGCTGTGGCCAAGGGGTGGAAAGATAACTTTTTATTAAGCTACTGAGGCAGTATTGCACCTTTGACTCACAGTACTTTTCAGATTTATCCAAGTCTTATACCTGCAGACTTACTGCTCTCAACTGTGCACCTACACCTCTGCCAGGCACCCACCCAGAAGAAGTAGAAGCCTATTAGTTCTGCTTCTCAGCTGCCTGAGTTTGTAGCCAAGCAGCCTGTGGAAAAACATGTGGATGGTGGTCATTGGACAACATTTGGCTCTGCCAATAGGTCCATCCTGTGCTGTGGGCACCACAGCCTCATGCAGCAGGGGCAGTAGAAAACTGCATAGGGGTGGTGATCTTCTCAGCCAGCAGTCACAGGGACCTTAAACCAGCTGCTTCATTTCTGTTTTAGGCATACTAACACAACACTAACTTCCTGATTCAAATGGTGTAAATTTTGCAGCATCTGTAATGCCTGCTGCTGAAATTTCTGTGTGTAGCAGTGTAATTCTGGAATTCCAAAACAACGTCACAGTTATTAGAATAATTTTGTGATTGGGGCTCAGGAAGTCCCTCTTTCAGTAAGTTGCCATAGACTATGAAAAATTTCACTTGAAAGCGACTTATGCCCTATGACAACAAATATCTGGGGAAAACATAAACACAGTGGACAACTGCAGAATAAAGAACTGCAATGAAAGCTATTATTTGTATCAGAAACAATAAAGTCTTTCAGTGTACAGCTCTGAGATTGTAAACTAGACACAACTATGCTTTTAGGAGAAAACATGCTTTTAAGACAACAGCTATCAAGGAAAGACAACTTCCTATATTCTTTCCAGAACTGAAAAGAACCCTTGATGTGATTTGCAAGCTTAGTATATATATATATAGCCTTCATGAGGAACAACTCATCTTTTGAATAACACCTGAAAAGGCAAAGCATCTGGGCTGGGGGCAAACCTCACATCAGTGTAAAGAATCTAAAAAACTCTTTCTGCAGAACCCATGTATGGATTCTGGCCAGCTGCACACAATTCCAGAACACTGGCTTGCTGCTAATGCAGATGAAGTCCGAAAGAATGGAAGCAGCTGCTTCAGAATTTGTTCTTCACGGTGCTAAACATGCAGCCCTCTATTTTTCCATCTCCTATGTGGTACTGAAGGTGGAGGTGGGGGTCTGAAGGATCTGAGAAGCAGTCTATCACTGCTTTGCAACTGAAGTCCTACCTTTGTGTACCATTTCAACATTTAAATAAAATTAAATTAGGGAAATACTTCCCAACTTTTAAAAATCAAATAAAATTTATTTCCTCTTTCTTTGTGGCCAGGGTTGGTACACTGCAGGTGACCAAATGTGCTAGCACTGCCTGGTTTCCTTAAAAGCTTTGAATTCTCGCAAAAGACAAGATTAGTAAATCTCCTTCTTTCTCAAAATCCCACAACTCACAAGCTCCTGATGTAGGCTTCTGAAACATTTACAGGCACTTCAGTGACACCTCTGTGTGACTTTGAGACATATAGAGCTGCCCATGTGTGTCAATGGGTGCTGTTGAATTTCTTCTTTGAAAACTGGAGCTAATCCAACATGGACCAACAAGGCTGTCTGGGTGTACAACTCCCAAAATACAAAAGAGTACTGGGTATTCAAAAATCATGAGCTATTTTTGAAAATTTGAGCCTTTTAGATATATCCATCTGTCTACAGAAAGACAAGATGGTGAAATATGCACAATTCATTTCCTAGGAGGTTTGTGACAAAAGCTGTGGTGTGTAGAGTAAAAATAAACTTGAATTTCAATTCTCCTTTCTTGATTTTACTATGGAGACATTGGGCTGGAGGTTAAAATTCCAATCCTTGCAAAACTGTTGTTCAAGCTGCAGTATTTTATTCTTGACAAATTCTTAGTTATTTAAGGCATTTTTATGACATTGAAGTGGTTAACTTCTGCTTGGAAGTGCTGAACTTTTCCTTAAGAAACTAATTAAAAATGGAACTACAGTGTTAAGTTATTCAATTTCAGCATCATCTTCCTTTAAAACAAGAGGTTTTATCATATCTAAATGTTGATTTTACTTATTTTTTGAGCCAGACAGTTTTCTGTGTCAGAACTACTAGAATAGAATGTGCCTAACACCATTTTAATTAGTCTGAATTTAATAATCAAGACTTCTGGAGTGCAAGAGATTATCAACTGGTATGGAATCACCATAGCAATTCCAACAATACAGCTTCTTCCTGCTGCAGATATGAAAGCACAGCCAAATATAAGAGGTATTTTCTATCCTCCTGCCAAAATTCAGGCTTCAACAAAAGCTTCTTGGCAGTCATCATGCAAGTTAAAACCTGCTTTATCTTGTATTGTTTTGAAGTCTTTGTCCAAGGCTTATCTTAAGTGATCTTTGAATAGGGCAAAGAATCTAATCCATTATCAGAGAAGTTTTAACCTGATTTTCTGAGGAAATGAAGCTCTTACAGTATCTTGCCTATGCCTCTCATTAATAACTCCTGAGATTGTCCAAGCCAGTCTGATTTGACAGAAGTGTGGAAATATCAAATACAATTATATTTTGGTACATTTCTTGAATACCAGAAATTAGGTAGAAGGATAAGTGATTTGATGATCCACTGAAATTGAAGCAGGTAGATTTCGGTTGTCATGCTTTCTACCTGCTCCAGGTTTTTTAAGCCACCTGGCTGGTGTTACATGTGCAATGTGAGGCCTCTGGACTGGATGAGCAGTAATGAAGATGTACAAAGAAGACCAGGCCTTGCTCAGAACTAAATTAACAGCTGGGGGCATAAAGAGCACATACTTGCAGGAAACCAGGCTTTTTTAGCTCCTCTGAACATGGGAAAACCTTTCTATGCTGAGGGTGGGAAGTTCACAACGAATGCAAAATGGCAGGAAATCAGGGAGTTCCAACATTCAACTGCAGACAGATGCAGCTGTTTGGGAACAAGGAGATATATATATATATATATATATGCCTGTATTAGGTGCACGCTTTCAGGACTAGGAAGACCAGTAAAGAACATTTACTTAGTGGAAGCTTTACGTTGTTTAAAAATCAGTATGAAAGTGCCAATTCTTCAGCAGCTACAAATCTACTTTCTGCTTGATGAAAGTCAGGCTCAGTCTGTTTTAAGTTGCATGCAAGTATGAGTTCAATGCAAATGCAAATCCATCTAAACTCTAAAACTGAATCTAGTCAGGCAGACTCTGTAAGAGAACTGGGGGAGAGAATTGATCCTTAAAGTTACTTGTTTTGAGGCTACCCCTTGTTCGGCCAATTCAAAGTGAGGCGCTGCTCTGAACTTTCTACACGGATTGGTTGGAATGCCAGATCAACTTGTCACAGACAGACCTGTGCATTTTTTATCAGCTGTAAATTCACTGTCCTTTATACAGACAAGCACAGCTCAGAGCGTCTTACAGCTGCGACACCCCTAAGTAATGGTGATAGGAAAACTATTGTGAAAACACTGGTGCTTTAGAATAAAGCCTCTGTCCAGAACAACTGAGACTGATCGGTTGTACAAGGAACTAGATTATACCTTAGATGTCCAAATCCTCAAAAATTCAAAGGAAAAGATGCCAGCTGGCCATCAGTATGATGAAGGTGTGGTCAGCATACTTCGGCTGCAGCAGAAATAATACCAAGTAGCAAAAAAGAATGTAAAGATCACAATGTTTGCAAAGTTGTTACTTATTGTGCAGAAGCTAAAAAGAAATTTAGATATGTAATTGCAAAATAGGTGCCATGACACCTTCATGGATCTGATCCAGGGTACTTCATACTGTCAAGATTTTTAATGGGGACTGTCTGTTGGGTAAAGGCAGAATTTTCTTAATGACAGATCACAAAATAAGCAATCCAATTTCCAGTTTCCTATATTCCTGGGTATGCAGGAGTAATTCTTCTCCCTAATCAAGTTTAAGCACTGAAATGAATGGTCTGTGGGGTCTCCAACTGTGTAGATTGCTGAACTCAGCTGGAGAATATCCTTTACCAGCCTTTAAAGCTATTTTTATCTGTGCAGGGTGCTGGACTAGATGGCCTCCAGAGGTCATTTCCACACATATTATACTATGATATTAAGACATAGTTATATTTGCACTGTGCAGAAGATACAGGTGGCAAGGTTTATAAACCTGAGCCTAGTGCAAATTATGAGGTAGGTTGTAAATTTTGGTTGATAGTTGTACACACAATAAGAACAGAACCTGCTTTCATGAGATTAAAGAATACACACTATAAGAAAATGAGGACGTGTCACTCAGGAATGAAAACCTTCTAAAGTTACATGTAACAGAACAGAACTGAGATTACAAGAAATGAGTTGACAAAATTTAAGGACAGGTATGATTTTAAGTATTTGTATTATTTATAAATGTGTGAGCAGTTCTAGACTGTTCTGTGTGCATGTAATTAAAATGCTTTTCATCCAATCCGTTCTCATGACTGCTTGGTGCATGGTGCCATCGGAGATAAAAAACCAGCACCAAGTTATAGATGTTGACATTTAATTGAACATGTGTTATTTTTCATAAAGATGGAGATTTTGCAATGCATGTAGAGTAGAATGTCCCATGTGGGGCATGAAAAGTCTAGTTCAGCACTGAACAAAAGGAAAATATGAGAGAAATGTATTAGTATCAACTGAAATGTATTCTTTGTGAAGCACCTTATGGAAGGATAGCAAAGCATTATTTTAAAAGTGTTGAGAGGCAGCTTTTTTTAGGAGAAGGTTGCATTTTGATTATCTTTGGCATTTGGTAGATCTAATGCCTATTATTATTTTAGATTTAATATCACAGCAACACCTTCTTGGTTTGCAAGATCCCTGCTACAACGAACAGCTGGAGAAATGCCTTGTGTTTTCACCTGTACTCCGTGGTGTTGAGCAGATGGTCTGTCAGTAGACTCTGATGTCCATCTGCTTGTTTGGAGCCCCCTGAGCCTCATTAGCAGTGAGGTAAGTTGCACAGTGAGGAGGTTCTCAAGCGCTGGCTGCAGCCTCAAACCCGCTCCTCTCACAGCCAGGGGTTCACAGCTTCAGCTCAGCGGGGGATCATGTTTTAGAAGCCCTGTCCTCTGGTGGATAATACCAAAAGCAAACTACAGCTGGCAGATGGCTAAACTCATTCTTCTTTTCATAGGGTAGCGACTAATCTAACTGCTACCAATAATCTGGAAACAGATCTCCGTGTATAACCGTGCTGCTGCCTCCACACTCGCAGCATATGGATTTGTTGTACTTTAATGGTCTCTGCCACATAAGTCAAGAATCTGAAAGCTGAAGATTTAAATAAAGGAGAAATATGGATAAATAAAGAAGGCTGTGATGATCTGTGGCTAGATGTCCTGTGGTTTTCTTTCAATTTTTCACCATAATCAGGAATAGAAGAGGTGGAAATATTCAAACATACTGGTTATTTTGACACAAGATAGATACCCACAAGTGAATCTAGCAGGCTGAGAAATACAGGCTAGACCACCAGGGCTAGGTGTTTCTGAGGGACAGTCCAGACTTGTCAGCTTTTTCCTGACTCAGTACCATATATCAGGGCTCCTAGGGAAATCATGCTTTCTAACAGAGCTCTTCTGAATATAGTGCCTTGCTAAGACGTAAGAACTTCTTGGTTGGTTTATGCTACAGCAGCCTTTCTCCTGTTCCAGAATCCAGTCTGAAAAGTTTACTCTGGTGTGTGGACCACAGAGCAGCACACCAGCAGCTTCACAATGCCAGTGTCTCTTGCTGGTTGAAGCTTCTGAACTTACAGAGATTTACAGCGATGTCTGACATGGTAACACTGCAAGTCCCTGCATTCTGTGGAGCATCCTGACCATTTTCAAGGATTCATGGAAGGCAAATAAAACCAAAAGATTTAAAAAAAAATCCTTCCTACCTTCTTGTAATTTTAAGTCTCTCCTTTTGTGACTAAAGAAGATGAGAATTTAATTTAATTTAATTTAATTCTTTATTCAGTTGGTAAAAGCTAACTTGGTAGTGAAAAACAGAAAGGTTCCCTAATGTGCGGTCCCAAGCCTATCAATGTTGACTGTGAAATTCCAGTATCATCACAGGAATTTTAAATTTAGAACTGAGGTCAACTGTGAGAGTTACGATTGTTATTGACAATCGTATCTCATCATTGGTATCACTTCTATCAAGATTTGAAGAGCACCTAACACCTAAAATAGCCAGTAAAGGCCAGGGAGCACTTAAATTGACTGATCACCATGGAACACTTTTCCTCTTTCATTCAATTATCCAGAAAAAAAACAAGCAGTAGGTATAAACCATGTTGTATGTTCTCCTGGAACAGATTTTCCTTCTGAGATGTCTGGGTTTTGGGAGTTTCGACAGATCTCCTGCCTTTAAAGCGGTACATCCAAAACTGTCTAGAACAAAAGAAATCAAGATGCACAGATATAAGAAGGGGAAACAGCCTGTTGTTCTGACAGAGCTATTAGAGGCTTATTTTTTGTGGTTGTTCAGAGGGAAGGTTTGAGGTAAGACTACTGCCTGTCTATTGTTGAAAGTGGAAAGAGGAAAAGCTGATAACAGTATTTTCCATTTGAAGTAGGCTACAGCCTCTGGGAAATAAAGAGCTTTTCCAAGTTTAATGTCATTTTATTTCTGATTTGCCTTTCAGGGAGTTACACAAGGGAAAGAAATATCTCTGCATTAATAAAATACATTTGGTCTTCCAGATGATTTTAAAATATCAGTCCCAAATGGGAAGAATCTAAAAATAAACCATATCACTTTCATTCCTGGTCATTCATTGCAGAGTCACCACTATATTTGGTAGTGATAATTGTTAATGTTATATGCTTACTAATTGCACTGATACTGATAGTTAAGGTCCCACCTGGCCTGGCTGGGCAAGCACTTCCAGGCCATCAACAAGTAGCACACAGCCATGGGGTGCTGTTCAGGGACTGAACTCCCCCTAACCATTTCCAAACCTTTCAGGTTTGGCATGGCAAAGAGAGAAGGCTGCAAAAGTGTCATATTTCTCAAACAGCACTGGCTTAAAACTGCAGTTGTGAAGTCTTTCCCTTCCCCTTGTATTCTGCAATAGAAGTAGTCAAACTGCAGCAGCCTTGCCTCGTTTTTTCAGACAGGATGGAAACACACTCAGCTTTATGTGTGGCTGAGAGGAGTCACCAAGACCTGTGAATCCAGCACCGTTTCTAGGGTGGCTGAGTACTGTGAGGGAGTAGCTGGAACAAGGGTAAGTGGCTCTTCTTGTGTGCACATGAACAAAGTTCAGGGCTGCTGGTGAGTCATGTTCCCCGCTGCTTGGGTAGATTTGGAGCTATGCAATCATACAGAATGAAGAAATCATTCCATGCTATGTTTCCCTGGGAGTTGCTCAAAGCCTATATCATTATTTAGCAAGTCACGACTCAGCTCTGTTTTCCTCCTGTAATGTGGGGCTCAGTTTTCTAGGGCTGCCTTTGCACCAACTTGGACTAGCTGGAAGGAGAATCTAGGTTTCTCATTTCTCTATCCTTCTTTCTGCATGCAACAGACAGGACTCTTCAGCATTGCCTGAATACTTCCACTGTGTAAATTGATTAAAAGGCTCCCCTTGCATTTCTCTGTGGAGTCCAACATTCAGTATGCAAGGCTCTATAGAAGAAGTTTCCACAATGTGTGCTGGGTCACCCAGGCAAGCTGATGTAATTCCACATGAATTCTGAATTACAGACAATTTATCATCATGGCTGTGAAACCATGAATGGTGCATAAGGATCTACAGTCAGAGCATTAGGGGCCTGTTAACAGATGGTAATTAGTTCTATTTTAAGGATGGCTAGGCAAGTCAGCTCTTTTTGTGACAAGAAAAAAGAAATAAGGACAAGGTCATCTTCTGAGATATGAAACCCTAGCAGTTGTTTTCACTTTGTGATCAGCTATAACCCAGGGAAGACATGCTCCTGTTATCTGGAAGCAGTACACAGAAATGTAAATGTGACTGAAGGTTTTTATTGATTTTCAAGTGAAGAGAGATATTCATGTGCCAGATTACTTTAAAACGCCTCGCATCACAAGGCGCAGCTTGTTGTAGAAATAGCAACAGAAGTTATAGAAGCCTGCACTGAAAATATCAAAGTTGAATGCAGTGAAGAGTTTGTTGCAGATCATTACATAAAGAGTTATGAAGATACAAAGCCAGAGAAGTGTGAACTTTCCATTGTGATTTTCTTATTGGTTTTTACTATAATCACTGATGCATAAGTGCCTGCCTTGCTGAACAGGCAAGGCAATGGAAATGAATGGAAAGGAAACAAAAAAGGACTTGGTACTTTCAAGCTACTTTAAATCACTCTGGCAAGTGCATGAAAATCTGTTGAAAGATCGGGGAGAGCATCGTCAATGCTCACAGTACCTTTCTTGTAGGGAAAGTAGCTTATCACTGACTGGCCTCTTCCCCTCCCCAGCATAATTTCGATTGACTCTCTAGTGACAAAGAACAAGAACCAGAAAGTGCTAATCAACTATAAAACCAGTTATTTTTAGGCCTTTTCTCAGTATCAGGCAGTAAGCTGAACTTCACATGAAAAAGTAGAACTCCACTATTTTTAGAGGCTAATTATTAACAAAAATAACCAGAGTATTCTAGCTGTACAAATTATTTTCTTAAATTAGCAGAAAATTTAATGGGAGCCCTCCTCTGCTTAGCAAATTTCTAAGGCACTGATCTCTGAAAGTCACTTTGCAGCTGATATACCAGTCTTTTCTTCCTCTCTCACTGAGTTTCAGCTGTTTCACAACAGCTCTATAGGAAGTTCTTCAGGAAGACATGATATTCTGTAGGCTTTGCTGAGCCTTAGTATGGAGGAGGAAAAAAATATTGACCACCTACTCTGTGTCCTAGCCAAGCTTCTGATCTACACTCAGCGTAGTTTCAGATGCACTTCAGCTCTAGAGGAGGGCTCTGCCTAAGAAGTGTCCAGGGTTATTATTTCTTACCCTCTGCAGGACAAGTGCAGAGACAGAAAGAAGAACAAGACTGAGAAATGGCAGCTCCTGAGCTGAAGTGCCAGAGAAAATCAGCACAGTGACTTACAGTTCAGTGCTGCTGCAGACCTACCAGCAAACAAGCACCAACATTGAATAGAAGTCCCACATTTGTCACTTCCATTTGTCAACTGGCAAAAAATAACATTTTCCTGCACAGAGCAATGACACCCTGCCACTTCCTTCGGAGCTGTAGCTCACTGGATCTTAATATGTTATAGCACGGACTTGGTCTTCATCACCTGGCAATTTTTTTGTCCTTTATGTTGGTCTTAAGTTCATCTCACTGTGTGACCTCGTTAGGAATCAGCCACTTCTTTCTGTGGGTTACCAAAATTTTGCATCTTTTTGTGACAGATGAAATCCCTAGAGGCGGAATGTGGCTCTCTGAATCAACACTTATGATGGCTTACGATGGCTTAGCCACCTGATGACTCCTAGCTAACCTAACAAACATGGCCCTCCCTCCAACAACAACCCTCATAGCAGAACTAACCACTGTAATCACACTTTTCAACTGATCTGCCTTCACAATTATCCTCACAGGAGATGCAATCCTACTCACCACCTCATACACCCTATACATGCTTTTAATGACACAACGAAGATGACCAAGGATGAAGTGCCTCAGGGAATAATGCAGCTGCCCGCAGCTGTTGCAAAGAAGCTGATTTTAGGTGAATCAACTGGCAGTTCAAATGTTTCTCCCTGAGTTCATTAAAATAACATGATCACCTCCCTGAGTTAGCCAGACTTGTAAAGGGGACAGTGCTGACATGACCCAACATAAAGTGTAAAAGTTGAAAAACTAATAGAATCATTTCAGTGAGAGCAATGGAGTTGAGCTGCCTTCAACTCACATTATCCTCCCCAGTAACTGGGGACACCCAGCGTCATGACCATGGACATATTACAAGAACACATTTGTATTAGGATTTAACTACAATTCTTATCTTTTTCTAAGTTAAACTTTGTTTATATTCCATCCTCAGGGTATTTTGTACCCCCCTGCTAAATCAGAAATCCCATGTAACGTCAACTGTTTTCAAAAGAGACATTAATAAGACATTTGATATTTCACATTGCATCTTCCATGCAGGAATTTCTAGAAGAAACTGATCAAAAGCATATTGCACTGCGATGCCGCTTAGCAATTACTATTTTCGTTTGTAGTCATTAGAATACAACTCCTGTGATGGCATTTCAAAGGTTTTTTTTTTTTTAAATCAGATGTAAAGGGTCCAACTGTAGTTAAATCACTGGGTAGAAAACTGGCAGAAAGCCATTTTAGCTTGTGCTCAGGATCCCCAGCTGCTAAAACTCAGTCAGTAGCTTTTTGGCCTCACAAACATGGTATGAAAGGAGGAAAATTCTGACCGGTTCTGTCTCGGGCACTTGAAGCTGGAGAAGACAGTTCCCCTGGAGATTTACGATGAAGAGTGCATCTTCTTTTCTCCATCCAGGAGTGAGAATGTATGAATTTTATACTGACAGGTTTCAGGTCGGTTAAAATATAACAAACAACCTACCCTGAGCCACCTCCATTTCTATTCACCAAGGAGCTGTCTCCACCCTGGCTTTTGCTGCTGTAATTTGCCTTGCTTTTCTTGTTGCTGCCATTTTCATAAGGGATTGGCAGCACTTTCCCTCTGTGCCTCAGCACTTCTCTTGATGCTGATTCATAAGGCAGCATATGTTATTTTGAGATGAGAGTGGGTACACGCTTGGCTAAGACAGAATGGAAATCCTTGCCTGACTTATGGTCACAAAGCACGATGCTTTGTCCACAAAACACGCCCTGTGACTGTCCTGACAGTGCCTCTTTTGCAACAAGCAAATGCTGCTAGCATGGCACGGGGGCAGCTGGAGTTGGGTCCTTCCTTCCTGCACGTCTCAGGCGTGCAAGGGCAGTCTGCATCCTGCTCCCCCCTTCCTGCAGTGGCCACACGCCCTTCCATGCTTTTCTGTTGACATCCTTCCTGGGCTCTGATTGTTTCTTGTTGTGTGAAAAGATCTGGCTCTGCCAAGAGCCTCCACAGGAGCAGCTGGGTAACGAGACGTCCTTGTGCATGCACGAGTGGCTCATCCTTCCCTTTGCTCAGGCAGTAATAGAGAAGCAATAGAAATAATTGGTGTAGAATCACTACAGACTGGAGAAGCGGCTCCACTCAGGAAAGCTGTAGAGCAAAAAGGAAATTACTAACAACAACAAGAGCAGAAAATGTAACTGACAGTAGCAAGATCTGGATAACTGGGCTTCTGTTCAAATTAGTCTTCTGTTGATGCTGTGTAAATAGCCGGATGAGTGTGAAGACTGATGTTTTCTGATTAAAGTGCTCCTGACCTGTGAATTCCACTGACTCATGCGACTTTTCTTAACCTGAAAAGCTCAGAGAGTGGATCTCAGAAAGGTTTTTACTATTCACAGTTATGAAGAAACCTTGAAAAGCTGAGTAAAAGTTTCTGGGAACAGAAAGGCCTATAAAAGTAACACATTGACGCAGATTCAGTGTCTTTTTTTAGCCAGTCTTATCACCTTTCCACATATAAGGTTGGCATTATTGTTCTTTAGCCACAGCATGGGCACAGCATGATGTACAGCAATGCAAAATTCTTTGTTGCATCAACCCTATTTGTGTTCTGATGGCAGAACAGACCTTCAGATTTTCTGGCCTTTTGATGTGCTGCTGTACTGCCCTAAAACCCTCTGAAATTAAAAAAAAAATTAAAAAGTTGCAAATTGCTTAAGATAACTTGGAGTTAAAGGATAAGACTGAAAGTTTCACTTGCTGCTTATTTGAACATTAACTTGATCTCAGACACTGGAAGAAAAAGAACAGAGAAATAACAGAAGTAAAAATAGTGTTTCAATTCAAGGTGACTCAAGGTTTTATTGACATGGAGTGCTTTTTTTTTTTCTTTTCTTTTTGGAACATATCAAGATTCATGGGATCCTGTTTCTTTAAATATTTCTTCTGTTCATGGAATGATTGACAGTTGAGTGGGATAGAGGAGGAGAAGAAGCATCAGCTCTCACTTCTGAACTGGCTGCACATTCAGAATTAATGGGGAGGGAGAGCTTTCTGACAAAGAGAAAATTTTGAAAATGTAAAAAACACAGACAAAAATAAGATTTTTCATAGACATATAAATCAGGGGAGTATGCTCTCAGTACTGTCATACAAATCAAAAGCCACTGTGTTTGGTCTGTTAATATAACTGGAGTTTGGCCACCAAATTGCTCCAGGCTCTGTCTAGGATCAATAGAAAGAAAAAGGTTTCTCTAAAGTATGGTTTGAGATGGGCAGAGGAGCCATTCAGAGGTGTTTGTCTCTGCTCCTTAGACAGGACAAGCAGGCCAGCAGCTCAGATACCTTATTAAAGCATTTGAATTTATGTGGGCAGATTCAGATCCTAGCTGATCCATTCAAAGTAAAATAATAACAACAGAAATAATAAAGATGTCTTGATTCAATGATAGAGAACATTAGGACTCTATCCAATGAGTTGTGCATATTTCTTAAAATACCCTGGGAAAAAAATTACTGTCACCAAGAAGATCTCCTAAAAAAAAGCTTGTAAAAATATTCGGGGTGGTTTTCTTGTTTTGGTTTTTTGGTTTGGGGGTTTTTTGGGGTGTTTTTTTCCTTGGTTGGGTTTGGTCATTTTTTTTTTTTTTTTTTTTTTGAGCTACCAAATCCCTGGAGATAAAATCATTCTGCACCACATAAAACCAGCAGTTTTTATTTTTCTCCTTTTACTGACAACACAGTGATTTTCAGCAGAACTCTGAAGCGTGTTGTGAGTCAGAGGAATGCAAGGTTCTGCCACCAGCAGTAAGACACATGGGTTGTATCCCTCAAACAATAATGTTTCTTTTGAAGACCATACCACAGACAAAGTTCTAAATGGTTAAAAGATGAAGGAAGAACGATGGGAACTGGCAACAGCATCTCCCCTAACTCCTTGGCAAATCCCAAATAAGTAATACTATCTTTATTCAACCTAAGATTTCACACTAAAAGCAGATGATTAAAAAGAATTTTGATTTTAAGTTGATGTCAAAGATAGCAAAGTCATATCCAGCTGTCGAAAACCTAAAACCAATGCAAAGTGAAAAAAGCTAAATATAGAATTGTGTCCTAGCACATTAAGTTAATTGACTTGACTTTGTTCTGTACAGTCTGTACAATCCAGTGACTTCAATAAATCATTGGTCCTTTTCATTTTATTGAGACCTCAGTTCATCAGATGTAAAAAACACCATAGTGAATAGAGATGTGAACATACTCAGCATTTCACAGGACTGAATGCTTGAGAAAAAGCAGAGGCTGTGCTCCTTTGTTATAGATTCCTAAATTTACCAGATGTTAAACTATCAGCAAAGAAGACAAATGTGATGTGTGAAATAGACATATAAACCACTTAGATTTCCAATTTTATTTGTATGTTGTGTTTGATCTCACAGAACCACAGAGCAGCTGAGGTTGGAAGGGACCTCTGGAGGTTGTCTGGTCTAGCCCCGGTGTTCAAGCAGTACCACCTCAGGCCAGCTGCCCTACGTGCATCCAGATGGCTTTTGATTATCTCCAAGGAAAGAGACTCCACAATCAACCTGGGCAATCTGTGCCAGTGCTCAGTCATCCTTGCAGTAAAACAATATTTCCTGTTTTGAAGATGGAACCTCTGGTGTTTCAGTTTGTGCCCATTGCTTCTGATCCTGTCATGGGGCACAGCTGGCACTGGGAGACCCTGTGGGGCAGGCAAGGCAGCCCAGGATCCAGGTGGGCATCTCTATGAGCTGTGAGATGTGTAGGTGTTACAGAATTTAAGAAAACAGGACCAACTATAGTTAATTGCTGAATCAAAGGTTTGAATGTCTTGAAGTGATTTAAACTCAAAGAGACAAATATAATTAAATGCTCCCTTTCTACTTGTATTACTAACAGTTCACCAAGATAGTTGAATTTAAGCTTACTTCAGCTCAGGTGGTACTATATCTAAAATATGAGGTAGGTTTTGAACTTGAAATGGAAGGGTTCATTTTCCTGTGGTTCTCCACATCTAAACTGAATTTTGTCACAACACCCATACAGAGGAACATAGTGAATACAAAGGATGTAAAGAAATAAAAAGCTAGGACTTTTCCATAAAACTGCTTTTTTAAACACAGAGTTTCTCTATCAACATATAAATGTATATGTATATATACAAACACTTGATGTGGTATAAGACTTTAACCAGGATTTTACCTCTTTACAGTGTTTGAGCCCACACAGGCATAGTTGTGTCTTCTCTGACACAGTTTTAGTAAGACTAACACAGGTGCACAAAAAATGGAAGTCATGACACAGTATCCAGTCTGAATTTTATATATGTATAAAACATTGTGAGTATATGTATGCACACACATATACCTGCTAAGGAATTTTGTAAGCAAGCATCTTAATGGGTCTTTAAGGAACTGTGTGGCTGAAATGACAAATGATCACAATGTCAAGGCAGTTATTGAATTATTAAGTAGCATAGTCCTGCTCACTCAGAATTAGGGTTATGTATCAAATTTGCATTTTAATTATAGGATGGGAAGGTGGAGTAACTTCCTTGGTTTGGAATAGTGTCAGAGAAGAAACTGTTGTGTGACTGAGTATCTTATGGCAATTTGGTAATTATCAGATTCTGGAACTACACTGGCTAACAATGGTTTTTTTAATGGTGCTGGTATTTTATAACCATGTTAAAGCAGCTAATTAAATTTAAATCTGATTTTTAAAATGCCTATGTAAAGGAAAGCTACTTCTAAGTCTTCCTCCTGGTTTCAGCTGGGACAGAGTACACTTTCTTAGTAGCTGGCACAGTGCTGTGTTTTGGATTTAGTGTGAGAACCATACTGATGCTTTGGTTGTTGCTTGCTCTAAGGCAAGGACTTTTCAGTGTCTCATGTCCTGTCAGTGAGCAGGTGCAAAAGACTCTGTGAGGAGGCATGGCCAGGACAGCTGACCCCGGCTGGCTGAAGGGATATTCCACTGAACAGCAGCTCAGTGCATAAACTGGGCTGAGATGGCTGAGAGCTGCTCATTGCTGCTCAGGGATGGGCTGGGCATCCGTCTGTGGTGAGAGACTATATTGTGGATCACTTGTTTGTCTCTCCCTCTCCATTTTATTAAAGTTATTATTATTATTATTAGTAGTAGTAGTACTAATAGCACTGTTGTTATTATTGTATTTTACATTCTTTCAATTATTAAACTTTTCTTAATTTATGAGTTTTTCTGCGTTTTGCTTCTTTTTTTCTTCTCCTGATTCTCCTCCCCATCTCCCTGGGGAAGAAAAGGAGTGAAGGAGCAGCTGTGTGGTACTTAGTTGCCAGCTGGGGTTAAACCATGACAGTCTGCTTAGTAATGGACAAAGAAATACTAATCTTTCTGCAGACCACAAAGGCAATGCTGTGCATTTGTGAGACTAGTCCTCATTTATAGCAAGGACAACATATATGTTCCTAACCACTCTGTAAATTTAGCCTAATGAACTGCATTTGCTCATATTTGGCCACTAAGTGTTATTTGGTGTTAGTTTACCCAGTGCAAAAAATTTCATTGGAAGAGACTGAGATTAAAAACCTGTCAATTCCAGGCTTGGTAACACATTTTTTTTCCCAGGAGAGCTGCAAATGCCATAATTGACTTCAATGTGTTTTCAGCAGTCATTTAAGAAAATGGATATGTATCTAACATGCGGAACAAAGGTAATACCTCTAGTTTCAGCAGAATTACTCTTGCTCCATATTATACAAGGTAGATGAGGAGTGTTTTTAAATACCCTGCTGGTATGGACTTGATTCTACAATAAATAAGCATGCTGAGTGCTACTGACACACATCAGCAAACCAGTGTGTTCAGCATATCTTGCATTATTAATCAAACATTCACTGAAATGCTCAGAGATCTTCAGTGATTTATGTTAACTACAGTGGGTTCTGAACCACGCCTGTTCAAAAGGTATCTACACTGTGTATTTCAAAAGCAGCAATTGATAATTTTGTTGATATAAATCAGCCTTTTGTAGCTTTGTGTTAATAATCAAACAAGCTTTTGGTATTTTACACCCATCTTTTAAATATGGTTAAGAAAGCAATACAAAAAAGTATTGTTCCTAACATTTTTATACAATCGTAAAATAGAATTATGAAAACTCTATTCTTGAGCAAAACCACCGGTGATTCATCCTTTTAAATATAATTTTATATATAGATGTGAGCTGGTTTTGAATCTTTATAAATCAAAAATAATTCTGCTGAAACTGATGGATTTACATGAGGGTAAACCTGTGTCGAGCTGAGCATACTTTTATTTTCTAGTAGGCATGGTTAGAATACCCAGTTTTACCAGGTGGAGATAGGTCTTGCAAACATAAACACCTTTGCCTTCCCTTTTACAAAGCAACAAAGAGATATTTTATGAGCACTGAGAAGCATTATTGTTTTTCTGTTGAGAAAGGAACAGACCTAAAAAGGTAGAAAGATGGCATAGAGATTTTTTCATCATAAAATAGTATTAGGTATTGAGGCTATGGGGACAGTTTCACATTTTCATGAAAATCTCACAGTAACAGTGCAAGCACCTTCTTTACTTAAAATCCTTATACATCTTTGCCTTCCATTAATTTTATCTGATGAAAATGTCTCTTAGAAAAGCAGGACAGAAATTGAATGTCAAATATGGAGAAAACAGAAATATAAACCCATTGGCCTAGTTTTACAATTTTGTTAGGTAAAATATACTTCATTAAGCTGTATACACACTGTCATGATGCTAGTATTATTATTCATTAAAGTATATTTGAAAAATCTAAGAAGTGTGAGATGGAGTTTGGCACTGGAGGCTTGAATTAATCTCTTGGTGCTGAATAAGAAATTCAGATAGGTAGCAGGACACATGCTTTGAACAGCCCTGGAAAGTGCAATCAGCTTTTGGATTTAATAGAATATAAAGATTCAGCAATTTAGATATTAATAGCAGGGTAATGTAGTTGAACAGCGAGCTAGGAAATGATCTTTACAGTAATATGTTAAGCTCAGCGATGACAATGTGCCTGTGAGGTGAGATGAGGTGAGCTGGAGCTGAGCTGCTGCTTCGAATCCTGGCATGGAGACGAGTGAGGAATACTGCACTTTGTCCTGGTTCTACTCGATGGAGTGGAGATTGGGGTGGGTCTCAGGTGTGTGCGCGGAAGTGTAAGAGTTGGTGACAAGTTTCCACTGGCAGGGTCTCTCTCACAGTATTGTAAATCCCTTATTTGTGAGATTACCAATTGATTGAATCATTTGCGAGACAATGTTGATAAAGGCAAATTTTAATGGAGAATTTAAAGGAAGCTTTAAAATACATACTTTGATAACTAATTTAAAAGAGTCTTGTTTTTTTCTGTGTCATATTCTTTCCTTTTTCGTGGTTGGTGGGGGTGAATCACAGGCCTAGAACTACATACTGTCTCTTCTTATTTCATAACTGACTAATTTGTCAAAGAGCAGTGAATGTTGGGTTTATTCACTTTGACAGAGAAATTGAGATTTGCATTAGACCTTACAGGCTATGGCAACCCCCCCCTGCTATTTCCTTATTGACAGGCTGTAAAAGGGTAAATTGATTCACTCCTCTGAAGGCCTCCTGCTACCTCTGCCTACAGCTCCTTGATTCCTGACATTTGTTAAACCTGACAATGGAATAATGATCTGCAAGTACACAGGCACCAAAAGGGAGGCTAAGGAAAATGGGGGCCTGAGGCTAAATGGAGCAGGGGCCCTGGGGACAGTGGATGAGGAAAAGGCCAAGGTACTCAGTGCTTTCTTCACCTTGGCCTTTACTGATAAGAACAGTCTTCAAGGAGCCACAGAGTGATTCTGTGACTTTTTGATAATGAATTTAAGTATTTCTACTGTTCCTTTGTTTCTCTCTATTTTGACTCTGTTTCCCCTTCCCTTCCCTTCCCTTCCTTCCCTTCCTTCCCTTCCCTTCCCTTCCCTTCCCTTCCCTTCCCTTCCCTTCCCTTCCTTCCCTTCCCTTCCTTCCCTTCCCTTCCCTTCCTTCCCTTCCCTTCCCTTCCCTTCCCTTCCCTTCCCTTCCCTTCCCTTCCCTTCCCTTCCCTTCCCTTCCCTTCCCTTCCCTTTTCACCCTCCCTTTTTTCCCTCCATTCACCTGCCCACCCACTTTCCTCTTGCCTTTTCTTTTCCAGCTTCACAAAATAATTTTGTTTTATAGTTTGACCTCCAATAAATTTGCAAAGGATTCTGTTACATGGCTAAATATAGTACTATATAAATACAATATTTTCCAGAACAGGGCTTTTACTTTATGGCAACTTTACATTTGCCTCTTCTAATCCAAAGCATCTAAGAGATCAGCAAACTTACACAGAGCTGAAAAGGATTCAGCTGAAATTTCAGTCTGCAACATACTTTCTTGCACACTAAAATCTGTTCCCTTTCTCTGTCTTCTCTGCCCAATAACTATTTCATATCTCAGTTTTGCTATTTTGCACCCTTGGTCTGCTTCAGGCTCACAGAGGGTTTACTGGGTTTTACCAAAGCCAACGAAATTGAAAGGGTAATGATGGCCCTTGCCCTTTTTAAAAGGCTCAACAACAGGCAAGCATTCCTAGCAACTGTGGAACACCCCCTGCTCCTACTAAATTTGGCTAATCCTAATTAGGTTTAAAACATTGTGCCTCCTAAGGAGACAACTATATTGTGATGTGGTTAACTCTATCTCATTTTATTTTCCCCTGAAACAGCTGTTCCACTCTTGGACCAGATGCAAACTGTGGGTAAGAAGCAGTGCTACTTTTTACATTTGACCTCTGTTCCTAGGGAAAATATGAAACTACTGACCCAAAATACTGAAGTAAAACATGCCAGATATACAGCTGGGCTCTGTCACAAGGGATTTCTGCAAAATACACTTTGCTGACACTACTTGGCCATGTGCATGAAGCAGTTAGTCTTCTATTATGTTTTTTCATTTAGGAAAATATTCTTCCTTTCCATTCTCATAACAATTTCTGCACAGCCTTTAGTTAAAAAGAGGTAAGCAAGACACTATACAAAGCAATGGTCATGGGCCTGAGAAGATGACCTGTAAGAAGAGATTACCACGTGCTGAACTTGATTTGTGAAAGAGGAGATGCAGGGACAATCTAACAGCAGTCTGCAACTACTTGAAAGATAGTTACAAAGAATATGGAAGAAAACTCTTCTAAATAGCAGCAGAGGAGACAATGAGGTGAAAAGGTCACAAGCTGCAATTACTGAGGTCCAGAAAGCACAATGTAAGAAAAACTTGTCCTCTGAGAGGTCTGCTGAGGGTGCAGCCCTGGAGGAGGTTACCCAGAGAGGCAGTGGAATCTCTGTGCTTGGGGCTTTTCAAGACTTGGCCAGAGACAGCAATGGCCAACGTGATCTAATGCTGGAGACTGTTCTACCCTGGCTGTGAGGCTGCATGAGATGGTCTGCAGAGGCTTGTTCAAATCAACACGTCTGGTTTTGCCACACCACCGGGATTCCTATTTATATAGAACTCAGAGGTGTTACTCCTGATATATCCTAATGTAAATCATATTACAGTAAAATAAAAAAGTACAAATCCTGTACTTCAGACAGGTTAAATGTGCACTATGGGGCACAATCACGAGATCTTTGGTCCTCGAATAGAAGTAGTTCAGAATAAGTCACAGGAAGGGTAGATTACTTCCCTGTTTGTGACTAAGGAAAAGAATATCAGTAGCTGGCCTTTCTCCCAAGCTGGGGTCAAATTTCACAATGGATTGAAGAATAGCACATGGACACAACTAAAAACTGAAACAGATGGTAACATCTCCTCTTTTCCTATCTAAATGATAAATTAAGGTCCAAAGCAAAAATAAGTTTGAACTGATGGATTGCTGCTCAAAGGCCCTGTCTAGGTCACATATTATTCTGGGCTCTGAGACCCAGTCTGAGCCTTCCTGGTCCTGTTGGAAGAAATGAAACATAAGCTGTCTGACCAAAAAATGACAAGCAGGAAAGGAGAACTGGGAGGCCACACATGACCCCAAGTGTGCTTTGTGGCCACTTCAACACTACTTCTTGCAGTATTACAACATATTACTGCTTCCCAGCCAGTAGATGTTGACTTTTACCATACTGACACAAGAGATGAAGTGCTACTTTTCCTTTCAAAAAGGGGGACTGGGGGGAGCTGTGGCAGAATGTCTCAAATGTGCTTGGTACCTAGGGACAGGACAAGGAGAGCACTAGGAACTGAAGTGTGTGCTCTAGACCAAACAGAATGCTGAATGGGAAGCTTGCCAGCTGCACTATAGTGAAGAGTTTGGCACCAGGAAAAGCTGAGGAGGACAGTGGTATCAAACAGTGTCCTAGAAAATACCCACCTCCACGCCCTGCTTCCAAGGTGTGTTCCCACTCTTCAAAAAAAAAAAAAAAAAAAAAAAAGAAAAAGGAAAAGCTTTAGAGCTGAAGTACCTCCTTCTTTTTTGAGCAAGGGTTAGAAAAAGTGGCAATGCCTCTTTTTAAACAAGAATTCACTATATGAGGAAAGGAGCCAGGTACAGTCCTCAATACTCACAAACTTTCAATAGCATGTACCGCAGGACAGGATATTTTAACTGAGGGAGAATGGTATTCTCTTCATCTTCTTTATTGTTTCTCTGTCAAAAATTTCAGCTAAACAATTTTTTCTCACCTTAATATCCTTTCAAATGTTTTATTACTAAAATATTCTGTTCATTTTGGAAAGAAAAACATTGAGATTTTATTTATGATCACCTAGCATTTCACACTCAAAATACAAAGGAAAATTATCTTTAATTTCTGCACTTAACAGAATTTTCAGAAAAGTGAACTTGGCAGTGAGTGCTTTGGAAAATGAGTCTGCCTTATTTCCAATTCTGGTCTTTAAATCTCTGAATTGTTGATGCAATAAAATGAAGATAAATAGATTTTCTATTCCAGATTTTTAAAGTGAGTTTCCATTTTTGCAATTATTTAGATCATGGAAAAGACAGCATTTTACATGTCTTTTAAAATTTTGGCGTTCTTTATTTTTCAGAACTGGGACTTAGCAAATCTAGCACATGAGAAATATGTAAAGCTATCATCCTTGACCTTTCTGTACCTCTTAAATAATAGAATCAATCACAGAATTTTAGAGTCATAGCATCATAGAGTAAGCTGAGTTGGAAGAAACCCATTGGGTCATTGAGTCCAGCTCCCAGCCCTGCACAGGACATCCCCAAAAATCACACTGTGTGCCTGAGAGTGTTGTCCAAACACTTCTTGAACTCTGTCAGGCTTGGTGCTGTGACCACTTCCCTGGAGAGCCTGTTCCAGTGCCCAAACACCCTCTGGGTATAAAACCTTTCCTGATATCCAGCCTAAGCCTTTCCTGACTCAGCTTCATGCTGTTCCTTCAAGTCCTGCACTGGTGACAAGAGTGAAGAGATCGGTACCTGCCCCTCCACAAGTTTAATCTCAGCTTAAAAGTGAAATAGTAAGAATTAAGTAGTGCCCATTCTCTCGCCGTCACTATGAAGTGACTCAGCTCCCATGCAAGACCCTTAAAGAAATAACATGCCAAAAGACTTCATGAAGCCAGCCAGGACCTGTTCAAGGACACAGGAAGGATCCAGGTAGGCTGTGATTAATCAACAGTTGCTCCATTCTGGCATGGGGAAGACACCCTTGTGGTCATCAACTCAGCCACTTATTGGGTAATCTCCTCTTTGCTTCCTTGAGGTGAGTGTTTTTTGATTCTGTTAATTAGAGGTTACTCCCAAAGAAAAAAGAAAAATATGGAAAAGATCCATTTTATCCAAGACTTCTAGATCAAAATAAAGACAGAATCAAAGCTAATGATCAGGGCAGCAGGTACACAGAATTCTCTGTGGAATCAGAGGTAGGAGCAACAAATTTCATTATTCACCCGCTTCAGCTGTTCATTATCTCACCTGTCCAGGGACTAAACTTTGTTGCAAACTCAGAAAGGCTGAGACAAAATCTTATGAAAATAATAGGTTCAATGCTTTTTTACCTTTAAGTATTTCTCTGCTCTGCCTTCGCCAGTAAAGGCACAAACCTTCATCTTTCACAATCAGGATGGAGCTTTGGAAGGCATGTGAATCACTCTTGCTAAACTCACTTTTTGTATGGATGTAGAACAATTACAGAATCTATCATCTACAGAATATCTTGTGTTCTTCTCTAAAGAATTTTGTGCTTTTCACAACAACAGAGGTTGAAAAAGAAGTTTTCAACTGAGGTTGAAAAAAAAAGTGTCATTAAAGCCTGCTTACTAGCATGGAAGTCCTCTTTTAGCATTGGCACCAGGACACAATGTGATTTGGCCCATGATGTCACCAATATGAACCAGACCCGTTCTAAAAATCCCAGTCTTCTTGACACTAAAATGTTACTCACTAAAACAACCCTATCCTGGCAGAGGATGAACCATGATAAGTATCTTTATCTTGAAACTCTGCTTTGAGTGATTGCTGTTACTCTTTACTTAAGCATAAGTGTTTCTTCATCCTATCTCTATTATTAAGGCCAACTAAAATCTATTTCTTCAATGGGGCCAAAATATCATGGTCAATACCTTGAACTTTTAGTATTCAATTTGAGAAAGGAGTGCAATGTATTTAGCTCTATCTTCAGCTGAGCTAAATTAATGTTCTGCACAGCCGAAGTTGTAGAAGGTGGCTCAGAGCCATATTTCTGCTCCGCCACTCTTGAATTGGCTAGAAACCAAAAAAAGCCCCTATGACTATGCTCGAACTCCCTTGTACTAGTACCTTTTACTAGTCTAATAGCATGGACAACTCAGTTCTAGTAGGAGCATTGTAAGGGATCAAAATGTGTTGGAGGTGGAATATTCCCTGCTTCAACTCAGAGCTGCCTCTGTAGCCCTTGGGAATTTGGCTACACCCTCAGTGAAGCCCTAACATCCTTCATCAGCTTTCTGACTGCCTTGTCAGCAGCACAACACCTCTGGATCATGAGCCAGTGGTGCCTCTGTAGCACCTACACCCCTTGCACAAACCCACAACGTTTCCTGTTCAAAGTAAAGGGACACAGGCATGTGGGCACTCAGTTAGGTTGAAATTTGTGTTACAAACTGCCTCCTCAGCTGGCTCTGAGGCCAGGCCAGACCTCTTGTGCCTCCTGTTAGTCCAAGATGTACACCATACAGCAGTGCCATTTCTCTCTTGGGTGAACATCACCCACTCATTAATGTTCATTCACATATGCTGTTCTAAGCAATTTAATAACACAAAATAAGAAATTTCTACAAGACCTCTCACTAATGAACCATAAAATCCACTAGAATGAATGGAAAAGCTTAGAGAGAATTAATTCTATCTGCAAGATCACCCAGCACAATAATCAGGAGCAAAACTTCAGTTTACTGAATAAATTCAGTCCAATTTTCTCTGTTACACACACTCCTGCTCTGTTTCTGCTAATTTCTACTTTGGTAGCTTATTAAGGAGAAATCCCTCTTCCTACTCATAAATCACAAATAGAAGCTCATGGTTTCAATAGATTCTATAATATCTTTTTTCCCCCTCAGTAGTGGTATGACTGGATTTCATGCAGATAGAACACTTTAACCTCCCCAATTCTGACAACAGAACAGTCAGTTACCTTTGCTGACCCAGATCACATAATCCTGAATCCTTTTTATTCATCTGTTTAGGGAAGAACATCTATTAGGCATGTTACCCCAAATCTAACCAAAGCCCAAGGTTTGCATAATAGGTCATTCTGGGAGGACTCCATTATGTTACCATAAATAAATTAACTGATCTCTTTATTCTTAGCAATGAGACAAGAATCTTTTCTCTCTATATAGACTGTGAAGTGCTCAGCACAAGAATAGCTTTTTATGAAGTTACTGAGCAATTAGATTGTACAAAACCAGATCAGTTTCAAGTTCTAGGATTGTTTCAGTCAGACACTAGCCTGTCACAGGTAGATATCTTTTGGATGTGCACATAAGCCCTGGCACTTGGTGCTGTTGCAGCACTTTGTGGTGATTGCACATTCTCAGTACTTAAAGGGGGCCTACGAGAAAGATGGGGACAAGCTTTGTAGCAGGACCTGCTGTGACAGGACAAAGCATAATGGTTTTAAACTAAAAGAGGGTCAGTTTAGATTTATATATAAGACATAAGGAAGAAATTTTTTACAATGAGGATGGTGAAGCACTGGCACAGGTTGCCCAGAGAGGTGATTACCACCCCATCCATGAAAACACTCAATGTCAGGTTGGGTGGGGCCCTGAGCAACCTGGTCAAGTTGAAGACGTCCTGCCCATGGCAAGGCGGGGGAGTAGATGACCATAAATTTTCCTTCCAACTCAAATTATTCTATGATTTTATGATTGTGTTCCCTTCACCTGTCATAGGTTCACAGCTTACAGTCAGGCACACTTCTTGTGAAATCACACTTCTTTCAGATTTTTTTTCTCAATCACTGATATCACGCCTACTATTGATAAGGATTCCAAATAACACATTTAAAATAAAAAAACCCAGAACCCAAAATCTACAGCAGGTCAGCACCATGAATTCTGCAGAACCTTTGTGTGAATGTTCTACAAAGAATAGTTTCTCTTTTACTTTGCTTTCTGTCAGAGTGTCTTTAATTATTTGCAGAGAAGATGCAATTCTGCATCTGTTATTTATGCAAACAGCCCTGTTTTATTTAGACAAGCCTCCTTTCATGACTAAAGATACGGAGGTTCATTCTTGTATCTTGAGGAGAGATTCTCAAGCTTTTGTTCCAGTGGAACATCTCTCAATATTCATGTGATGGCCATGGGCAATAAAGTTTTTCTGCACCTTTTTTCCTTGTGTGCTGCAGACATGGATCTGAAACCATTCTGGCCAGTTTCCTATTAGTGGGACTCTGTGGCATTAGTGAGGGTCTAAATAGAAAAATCTTAGGGTCTTTTTCCCCCTTGACTTTTATTTTTATACAAAACCCTGTATTCTCATGGTACTATAAACACATACAAAAAACCACTGGTCCTACACAATCTCTGGCAGATACACTGATATCAGGCTGTTACTAGTGAAATAAATTGCAAAACCATTCTGATAGTTCTGATATTCTGATCCAAGTCCCAACAGCACCTGTATCAACACTTGGACTCACTTGACCATGTTTTGTATGAAGATATAAGGCTGTGGGGATACCAGTGATGTAAATGTCTGTACAGCTGGAACCATGGGAGTGCACTCCTCTATGCTTCCTGGTAACACAAGGTGTTTTCCTTGACTGGAAAGTAATGCTAGTGAGCAATTGCTTTTCTATTCTGCATTTTTGCTTGAGGAAACAGTGAGTGCACTGTCTTACTGTAGCTTTTTTTTTTCCTTGTCTGTGCCTGTTCTCATAATTTCTTTAAGCTCTTTAAGCTGAAGAGGTAGCATGGGCAACAGAGGGTAATCAAGGGAATACAAAGTTTTTCATGCAGTGTCCATGTTCCTTGACTTAACGGATTGTTTTAAACTGCTCTACAACTGAAAGAGTATACTTGCTATATTTGAACAAAACTTTGAATAAATGCTCTCAGTTGTGGCAGATTTAAAAAAAAAAAAAACAAAACAACCCTGAAACATGAAAAATATACTATGAAGCTGTACCACAAGTAAATTGGGTCAAATCAACCTAAGCAAGAACCAGAAGGTCTTTGTTCATTGAATAATTTGGTAGCAGGGCATTCTGACAAGTTGTTAAATGTTTTAATTCTTCATCTCTCATTATTGCTGTTTTTGTTTATATCATGCCCATATGACTGTGACATCAAAATTCTTCAGAAATTTAATATCAAATAATGAGTATTACTGGTACCCCATCTGTTTCAAATGAAGCAAATTTATACCAATTCCTGATTTTCTCTGACACTGTGGTAAGTCCAAAATGAGATATTTTGTCCTATATTCCTTCTGTCACACATATTTGTTAACTTCAGGAGAAAGTTAGAGAAATACAGGTTTGAAGGTCAAACTGGTATCATATGCCTTTGCTAAATATAGATGCTTGACGAGTAAAAGAGCTTCACAGGTCTTGGCATATTTTGCTTGGTGCACTTCTACCTCTGCACATGTGCAGACAGACAACTTCTCTCAGACCATATCAGAAATATGAACATTAAGAACATAAAAAATACCTAGGCAGGGGTTACAAATCTATCACTTCTGATTTTCTGAAGGTAGAGGTGGAGCAGGATATGCCTAATCTGCAATATTTTCACTCTCATTTCACAAGTCTGTCACTGATAGATACTCTGAGGAGAAGAAGCACAGCATTTTAATATTCTCCTAACCTGTATGCAGCATTGGAATGAATCTGTTTTTGTTAAAAAAATCCTTCTCCATAAAATGACATTGCAGCATGTGCAGCATTGCACAAGTGGGAAAACACGATTAAACAATAAAAATGTGCTAAGAGTGAATGAAATAGAAGAGGAATCTTTAAAGAGCTCTTTTCACCTATCTTCCCTGTCTAAAAACAATTTCCATTGACAAAAATGGCTTTGAAAGGAACTGTCTGTGCTTGTACATTTCTTGTTGCAATCCTGTCCTGGGATCCTGGGACCTATAATGCAATATGTGCTGTCAGGACCACGACAGTTTACAGATGTGCAGCCAGACTTCTTGCTATTTATAGATGCCTCTCTGCAAGCAGTACTCTATGGGGTTGTAGTGCAGTAGCAGGCATGTTCTTTGATTTAGTGCTTACATCATGTTCATTTAAGAAAATTTGGCTCTTCACCTGGCATGGCAAAGGAGGCACATTTATGAAGGTCAAGCAGAGAGAACACTATTGTGAAGAGAAATGTGGATGGAATTCATGAGCGAGCAGGACACCTACTGGGAGGACCAACTGAAAGGAGGAGGCATTAGGCAGAGACGTGGAAATAATAAAGAATGGAACAGTCATGTGTTCACAGTAGGTTTTGCTCTTTATTCCCTCTGTGGGGTGACTGGGGAGAAGGTTCAGTGCTGCCCCTGCAAGGGCAAAGCTGTAAAGTTGTTTGGGCTGCAGTGTCCGTGGGGTCTGTACATGGCTGTGCTGCATCTCGCTAAGGCATGTGTTAAGTGTTCAGTCAGAGTGCTAGGCACAGCCTATTAATAGAAACAGCGAGTTTGGCACACGCTCGCACTTTCGCCTGTCTCCTTCTCACATGCTCGCAGAGATGCTGGGACTGCATCCTGCATCCTTCTGCTTTTCCAGACCTGAGACTTCGCACACTGCTGTATGCCCTGAGAAGTCTCAGTGAGGTCAAGACAGCCCCAGACAAGTAAACAGGGGCTGCTCAACCCCAATGTTGAGGAAGCAGAAGGTAACGGGTGGGGGAGCGGCGGGGATGGGGTGGATTTCTTGCAGAAAACCTGAGACCTCGCAGGGTACCCTCCCGGCCTGAAGGCAGTGCAAAGCTATTTTCGGCACTGCCCAGGCCAGCCGGACAGCCCCCACCTCGGGCAGCTCCGCTCTGGTAATATCCAGGATGCTGCAGAGACACGGACGCTCCTGAAGTGGCCCCAAACGATCCCAGCCAAGGCTGCCGGCGGCGAGCACGGGGAGCTGGCCAAGGTGCTGCCGCAAGAGACGGTCTGTCCCTTTCGGCGCGTCCAACCCCCGAGCCACCGCCGCCCTCCCCCGCTGCCCCCGGAGCCTGCGCTCCGCACGGCCGCCCAACTTCCCGGGAAGCGGCGGCCCCGGGCGGCCTGGGGCGCCTGGAGGGCTCGGCGCCGGGCAAACTTCGCTGCCTGGGGGAACGGAGGGATCCGGGGGGAGGGAGGGAAGCGGGGGGGCGAATGCAGGAAACCATAGCAGCACGGCAGGCAGGAGCTGGCCGGAGGGGCCGGGAAAGTTGTTCTGCACTTCCTTCTGCTCCTGCCCCAGGGATCAGGGCTCGGGGCTGGGGGAGCGCGGCGCCGGCCCCGGCTCGCATCCTTACTCACCTCGGTGCTGTCGGCAGCGTTCTCCGCCATTTTCCTCCTTAGGAGCAGGCAGCGGGAGGAGTGTTTCATTCCCATAAGAGCTAGCCAAGGGGTTGGGGCTTCGGGGCTGGTGTTTTGGTTTGTGTTTTCAAAGATCTCCAAACACTGGTGTGCGCCAAAGGACAGGGAGATAAAAAAAAATATGGAAAACAGCAATAAATCAGTCAGCTTTGTCCTTTCTGCGTCGTCCACAGGAATGTTTGTCTCCTCTTAGCATCGGGAGCTCCTCAGGCACTTTCAAGTCCTCCTCTTTCTCCCCTCTCCTCCACCTCCAGCGAGTTCTTGGGGTGGGCAGAGAGAGGCGGCACACACTCTTCAGGTTAAACTAAAAGGCTGTCGGGCTATGAGTCCTCCCCTTCAGAGAAAGCAGTCAGGCTAAACAGGAGAGAAGCACCAGCTAAACTGAACTTGGGCGTGCAGTGACCAGCTGGGCATCTTTGTGTCCTGTGGCTACTCTTCCAGAGGCAGAGGGAGCCAGAGACAAAGCAACAGGACAAGGAAATCATAGCCCTTTATTTTCCTTCTTTGGGCTTCTTTCTTTCTCTCTACGTCCCAGGACACTTCCTTTAAAGATGGTCACAGAATTTGCCACCCTCTTTCTATGAATGTCTTCTGAAATAGAAATCCCTTCTCCTCCTCCTTCTCCCTCCCTCTTCCCCCCCTCTCCCCGTCCCTCTCCTTTTCCCTTCCCTTCCTTCTCTTCTCCCTTTCCCTCTCCCTACCCCTTCTGCTCTTGGGCAGAGCTTGGTGCCCCTCACTGGGAATTGCATTCACGTGTCTTTCGTAGAAAAAAAAAAAAAAAAAATAATTTCAAGCTCCCCCCACCCGTCGCCTACACCTTCTCACACACAAGCACGCATTCACACGTACGCGCACACACGTTGTCTCCCTCTCACACAGACATGCACAATTTTTTTTCTCTTCCCCATCCCTCCTCTTCTTTTGAATCAGCAACACTTTTCTTTGCAAGGACTCTCGGCAAGGCTCTTAGAGAGCAACCGAAGAAGTCTGCTCCAGCTTCTTTCCTCCGAGTTAAGTAGCAAACCTGCTTTCTTAATATATCTCCTCGTGTGTGTGTTCTCCCAGCTCCTGTTTTACTTGAAGTTTTTCTGGAGGATCCACGCTCCGTCAGAGAGCCGTGAACTGTAGGAATATAGTCCCGATCCGGCTGCAGCTCCTGCTGAAAAGGGGGGAGGAGGAGCTGGGGGGAGGAGAGGGGAAGAGGCGGAGGGAGAGGTCTCGCTGGGGAGGGAAGGGAAGGGGCTAAAGGTGATTTGAACTTCTTTTTAGCCTTTTCCTAATGACATCTTCCTCTGTAGGAGTGCATCGCCACCTTCCCCACACGTTTATTTTGCTTTCACTCCTCCGGGCACTTTCTAGTTCTGAGTTGTCAGCTGGGAGGATTGGGTTTACCTCACTCGTGTTGCTGTGGGTAAGGGCGGGAGAGGGGGCGTATTACATAATTAATCCTTCCAACTTCACTTTCCGCAGCTCCATCTCCAGCCCACTGTTCTCACGTTTCTGTTTTGTTTTTATACGGAGGAGGTGAGAAAATAATGCTGGTGTGTGGGTGTGTGTTGCTCGAAGGATTTCAAGGACCAGAACAGGATTGCTGCTCCCTGAACAGTTTGAAATTATTTCCTCTGGGGGTGCCAATGGAGACCCGAAGAAGAGGTTTGAAAGATTACTTTTGATGCATATTTTAAGGACGTAGCCAGCTCAGATGCTTCATCAGTAACAGATTTTGATAGATTTGGGGTTTTGAATTTTTGTCCCTTGCAGCCTATTTTAATATCTTTCAATTAGAGTTTATCCTCAGCTGACCTCTGGAATACTGACATGCCATGAAGTACTGCCAAAAACCAGGAGGTCCCTGGCCACACAGGAGGCGGAAATATTCCTGGGGGTGGGGGAATGGAAATAGAGTATATGAATTAGAGAGTAGAGAGCAAAATTATTCTCCTGCCCCATGGGGATGAGGAGGTGGGGCCAAGAAAATTAAAGAGGCGAATTTCTCCTTTTGACTTGAACAACCATCACAAATTCTTGCTCAGAAACAGATCGGTAGGTATACATTAGATTTCAGGAATTTGTAATAAGTCGCACAGCAATAAGTAAGAAACCTAGGGAAGCAGAAGGTGTGTGGTATGCTGAAATGTCAAGTGGCAATGAGAATGTGCCATGTAGGGCACAATGGAACCATATGAAGCGGTTTCAGAGTATATGTTTTAGACACACGTTCCATACAGACTGAAACTGGACCTGTGCAATGCTTTGCAGAGCCATTTGATCACTCAGTCTTTCAAAAGCTTTTGATTTGCCCCTATTCCTTTCATCTCACATTTATTTTGACACCTCAAGTTCTTTCATTAGCTCCACACCGCTGCTAATTTTTTCAGTAATCATCCACACCTCCTGTGTTTGTATAGTAGAATTTAATTTCACACCTTCTAGGCATGAGACTTAAGTAATGACAGAGGTAGAAGCGGTTCATCTCCCCTTTTTTTTGTGACATTCATAGATCTTTTGAAGGTCTTAAACCCTTCAAATATGAAAACATCTATAGTCATTGCCAAGTATTCAAAAGCTACTCTCATAATCTTGGGCTATGAGCCTCTTCCTCACCAAGTACTTCAGTTTCTAGGTGAAGGGGTAAGGGGAAAAATAATCTGCAGATAAAAATTTAATGCCTCTGCAATCTTTGTCACAATGTTTTTCTCTGCTATAGTGTGAATATCTGGTGGTTAGTGGAGCATGAAGTTTTAGTCAGCATGCGTTTGGACTAACCTGCATAGTTTTAGTGTGTCTTTTCTATTTTCAGGTAATACACACAGCTAAACTTAGCCTAATTAAACATTTTAAAATAAACCAGTGTTCTATATAGAGAAAAAGAATTTGATTTTGAAAAACTACTCCAGAACATATTTTCCAGTTTTCTCTGACAGCTGGGTTTGTATTTCTGGTACAGCTCAATCACTTTTTAGTCAGCTAAATGAGGCATCAGATTTTCAAAAGCACTCGGCAACTAGCAAAGTTGGCAGGCAGAGATTTAATATATCCTTCTCTCCTATGCTTCAGATACTGCATGACTTACCCTGGCACCTATTCTTGTCCTCCTCCACCTCTTTGTCAACACAGATGATACCTGACTGCTCAACCCTGAACGTGGTGCTGATGTTTTAGAGATACTGGGAAAGCCTTCCAGTCTCCTAGTTTTCAGCATAAGCATGAATGTTTTGGTCATGAGCTCCTTTGGAAATCTGCCAGATGGTTGGTGTCTTCACTCCATTTATGTTCTATATGTGATTGAGGAAACTGCTTTGAAAACATACACACAGATTTCTCTGATCTGCTTTATTCCAAAGGGAAGATGACTGGTTCTACTGGAACCTTTTTTTAATCAGGTAGAAGTTTTTCCTTGTAATAATTTTTAAGACGCTCAGAGCAGTTTGTTTACATACAGGGATGTCTGTGAGCGCACAAAGACACTCAGCCAGTCCTTCAGTTTGAATATGAGGCTCAGTGCAAGTTCTTGAACTTGCAACACTGAACTTGAGGAGTGTGAGCTTTCACACAGTTTAGGGGACAAATTATACTCCCATCATATGAATACAAATCCTGCTGACATCACCTATTACCCAAGGGTGATAACTGGTTATTGGAACTATCATGAGAACATATTTCTGAACCCCTGTTCTGTTAGATTTTAAGGAAAAGAAAACTGTCATGAAGAAAATGTCATGGCAATGAAAGTGCATCTGCAGCAAAGCCAGGAGGTGTCAAAAGCATCTTCTGGGTTTAAATATAACATATGTAAGTACATGTGAAGGTCGCCAAGTATTAGGAATTGAGTAGAGTGGTGCTGAAGGGAAAGTGGAAAGGGAAGCATTTATTACTTCAGAATTCCAATAATAGCAGCTGTGGTTGAGGCTGCTGTGCTACTTGCTGAGTGTGGCAATAACACTGTGCTGGCCCTCAGAAGAGTCAGACTTATTGCCAGCTCTGTCATCAGCTTGGATGAAACCCAGATATCTGCATTTGAGGTGGGGTAATCCTGTGCATAGGTGCAGGATGAGGAATTGCAGAGCAATTGGAAAGCACTGGGGGTTATGGGGTGGAGGTGCAGCCAGGTTGGCTGTGACTCATGACACGCTCTCGCTGCATGAGAGGCCAGCTGTGTCATTCATCTACATCAAATGGAAAGGGGCCACTGGGGTGAGGGAAGCGTGACTCTGTCTCTGCTTGGAACTGCTGAGACTACACCATTGATTCTGTGTCCAGAGCTGGGTCCTCTGGTTCAAGGAGGCTGATACATTGCAGATGGCTCAATGAAAGACTGATACAATGGTCTCTTAGGAGCTAAGCTCTGAGGAAAACTGTCAAAAACTGCCTTTATAAGCCAGTAATGTATTATGACTAACTTTGAGGATTGTAGCTAAGATGACCCAAACTCCATTTGGTACAGTCAAATCGTTTGAAAATGGGCAACAACTGCATGATGTGGCTTTGGAAGTCCAGACTGAGTATTAGCCAATTCTTGGACTATAAATCCACTTCCTATTTGGATGGCAAAGTATCGTAGCAAAAATCTATTCCAATATCCTCACCAAATTTTGTTATCTAATCAATTTTGTTTGTTATCTGATTAGTTATTGGAAGGATCCTTCTGTAACATCACTTCGCATTGTTTTTTATTGCTCAGGAAGTCACAGTGACTTCCTTTGTCTCAAAAGATACCTTTGGCAATCTTTCCAGTCTCTTCATGCGCTTTAATCCCTACTGTGTTTCTCAAAGTTGCCAGTACTTTAAATACTACTCTTATTCCTGAAACTTGCCCATGTTAATTCTGAAGAATTTGAAGTGAATTCTAATTCACACAGCAGATTTAAAGATCTCATTTTATTTATGCTCTTCCTTCCTTGTCCTTTGGTTTCTCTCTCCCTAGTCTATCATCTTCTTATCCTTCTTCATTAACACTGCATATTCCAGCCTTCTTCTGGGAATCATTGCAATTTTCAGCCATTGATGTTAGGTTTGAGTGAGGAAGGGTCTGTCAGAAGCTAAGCTGATCTGAGATACCCACTGCTGCAGGCCAAGAACATGTGTCCAGGGCTCAGACCATTCCGTCTTAAATTATAGACACCTTCTCCCAAACAAACCCCTAGCTATACTTACAGATAATGGAACATCCCAGAACTATCTCTGCAAGATATTTTAATTATCTTTTCTAAGACTTTAGATTTCATTTTCTTTAAAAACAGAAACTCTATTTTGCAGTTGCAAACCTAAAAACTTAATCTAAATGGAACCAAAATGTTCCTTCATTTTTTTTTTCTTCCATTGAGAGTGCCAAACTCTGAATAAGTTGTAACTGGGTCAGTTGGAAGAAAGTTGTATTCTGACAACTTCTATAAAGGTCACCAAAGTGTGTCTCCAGTCCTCTGTGGATTGGAGGAGCTAAGCAGGTTTTTGAGGATTGTGAGTACTACAATGGCAGATAAATGGACATAGTATCGTGATAGGTTTGTTATACACTGATCTTGTTCAGTTCCCACCTAACTTTTTGAGCATTTACAAATCATGTACTCAGAACAGACAGCAAAATACTTCTCAAGTTTGATGTCAAAGTTATCTTAAAGTTATGAGGTGCCTAAAAGTTTTGTTATGCAAAACTTTTCCCCGGTAAGAAAAACGTTTGGTATATTGGAGTGAGTTCACTGAAGGGGCTGCAACAACTACTAAGTAACTGAGGAACTCTCTCCTGTGAAGGTAGGCTCAGAGTGCCTGATGTGGGAGGGGGTAAAGAAGATGAAGCCAGACTCTTCTCAGTAGTACTCAGCAAAGGGAGAAGAGGAGATGAGCGTAAATTGAAATGAAGGACATGGAAACATTAAAAACGAATACTTTTTTTTTACTGTGAAGGCATTCAAAGATATTTTGTGGTTTCCTTCCTTAGATGTATTTAAAAACCTGGCTACAAATGTCCCTGTCTGGATCTGACAGTCCTGTGAGTCGGGGCTGGACTAGATGATTTCCTGGTGTCTTTTCTAACTTCAGTGATCATGTAAGTCTGTGTGATTGTGGAAGAGCCATGAAAATCACTTAGATAGCTCTGCCAGACCTGGCAAATGGGCATCTGTCTTTTTGCTTTCTCTTCTGTATTGTTCCTGAAGCCTTGAAAAGAAAATATTATATATGTATAATCTCATACTATGGTGATTTGATATTTTCAGCCAATATTTTCACAGGAAAAATATGCTGAGAGAAGTGACAGACTGTTGCTTGTATTCTATTCTAGAGTTCTCACGGGAGAGAGAAGGTGTGTAATGTTGTTTGATGAGCTAAATCTCATGAACCATCTCCCATAAGCTATCAATGGGTGCAGAATATTGTACCCAGGCACGCAGCTCATCAGAAAGAAAGTGAAGTAATACTTTTAGAGTTATGAACTCACTGAAAAGAAATGCAAATCACTTGAGTCCATCCTATCTTGTCACTTCTCTTGTGTGATATCTTTAAGAAACTTTCTTTTCTGAGAAAAGCTCTGCCTTCTACCTTTTACTGTTTTCTGGAATCTGAGATGGAATTTCTACACTTAAAGACCCATTTCTTTTTCATCTGCTCTGCCTTTCTCTCCTAATGGATCACAGCATGATTAACGAGTCTGAGATGAAGAGCAAATATGTAAAAATGTCACTATTCATTCAAACAAGAGGTTTTCTTTCTTTCTAAATATCAAATCTTACTTATTTCTTTGGTTCTTAGGGTACAGTCTGTGCCTAAACGTTTGAATTGCTATGTCACATGAGGTTAGAGGAATTAAACTAGACCACAGATGAAGCTGCAATAATTGAAATTACACCTCTCTTTTATTTCTTTGCCCATTAGCAGGCATTCTGTCATCTTGGTTTCTGTTGCTTTCTGTTTTTCAGAAAATGGATGAGGCATTTATTTGCCTCCTTCAGTGATACACATAACGCTTTGTGAGCGCTCCTGTAAAGCATTTTAACTGGAAGATCTATGAAAATAACTTAGATGGCTCTGTCAGGTCTGGCAAATAGCTGTCTGTCTTCTTGCTTTCCCTTCCATAACTGTCTCATACAGTAAGGCATTCTGCTACGTTCCTCACGTTTCCCTGTTGTGAACAATTTTTTTCATGTTCAGCTGTCACTGTTGACAAGCAACCAACGGTAACTATGATAGTGGGCTGGCATTTTTTTCTCCCCAGTTTGGTATTTTCCTTCCTCTTCCAATAAGGAAAATTGCCAGATCCTGCTGCCTCCCACTAAAACATGAAAAATAAGAAAGTGTGATCAGTGCTGTGTATTTCATGAGCTGAGAACAATGTAGCTATTTTTCCAGAACTGTCTATAACTTAGCTAAAGTGAGGTCATACCTCTTCAGAATGTTGCTTGATGATGTTCCCCAATAAATTAAATATAATCGGGCTTTGGCCAGGGTATAGCATGGAGTCAGCACTCTGAGGTGCCTGAGATGATGGTTTTTCTGGCTGCAAACAGAGCTCAGCCTCCTGGGTTATTGATCTGGTAGTAGACCTTGGCACCTGATGTGGCTGTGGACTTTGGCAGAATGGGGAGACTCTGCTAATTCATCTGTGATTGCTGCCAGGGAGAAGATCACCTTATTTATACTGAACTCTCCATATTACAGGTATAATTGTGTGACCTAGGTGTTAATGGTCTCCTTTTTCTCTCTTTCTTCAAACTACATAAAATAGAAGGGGTGTAATAAAGTAGCCAACATTGAGAATTGCATTAACTTTATATGCAGTATGTTTATATTTTCTTTCAGGAGGAAAAAAGTACTTAAGTAGTATATAATGGTTTTGCTTGTAGTGTTCAGAAACCTGCTTGATACAATAAAAAGCCTCTGGAAATACAGATGTTTTAGGCATAATTTATCAAGCTAGAGAAATCAGCATAGCAGAGTTCAGAGTTTGGGTGAAACATTGCTTCTGAGAACATTGCTAGTACTTTTAGAGGCAAGGTAAAGAAAAGAGTTCTCTTCCTTAAGAAAAGAGTTTTTTACACCAGTTATTTTTGTTATAGATGTGGCCTAAAGAAGCCCATCAATCTTCAAATCCCATTGTTCCAGGTATTGCCCTTCAGATCCTGCTCTGGTAGTTTGCCACAAAAGAGATGACAGCAAAGCATTATTTCCCTGATTCTTGCTTTACAGTTTTGCCACAGAGCTCAAGTGAATTACATGAAACATAAAACAAATTCCAGGAGGGCTGGGCCAGAGCCAGTTTTCAGGTCTATTTCAGTAGCTGACAGGATCTTTCTGTCCATAAACCTAAGAAATGGTTTTCTGGAAAAAAAATTGAAATGAAATTCAAGCTGCTCAATCAAAACAGTACATAATTAAAAATGGAGGATTTAGAAAAAAGAAATGACACAGAATTAGAACTCTTGTTGTGACTAAGTTAATTTGTGTGATCCATTCTTTTTCACTGGGAGCACTACCTTCTTCAGTGTGGAAACACAATAATAGAATAGATGGGTTTAACAAGAAGGGTACACCACTGCAACTCCAAATGAAAATATGCTGATCTTTACTGCAGTATTGGAGCCTGCAAGAGATTTGAAAAAATATGTAATTTCTCAATGACAGAAAAAATATAAGAAAGTGGCACATTCTCTCCCTTGCACCTAATATGTTCTGGAAATACATAAAAATTATGACTTATAGGTAGTAAATCCATGCGTGTATAGCTTATAAAGAATTACCAGTTTGGTGAGGAGGAAAAGGGAAATTACAGCAATCTAAACCACAGAAGATTTAAATTATAAGCAAATGTAAGGCATGCTTTTAAAATGGCATATGAAATGTCATGTTCATTTTGTAGGAGTATGAGGTCAGTATGAATTTGAGCTGTTCTGTCTTTTGATGCCAGGATAAATAAAAAACTGAACACCAACAACCTTAAGCCACAATGGATCCCATAATGGTTCCTGGAAATTATGGTCAAATAGGAGTATAAACCTTGAATAACATTTTTTATGAGAAAGCATATTGAAATTTCTGATGCCTAAGTTAGAAATACACACATGGCTAGAAGCATTAGATTTTCCTTTTCCCCATTGTCTCTATCCCAAAAACTAGACAATTTTATCTTCAAGATTTGTGATCTGTTATATTAAGTTAGTCTATAATATTACCCTGCATTTTTAGGGTGTGGATGATCAGCTAGCAGTACATGCTTTGTGTTGTACATGTTTAGAGATAATATAAAGTCTCCTAAGTGTGAAGTATTACTTAAAGCACTTCTTATATGTGACACAAGAGTGGGAGAGACCACCTGGATTGTTATTTCAGGAGTTGATTTGAACTTCATCCAAATAGGTATTATGATAATATTTTTAATATTATTGTATCATATTACAACGACATTTGGAATATCATTACAAACACACATAGACTTCAAATTAAAATTATACAAATTATATCATGCCCTGCAAACCAAAATGTTTCATTATCCAGTACAATCTTAAAATTTACAGTAGCAAAGGACAAAAAGCTCTCAAACTGTGGTTTGCAGGTGGAAGAGAACTAAAAAGATTGAAGATATGGTCAAGTCCAGAACATTGTCAAATACAGTAGCCTAATCATGGATACTCCACAGGGATGAGTGTATTTCATATATTTTTATATTAGATATTTTAAAAATTATTTTGTCTCCCTGAGTGATTATTTTGCCTCTCTGCTATATTTAATAGCTATTTTATCTTCAGTACAAATATAGTAGTGAATGACCTCAAACCTCTCACATCTGAGAATGCTCCCCAAAAAAACCAATCAGAATTTCCCTTGTGGAAAGAATTATGGATTTTACATTTTAATTGTGACATAAGATTGAACTTTGCATTTGATCTATAATTTGGGACTATTGCAGAGGCCTTTGAAAATTGTAACATATAATTGTACTAATCAGGATATTCCAACATGGCTTGTACTGTGCTCTCAATCCTACTCATCCTGACTCCTGAGCCATCAGGTCTGTGTGTACTCACAGAAATTTAAAATACAATTGTTAAAGACTAAGAGTTCTGTATATGAAATGATTATGATCAGTATAAGAGAAGCACTGACTGTAGCCAAGAAGTGAATTGCTGATGGATGAATTTCGAAAAAAATCTGTTTTTCTCATTTCAAACTGGAACTTCTCACCCTTATCTCTCAGTTTTCCCAACATTGCCATGCCAGCAATTCCTTAACTGATATATAACATCCAGATATACTTATTGTGACCAGTTGCAGCCACAGTGTAGCTGTGTATCCTGGCTGTGCCAATGTGCATACTCAGCACAATCACAAATTCCCTGGGTGGCTGAGGAACTCTGCAGGCTGATCCTGCTGTCCGAGACAACTCATTTGAGATAATGGACTGACATGACATGAGGGGGGAACCAAACTCCTAGTTGCCTTCACAACAAGGTGAGAAACCACTGCAGAAGCTCTCCAAGAGAGAATTTCAGCTGGTCCTGGAGGTTTCCTCAGGCAGCTCCTGGTGTTCATGAGCTAAATGATGGCACCACTGTGTCAGAGATGCTCCCAGGTAATTGATGCTGCAGGATTGGCCAAAGTCTACATAGATACTTTAATTAGCCTTTAGAACTGCTCCTGTAGTTACAGAAATGGTCAAACATAACACTTGAGACGTCTAGACTAGGTTTGCACGTAAGACTGTTTGCCAGCTGTATTAGAAGGATGCAGCAGAGAAGCAATTCAGTCTCACTAGACTCAGCTGAAGATGCTTTTACAAAGACACTTGCAACAGAGACTTACAGGGTCACTGTTCAGATACCAGTTCACCAACCTATTTGAGAGATTTGATTTCCTATGTGAATATTATCTTATGCAAAAAATGATTTTTTTAAAACAAACAATATATCATTTGATTGTCTGTGCATCCATTCTCAGGTACATCACCTCTGATGGAACCTTTAGGGGGAGCAATGGACAGAGGAGGGAATGTGGGGTGCTGATACCACATGAGAAACTGGGACTTGTCTCAAAAGCAAATTTTCTTATTGAGAGATAAATCCCTACTGAGCTGACATGACGAGAATAATTAGATTGGTGTTGGTGGCCCAGAATTTGACCTTTGATATGCTGCTGTGGTGTTGTTAGGGATGTAACTTTTATTAGTTAAATTGTAGTTAGACAGGTATTATGAAAACACATGTAAGTGGCAAAAATAACAGAACTTAACAATTCATATTTGCCTGGCAATTTGCTACATTGATCAGCATATAACACCTCAGAGCATCCCATCAATAATAACATTAAAAATCCAGAATTTGCTCACCCACCTCTGTCTGAAGGGGAGAATTTTACCTTCTGGAATGCCTAACTCTGGATCCACTCCAGGGATACCTGGGACCAAGCTCATGCAGGCAGAACCTACCCTTAAAATCCTACTCCTCCAGAGCACTGATAGTCAGCTGCTGTCCTTGTCAACAAGGAAAGGGGAAATAGAAATAACCATGGCTCTGTAAGATTGTAGTGTTTTATGCATCAATAACCACTCTTTCACAAAGGCAATAAGTTCCCAAATTCTTTCAAGTGGATATAATTATTCCTTAATAATTAAAGCACGTTTTATTCTGTCCTGATCTAAAGTGCAGCAAAATCCCATGCTCTGTGCTCTGGAGAAAGTGACAAGTTGGGCTTTTCTGCTTTGTTTTTGTAAAATATGAAGACTTTCTGGAGCAGCTCTGTACTGACTATTTGGGGAAGATCTGTTTTCTGGAAAGGTAAGAAATAACTTCCATTGAGAGTCCTATTTCAACATCACAAGGATCAATTTGACAATGACACAAGAAGTTATTAAAGGAACACAGTTTTAATCCCAGGTCACAGAACTAGAAATTTTCTGAAGCTGGTAGTTATAGAAGTAATTGTTCTCTAATGAGCATTTATGTGTACCAGTGTATGAAATTACTTTGGTGAGTTTGAGATGCAGCTCAAGACGGCAATTTTCTCAACAGCAAGATCTGTTGCCAATTGTTGTTTTTTTTTTTTGTTTTTTGTTTTGTTTGCAAACCCACTTGTCTGTGTGGATGCAAGATGATCCAGATCAAGGCACTGATTAAAATTATAAACCAAATTTTTTTTAGGGAGTGTGACATTGTTTTTTTGGAGAGCTTACTTTTATTCCATTTCATTCACTGAGCTAATTCATTGTATAGCTGAAAAAAGAGCTGAACTAGCACAATACTGAGGCTATTGGAGGGCAAGTCCAAAGAGAAAGGGACAGAAATTTTGCCTTTAGCACTAAAAAAATATATTATTAAAGACACAGCTTCAGTCCTGTGTTTATGGTGGAGGTAGTGATTCATAAATGCCTGTATTACCAATTTTGGTGTCACAGACAAATGTATGCCTCTCCAGTCTGTGGTCTGACTCCAGTTGCTGTTCTCAGGGTTTCATACAAATGGGGCTAATGACCTGCCCCCGGAGGGACTGTCCGTTTCAGAGGAGTCATTTGTAGAGGAGGGCCTTTGAAGGATTACTGGCTCTCCCTGCCAGAGAGGCCAGAGGCTGTAGTGAGCACCTTTTATACTTGGTGAAGGGTTTGGTGACCCTATCTCTAATGTCACTGCTGGTCCACACTTACTCTCACAGCAACACTTTCTTTACTTACAACTACTCTTCTATTGATAATCGTAATCACTTCTTGAACTGCAATGTGAAATATTTTGAAGGGGTAATCAAGATATGTGATGACCTCTTGATCAAGAGATCATGTAGTGATTCCAGCTGAAAGGACACTAAGCTTTCATGCTGGGCATGGAGGCAGCACAGCCTCAAGGAGCATGGAGCACAGTGCTGGCCAGTCAGGCACAGGAGTTGAGGGGGTCTGGGACACTCTACCATGCCCTGAAGACACGGCAGTCTCAAAGGGAACTAGCCCACCTGCCAGGCCGAGGACACCGGGCATCTTTCCCTGAGAGGAATTGATCCAGAGACAGAGCAGCCTTGAGGGAGGCAGGACTCCTTGCTACAGCCTGGAGGTAGGGCAGCCTGGAGAGCCTTGGAGGACAACAGGGCTCTCTGATGGAACTCAAGGCAGGACATCCTGAATGGGAGCAGGACACCCCTCCATCCTACCAGACCCCAGAAGCAGGACAGCTAGGAGTGGAATGGGACCACGGTGGGACTGGAGCACTGTCCTGGCCCAAAATGCTCAGCCTTGAGGGGAGAGGGGCACCTCAACAAACCAGTGGGTCTCAGAGGCAAGGTCCCTTGAGGGGCAGCAGAGCACCATGCCAAGCTTCCCTGGCCAGGAGGCACTCTGAGGGGAGCAGGGCATCCCACTGGCCTCCCTGGTCCCACAGGTGGGAGCCGATCTTAAAGCTGGAGCTGAGTTTGTTCATCATTACAGGAAGGGCAGTTTAGGAGGATGACAGAGCAAAACTCTTTTCAGTTAGGGTAGATGATACAAGAAGGGCCACGGGGCTGCAAATGGCTTGGGAATTCCCAAAAACTTGGGGAAAGCTGTTTTTATCTTAGAGGAAATGAAAGCACTCATTGCGTAGGGCAGCGCTGGAAGATGTCTCTCAGAGAGCCTGGGAATCTCCATGTCTGAGCACTTTCAAGATTCATCTCATAGAGTGCTGGCAACAGTACCACTCCAATAATGAAATTTGGATGGAGACCGCTGAGGTTCATTCCATTCACCATTTCTCTGGTTCTATAATTCTTGAATCATTAGCTGCTGTCTAAGTGCTTCATTTTTAACCGATTCTTCTTGTTATGTAACATTTATTAGTAGTAGCTTTCAGCTTAACATTTTCTTACTTTGCATCACAAATTCTTGACAGAAGAATACTGGTCCACTGAGCTTAGTGTGGCATGAAAAATCATATTTGGTAGGCAGTGGTATAGACAAATTTTGTTTATGAAACAGAAATAAACAGTAAAACAAGGGGAAATACTTAAGTTTTGAAGTGTGCATGTGAGAGAATTTCTAAATACTTTTGGGTGTTAGGAAGATCTGGGCTACAAAATAACCACTATTTACACATTTTAACATCAGGGTCTGGTGATATTTAATTTATGTGCCTAAGCTTTCTTCCTGGACTGAGTTCTCTAAATCAAGGCTTAAAAACCCCCAGTTTAAGGGTTGTGGACTTTATCTTGTATTACCTTATTATGAATTTAACGGGTTTGTAAGTGAGACACTTTTGGGCATCAGATCCACTGACCATGAGACCAATTTAATAAATCACCTTGGTTTTATTGTCCACACACAGTAAATTGAGGAACGTGAATTAAAATAAAAGCATGGGCACTGTAATGAGACATCTCTTTCAAACTGTTCTGCTCATCTAACAAATTATTATGGAATACCATGGAGACTAGCTTTTAAAATACGGCTAATAAAGCAAGATATTCCAATATGATTTTAAATTGTGATTTTTCTACTTTGGTTTCTTGACATAAAATGTTTTAAAATTTGGCTTTTTATTGTAGAAGGTTTCAGTATCAAAGGTTTCTAAGTGAAAAGAATAATCAGCTCCTGTGAGAGAATAAAAATCTGCCAATCTCACTACTTTAAATTTAGGAGTTTTCTTTGCCAGGTTGCAGTTTATATTCTATATTGCATCTTAAAACTCGTGATTTGCATTTTCTTAGCTAGACACACTCTGCTGCTAATGTATGTTAAGTAATGTCAGTGTATATTTACTCCAAGAAATAATACCAGACCACTAAAACTGAATTCCCAGAAGTGATGACAAGTCAGTTTACACCTTAAAAGAGAACATCACATTCCCAAAAGCAATGAAAAATTAACTCTGCTCATCGTGCCATATGCACTGCAAAGTAGAGCTGTGTCATGGCAAATCTTGTTATATACATTATCACATTATTTAATGGTATTACTATGATATTTTCCTTGATTCAGTCCAAGCCAGCAGGATATGGTTTTATTACTAAATTTTGATGCAGGCCCATTTTCACTTCCTTCAGTCCTGCCTCTTCAGTTTAAGACCTGCTAGGCGTTTTCTGCTTGGTGTCAGCCTCTGCTCTCTTCCTTTCTCCGAGCTGCCCTTGCTCCTTGCAGTAACTCCACCACCTAGAACAGTTTCTGTTCGAAAGGTAAATGAAAGTGGGCAGGCTGACCTTGAACACAAAATGAAGATTAATTACCTCAAAGAATAATAAATGTCAATTTACAGTCAATGTTAAATAAAAAAAGACAAATAGCATAAATCCTAGTTAAACATGAAGGGCCTGATTCTCAGATCCATTGAGCTAAAGATCCAAATTACAGGTCAGACAGGACCAGAATTTTTCAAAGACAGCACTCCTGAGGAGATGCCATTGTTGCAGTTAATAAGAGTAGGGCTACAAAAGCCTTCCACTGGAGGATGGTGGGAATGCTTACTCTGTTTCAGGATTTCCCATTTTAATACAGTATTTTAAACACTGACCGCTGGTTGCGTAAGGCATTTGTGTCATAGAGAAGGTGAGGGAATCTCTAGTTATCTTAAAAATTACAAATTAGTATTTTTTTCTTATTTTTACTTTTTGATATTTTTGACTTATACACAGCTTATAAATCCCAAGAAATCTGTTTTATCTATTTATAAAGTGTGATATTTAAATCTATGCTAGAGAATGTAGACTAATTGATGGTGTCAGACACAGTAGATCTCTGTTCTGCTGATATGAAAGGCTTTAGTACTGGGAAGGCTTTTTTTTCCCTAGGAAACTTCAATGGGAATATCTGTCTGAAGGAAAAAAAGGTCTAAAAATAAACTTAACACTTGTTTACTCTTGGAAAAAAAATTAGATACTTCTGTCCCTTCTCCTTTTTAATGGTGTCTCAGTCAAGCACAACATTTTTATATCCTTCTTCACATATTCTTTCCCCATAAATTAATCCCTCCAAACAGACCCATCAGATTTTTTTTCTTTCTTTCTTTTCTTTCACCTTTCATGGGATTACCCATCTTTAAGGACATGCCCAGAGGACAATTTTGTCAGCACCAGGGGAAGAGAGAGTACTGCTGTGTGTTATCAAAGTTCAATACCACAGGCCTTTTTCACTGGCATATTCCTTTTTAAAAAATCTCCTCTTCTCTAATTCTTCACTGTAATATTCTCAAACTTAACAATGGTAAACACTTTTTTTTTCTGAATATATCATGCATCTGCCTTTTTTTTTCCAGAATACTGAAGTTTTTTGAAACATAGTCCTTATCATAGTTCTAACAACTGTAATTCCCTTTAAATCTGGTTTTATCAGTATCTTGCAGCACCTCATAAAGCAGATCTATTTTTGAATTTGACCAAATCCATTAACCTTTTCATACAAACATTATCAAGGATAATGAAGAATTTAATCACAGTAATGAAAACAAAGTCACTCTGAGACTCCCTTAGTGGTCCTTACCATCTTTCCTATCAGAGTCTCTTAAGTTTCCTTCCCACACTACTACAGCACTTCCCTTCTGTATTTTAATCTCCATTCGAATGGAGATTTGCTTCTTAAATAAAAACAGTGCAGGAGAGTCTACCTCAGAAGGACAACACAGACATGGCAGGGAAAATTCTAGAGTCTTAAGGGTTCTACATGCTACTGCTAATGAGAAAGCTTTGGCAACCAGTGCTCGTCCAGTGAGCTGGGAAGATACACATTAAATTTCTCTCAGAGTCTGTGCTTTCATAGGAGTGAGGTGACATATCAGTGGTTAATCTTCCCAGGTCTTTGAAATTTGTAGTTTGTACTCCTGATTTTATGATTTCAGCAGGGGAAGTCCAGCCAATATTTCCAGTCTCTGTTAGGTGCTAAGGAGAGCTTTTCCTTCCCACATTCTGAATACCTGTGTTGCAGTGCACTTGAAAGGCTCTCACTGCTATCTCACTTTAAACACAGCAAATTATCTAGGTTGGGACAATTTCCAATCTGCTCCCTTTTTTCATGTCAGAAATCATCACTTACTGCAGGTAAGTGAGAAAACATGAATTTTAAAGAAATTAATATGCAGTTCTGGTCTAGAAATGGCTATGGGAAAATGGCTTTTTCACAGCACACTCTTTCTGAGGATGTCACAGAAAGGAATGAGGCTGATACTTTTGGCACAGATGTAAAATAAATAGCACGAAGAAGACTATCAGAATCTCAGTTCCTACGACCCTTCAAGCTCTGTGTCAGAATCATTAGTGCCTTGGGCTATTTTAAACCCAAATAAACCCCAATATAACTTCAGCATTATTGTAAATTTGCATATTTGACTACAAGATGAAATTTGAATTCTTGGTTCTGGAAGAAAAAACAAGCTTACCCAAAAAAGCTGGGTTAGTTCTTAAACTAAGCCAATATGCTAAATGATATCTGAGACAGAACATTTTTGTTTCTCAATAGCATAATGGTACTGTGGCCTGTGTGAGGATTGTGATACACAAACATGATTTGTGTATCACTGTCAGTGGGATGACTTCTGCAGATAATGATTGAACACAAACTCGCCTTTGCAGATGCAACTTACTGTGCTTTTTGAGGTATGAGTTTCCATCAGATTGTTCCATAAAAGAAAGCAAATGACCCCAAAGGAACAGCAGTTTCTTAACACAGCAAATGAGCTAATCAAATTAGACACACACCCACTTTGACATACTCAAGTGAATCTCAAAAATTTTTCCAAGCACTCTGCTTGTTCCTAATGCAAATATATACATCTTTGCTTTCAAAACACTGTGAGTTCTGTTTAAAGAGCAGAAGTACCATCTGCAGTACTAAACATCCAGCAAATAAATAAACAAATGACAAAAATTAACCTATGTGCCATAAAAATCATCAGCTTAAGAAAAGGAGAAGCTGGACAACCATAATAGAATACTTTCCTTTTTCATGTTGCTGCAAATGCAAAGTGACACCTAGTTACAACTTAGTTAATAACCTGGGTCTACATAAGCAAGTTCTGGTGTTCCCTTTCTGAAGGAGCTTACAGAGTTACTCAGCTGCCTTTTGTCCTTGCTGCTGGAAACTTTCCACTCAACCACAGAAGAGAGAGAAAACAACCTCTGCTTTTCACACTCTCCAGTTCATGGCATGATATTTTAGACCAAAACACTTTTCCTGGCAGAATGCGCTACGTGACGAGATTTTCCGCTGCAGTGGTTCATGTGAAGGCTCGTGTTCCCTGTCATCTCCCTTACTCCCAGAACAGACACAAGCAGCACAAGAGGGAGAGACACAGGCTGAAATCTCTTGAACTGCAAAATAATAGTCAGCAGATTGTTCTGTTGTAGACTTTAGACTCCCCAGAGACTCGCTTCTGGAGTTTTTCAGCTCATGTAATGCCAAGTTCACTGGATATTCAAAAACAGCAGCCTTTTACAAATGCATGTATTCCTTTGTTTTACAGAGTCTGATCCCAGGATATACTATCAGACATAAATCTAAGCAGTTTTTTACCTGGAGAGTTATTAGGAGCTGTTTGTTACTCCAAACATGCAAGCATAATGCGAATCAGAGAAATATATTTCCTTTGCAAAAATAAATGAAACAATTAAAAATCACCTTTCTTGGGAAAATATGTTGGGAAGGGCTGTCTTTTTCACCAAGAAAATTTTGCTTTTGACTATGTGTGCAACCCTAAATATGTAACTCTTTCAATTGTTAAAGGAAAATAATTTCACAAAAGTGAAAGTTGGAAACTAAATATTAAGATTCTGTTAGGGAAAAAAAAAAGTTGAGATTGCATAATCCAAATAATGTTTGGCTTTCAATGTCATTAGAAAATGCGTTTTCTTTTCAGGTGAAACCAGGCAAATGAAGCATTGATCCTAAAATTTCACCCATGGCAGTGAGGTTGGAATTAGATGGTCTTTGAAGTCCCTTCTAGCACAAACCATTCTATGACCCTGTGATATGTTTTCCAGATTTACTCTTTGAATATGTCTCTAAAAATAAAGTCTGAAATTAAATCTTTCTTCATGAGTGTTATGTTCTGCTTATGAACATTTTAAAATGAGATGAATTTTCTCATCACCTCATAAAAATCCATCAAGGCCAGTGATGATGAGATTTTGTGTAGAATGCTTAAATGACAATGTACTATTCATGTGTCTGACTGTTTTCTGCTCAGGTTTCTCCTTTTCCCATCAATCCACCAGTTGCCTTTGGCAACTAATTCTGTATCTTATGGATACAGAAAGAGCACTCACTTAATTTAGGCTGATTTATCTGTGGCTGCTTGATATTTGATTTATCCGAAATGGAAAAAACTGACAGATGTTCAAAAACGACAACAAAAATATCTCCAAACCTAGTTTTTCTTTTGTTAGATCAGGCCAAAACAATTTATTGCTATTCTGTAACTGTAGCTAATAGTTATCTTTCTCAGTAGAAGGATTCTTTTTCAGTGCTGGAAATTTGATAAGCTACTTTATTCTTGTATAGCCAACATCTTTACAGCAGCTTCACTAAAGAATAAAATAAATTAAAATCCTTTTGAGTTTTGAGTTGAACTCAATTTCTTTACAAAAGCCTGCTTAACCTACACAATGAATGAGAAAGCTTTTCATCTACCAAATAGAAAAGTCACCATTTCTAAAGACAATAAAAATGACAAAAGTAAGAATCTGATTTGCGTGCTTCATTAGTCATGTTTTAATGCACAATTGATTCAGCAAATTTACAAAGGCAATGGCTCATTTTGTCTAATGAAAGGACCATATTATACAAATCTAGAAAGAAATCATCTTTATAAAAGAAAGTAGCTAAACATTACAGAATGAACAATAAGATCATATGAATCAAGCTTTCTTTCTTCCAGATACTTCAGACATACTCAAAATGAATTGTTTGATTTTCCTGGATTTAATTTATTCTACTCTGCAAAACAAGATGAAACAGTTTTCTTTACAGATCTCACTAAAGTGTTCTCAAATTTATTTATGTGAGCCTGTTTATGCTGATGTTACAATTCTTACATGAAGCAAATTTGACCATTTGTAGCTGTGGATCAGCAACACTGTTAGATAGAAAAAACATGTTAAAATTGGTTGAACCTCTTTAAGCTTTCTTTGGGAAGATCAGAAAAGGCCAATAAAGTTCCATGTAGTAGACTCCTGATAAATCTTTCCAATGGACACAGTAGAGTCAAGAGTTTCCACAGGAGTAGGGACTAAATTTAAATTTAACTCTTGATTCTTATTTAAGTTTTAAACAGTAATCACTAACAGGATAAAGATGGACGAAAATCCCTTTGCGTGTTCCCAGAAATTGCATATTGCTTTATTTACAAGAACATAAATATCTCAGCAGCAAACTTAGCACTCTTTACTCCCTCCTTAAGTCATGTGCTTAAGCACAGCAGGAATCCTTGTGGTGACAGGACTAGACCTTGAGTAGTCATCAAAAAAGCCTTGCGTGAAACAGGCTTGGAGAATGAATGGAAGCATCTTGGGAGAGTTCTGAGAGGATAGAAACAAAACACTTTTGCATGAAGAAGGTAGGGAAGTCTGCGCAGTTTCTTCCTTGTTTACTGTTGAGTGATTTCAGTCTCCAGAGCTGTCAGGCCAATACATGGCACAAATCCTAAATTCACTTAAAACAGCCCGCTGATTTTGATATAAGCATGCTTTCCCTTGACTTGCCAAGAGTGCTGATGGAGTCTCTTAATTAAGAGGCACAGTTCATTTGTTTTACAAAGACTCCCATGGTTTTTTTACACCTGCTTTGTAAAGTATCTCTCTCTAGGGAAAATCCAGCCAAATTTTGTTCTTTTTGAGTTCTACTTTAGCAGTTTCTGTATCACCTTGTAACATGCTGCAAAGTAACTTTTTAAAGACATATTGTCCTCTTTTCAACTCCACTCCATTCACTGCACTTAAAATACACCTGTTGGGGTAATAATTAGCTATAGATTTTATCTTGGCATTCAGCATTCCTACTTAGTTTGCTCAACATTTCTTTTCTATTCTCATGCATGGAGTCTCTATTGTCATATATGCATGTTTGATGTAAGCAAGAGGACAGGAAAGAAAATGAGGCTAAGGACCTCAATTTTTACTTTTGATATTTCCTCCAGTTTTGGTAGGAATGTGGAAGCCATGAAGTAGTGAATAACTGTTTAACCAAGAGCACTCACTACTGTGAGAAACCTCCCATGTTATCTTCATTAATAGAACCTCTTCCACATATTTGGGGGTTTTGGGATTTTCTTACCATTTCTTTTTGCATATTCGATTCTGATGCTCTTAGGAATTCTAAAGTCTTTATCTTTTAAAACTTATTTTTGAGATGCACCAAAATTTCTCTCCCAAGGACCATAAAATTTTGGATTAAGAGTCAAGAATCTTAGCTTTAAGGACTCTCATCATTATCTAGGAACACGAAGTAGTAGAAAGATGATAACATTGATATCCAGAAGTAAACCCATCTAATCAAAGCTTTGTGCCAACGATCTTGGTTAGAAAATGCATACAATCTGTGTCTTTCATTAACCACTTCTGTTTGGAAATTCTTAGGTGTTTGGTGTTAGTACACTGACAAATCAACAAAAAAACTTCTGTAATCATGCATAATTAATCATCTTTAAAAGTTACAGAATGGCATATACAACTTGTCTTTTGTCATATACCAAAATTTCCACACTTATGTAAAAGGATAGACAAAATCCCACTGGTTATTTAGGCCTCAATGCCTTTGAAAGAGGCTTTGTGGGCTGCCTTGAAAGTTCTGGAAAGTGTCTGAACTTATGCAGTCTTTGCTATTTCAAAGAATATTTTTATGCAAGGTCTGGATGCAAACATCTCCTGTTATTGACAGAATTTAGACTGGATTGATTTAGACCAAAGTCAGGCTTAACAAAAGAGAACAGAACAATTAAATAAAAAAGGAAAGTACTTTTGCTTACCTCTTTGAACAGATAGTATGAGCGACACATGAGAGGAGAACTTTAACTGTTAGAGACTAAACAGGTGCTAAGATTTAAAATAAAAGGCACACAAAAGATCTGTGGAAAATTTCTACAGTGTCTGAATAGCAGTAGTATTTATTATGTCTAAACCTTTGTTATTTGCTCCCCAATGTCTTTTAGAAACAACTGAAACTGGATGACTGATGTTATTTGTTGTGTACTGTGCTGGTGGACGCTCCAGCAAGAAAGCAATCTCACAAAGACAAAGCTAATGAATGTTTAGAGAATCCCCAAAATCCTAAATGCATAATTCTGCAGGATATTTCTGCAAATACAAAACTCCTCTCAGATAGTGCAACTGTTTGAGGGTACTTCTTGTCACCTGTATGTCTCACAGACTTTTGTTGAGCCTGTAAAAATATCTGAAACCTGCTAGAATAAAATAAAGCTTGCTCCCTACTCTTTTGGAGTTTTCCCATGAGAACTGCTTGGTGTACAGTAAGAGAGAAGAAAAGCCACACGGGTAGCCAGTACCAAGTGGAAGCTGCCTGTGGGCTCATCTGGTGCAATGCTTGTTCTGTGTCTGAGGAATTTGTGTCCAGCACAAGCCTGAAGGCCACTCTGCGTGTGTGGCACAGCACAAACCTGGCCCCATTCAGGAGCTTGTTGTGTGCACCACTAACTCCTCAATGCATAGGCGTCTCACTGTCAGGATCACTGCAGTAGAAATATGTATTTTTATGAGACATTTATAAAAAAGATGTATTAAGATATGCTTACATGAGGTTGTCTCCTTCTTAAATTTACGTCTCTTCAGTTACAAATACATTTTAGATAGCTGAAATTACCATAATCACATTTTACTTGCATTTTCCTCCTAGCTTTGAATTTCATCATGCATCCATAAATATGTGCGATTTCATTATTAAATGAAAGAATGAAATGGCACATATTTACCTCTGTTCTAACATCTGGCTACTCAACTGAAGTTAACCTCCAGTCATTTCACAAGTAGCTACACTTGGAAAAGACAAATTGCTTTCTTCTTGAAAAGCAAAAGTTTTATCAGAGATTGATTGTCTGATTTGGATGTATATTGAGTTCCCTTTACAATGCTTTGACTGTGAAGGAATCATAAAAGCAAGTGCAGATACAAGAGACTTTCTTTTACACTGTAGAAAAAACATGAGAATCAAAAGGTGGTTCTTACTCCCCACAGGCTGAATGAGTAACAAAAAATTTGAAAAGTGACAGGGAATAGAAAGAGGATAGAGCAAAAACTGCATTCATGAGCAAATTAAAAATAAGGCATTAATTCATTAATTGCAGTCAACAAGCAGACATTTTGACACTTCCAGGAAAGCAGAGTTTAATGACAAAGAATGGTTACTTGGAAAGACAAAGACAGTAAATCTGAATCTCCATGATCCCTCCTTTTCCCTGGATTTTTATGCTGAGCATGATGCCATATGTATGAAACATCCCTTTGGTCACTGGGTTCAGCTGTCATGGCTCTGTCCTCTCCCAACTTCTTCCACAGCCTCAGGCTACTCGTTGGCAGGGCTGTGTGAGAAACAGAAAAGGCCTTGATGTTGTGTAATGCTGCTCAGCCATAGCAGAAGTTTCATGTATTATTGACACTGTTTTGGTCACAAATCCAAAGCACAGCACCACATAACCCCCTAGGAAAAAATTAGCTGTGTCTCAGCCCAAACCAGCTCAGTGTGCCAACAGGTATCTGGACACACTCTCTCAATCCAATTCCTCACAGTGAATTGGATTGAGACGGTAAAGGCCAACTAGTTCCCAGAAAAGGCTCTATCAAGGCACTATCAGTCATGGCCATGTGGTCTTGGAGCCTGTGTAATTTCTCCAGTCTGCTAGGGTCCCTTTGGAAGGCAGTTCTATCCACCACCATGCTCCTGATAATCCTTGTCCAGGTTATCTGCTCACGAAAGCAAAACTACTGCACAGGATTTTTAAAAACCCATCTAAATAAGAAACAAATAATTGCATTTACAATTTTAATTTATGTGTGTTTCACAGTGATTCTAATACTCTTTGCCTACACACAGTGATTTTAAACTGTATAAATAATTTAATTTTTCCCTCCAGAGAACTGCAGATTCCTTTGAGTAGACAGCAGGATAGATCAAAGGTATTTGGAATGTTTCATCTGGTAAGGGCAGATCAAGAAAGGAATGGTATAAGCCTTGTTCACATAAAAAAGCCCCAAAAGCTAACACACTAAAGATACTGGTTAGTTGGCATAACATCTGCTGGAGGAGGAGAAGAAGGAGGAGGAGGAGGAGGAGGAGGAAGAAGATGGAGAAGAAGAAGAAGAAACAAAAGTAGCAGCAGAAGATGAAGCAGAAACAAAAGAAGCAGAAGGAGAAAAAGGAGAAGAAATGCAGCAGAAGCAGCAGCAGAATAAGCAGGAGGAGAGGAAAAAGCAGAAGCAGAAGAAATAAGTAGAAGCAGAAGAGATGAAGAAGAACCAAAAGCAAAAGCAGTGCATGAAGCAGCATCAAAAGATGAAGAAGCAGAACCAGAAGCAAAAGTAAAGGAAAAAAGAAAAAGAAAAAAGAAAAAGGTAAAGAAAAAGAAAAAATGAAAAAGAAAAAATGAAAAAGAGTTATTGGAAGTACTCCTGAAGATTGTTACATACTGGTTTTCATTTTCCCTTTACCAGACTATGCATCTCCTTTGCAGATCATGTGCTCTAGGCCCTACACCATTTTAGCATCACTCTGCCAGACCCTTTCCAAGTTTTTCCACATCCTTCATTTATCATGAGTTCTTCAGCTCGAAACTGTCTGAAGTTTCCCCAAGACATTTCCCTAATTAGATATATTTTAAGTTGTTAGGAAAGCTAGGCAAGATCCTAGGGACCTAGCCTTCCAAGAGATGGATGTGGGTGCTGTAATCCATCCAAAGTAATATGATCAAAAGAAGTGGCTTAGCTCTTATAGAAGGGTTCTAGCTCATAGCTCAAGATTGCATTTTCATAGGCTGATAGTAGCTAAAAAATGCAAAGTGGTGCCTTGCAGGGCTGTCACAGTTTCCTATAGACAGATCTGTGTGTTTTAACACACGTGAAAGAGACTTTACTTTCAATATGGTTTTCTTGAACCAATATATGCTCCAGCAGTTAAAGGATTCTGTGATGGTAAAATAGATTTTTTTTTGTCAAATGAGAGATTTCTCATTGGATTTTCTTGCCTTTGTAGCTTAACTAACCATCAAAATATGAGGTTTTGCATAATTTTCCCTTTCTTTGAAAAGCAGTATGCAGAGGAAACATGGACCCCAGTGTCTGGATTTTTATCAATGTTCTGAATTTTTGATGCTGCTGCATTTTGCAATCAAACTGGACCTCTCCCCAGTTCGTACTGTTCCTATGAAATGAAAACACTTTTATCTACAAACCTCAGTCCCAAACATAGTGCACTGAGATAATCCACACTGCAAAAGCGTTTCCCTTTGTCCTGTTTTGTCCTGACACTAAATCGTTTATCACAGCCACAGAGTTGTCACCTAATTAAGCAAACAGGTGCCTGTAAGATAATGGTGAAATCTTTATCTTGGTTGATGCTTAATTTCTGTGACAGAGCAATGATGGCACTGTCACAGATTAACATGTGACACAACATGTGTTGTACAAAATAAGAGGAGGAGGTGGAGATGTGGACCTCGTAGGAGGATTGTTGTGTTCATATGCTAAAAGTGAGTTCTTCTGTTCCCCACCCTGGTTTGTCTATTTTGACTGTAAATTCATCAGAGCATGGGTTTTCTCTTACCTGGGGACAAAGTGCACTAATATAATCTGATTTTCCTCAATAAAAATTTAGAATAAATAATAAGCATAAACACTGATGTAAAGTGTAGCTTGCTCAGGTAACAACAGAGTGTTTTGTACAGCATGTGCTACTCCTTCACTGACTACTCTAAAGAGGTGCATGATAGACTCAGAGAGAGTCCAAAGACACATGTACTGGCAGAGGAGAGAGGTTCCTTCCATTGTTAGCAGTGTGAGGGAGAACCTGGGAAGTTACTACGGATCCACACTGAGGAGTGTTAGAGGGAAACATCTCTGGAGAGGTAGCAAAGTTTTGGTGTCAAGCTCTGCTTCATTTATTACATTTTCTATTGATGTCAAAAAGGGAGTTTACAACTTTTAAATCAAAAATCTTCCAGGACATGGCTCAAAAAATCAAACAAGAGCACTTCACAGGTTAAAGAAAAGGATGTTACAATAAAGACAAAAAAGCAGAAAGGGGAAAATGGGGAACACTTGGAGAACATCTAGTTAATCTTAACACCTTGAATTTTAATTGGTGTATGATTTATTGCATTCTATGCTATTTAATTCTCAGAACAAAGCTGGGGCATTTTAAAAAATATCATTACTCCTTACAAATGCTCCATGGACACAGAAACCAAGCAAACTATATTCATGAGTGATACCTAAAAGATTTTGTGGACAGCAAATTGATTGTATGCTTGAAATACAATGTAAGATGAAAGTGATGAAAGAATGTAATGCTGAACAGCATTTTTCAACATATTATTTCTTACACAATTATGGGCTATAATTCTGCCAAGTTCATAAATACATGCTTAGATTACAGGCCCAGTGTAGCTTTGATTAGAGTGGTTTGTTAAGGTTTATCTGCAGGACTAGGTGCTGCAGTTTATTCCAGAAGTAAGGAATCTCATGTGATTGAAATTAAACAAAACTAAGAAAATAAATGAAATAAATATTTCTTAGTGAGTCTAAGATCAGAACCCAGACCACCACACAACCAGATAGACATTTCATGATACACCTGTCATGCTTCATTCTTGCATAGTTTTGTAGAATACATAAGGGGATTTTTTTGTAGACTGTATGAGAGAAAAGTGAAGCTTGAAGCAACGTTGACATCACATGATACTGATCATACTTGTCCTAAAGCTGTTAGCTGCTCCTGACTCCTGTTTCAAATGAAAAACAAATAAGATAAACCAGAAACCCAATACAGATGAGACCAACAAAACAAACACCCAGACACTCTCTTTGAAAACATTAATGTCACAATAACTTGAGGTTCAGAGATTCATTTTTCAATGCTGATACCACCTGAAGAGAGAAACAAATGATGTGATGTAATCTGGTTAATATTTGTTAAAGCAATGAGACTCATCACATTGTTTGAAAGAAGTATGAAAGATTTGACAACTGTGAGAAGGTGGGACTTTGAAAATATGCAAATTATCTGTCATGAAATATTAAATTTGGTTATCATCTTCTGAAAACCTCTGCATCAGTCAAGAAAAATCCAGAGAATGTGAATTTTTGATTCTACAAAAAGCTAATATTCTCATGTTCTGCTTTAATTAAAACATTAAGCTGGGCAGATATCCCCCACTCATACACCAGTATGTCAAGATGTTTAATGTAAGATTTCTTTTTGGCAGTTGTTTGTCACAAATTATAATGGTTAACAGCTCTTGCACTTTACTGCAGCAAAATAGGGGCAGGCATACATGAGTGTCAGTATTTTTCCAGTTACAAAAACACTGTTCAGTGAGAGGAAATTCCATAGGACATAGTGGCAAATTTGCATTTAAATGAATGCCTTCTATTTCTGCATTCTAAATAAAATGAACCATCTGCAGCTAGACAATATATCTAAAGTTAGCATGATCCAAAGAGCTCCAAGGTACAGTATAACAGTTCTCTTTGATAAAAACAAGCAGCAGACTAGGTTTGGTCAATAGTTAATATCTTTGATAGAAATGCAAATTCTGTTTGTCTATTTCTCCTTTCGGAATGGGAGAAGAATTTGAGTCTTGAGGAACTGCTGGAAGAAAAGTCCATGATTTTTATGAATATTCATTATTTGCAGATGTTCCACTAGCATCTAATAAGATTAAAATTTTATAAGTAGTCATTGTTTGGGCTAAGGGAGAGTTAATTTTCTTCATAATAGGTTATGGTGCCATGCTTTGAATTTGTGACCAAAACAGTGTCAATAATACACTCAAGTTTTCAATACTGCTGAGTAGCAATTACACAATATTGAAGCTTTTTTTGTTTCTCATACGGCCCTGCCCATGAGCAGGTTGAAAGTGTGGAAGAAGTTGGGATAGGACAGAGCCGGGACAGCTGACCCCAATGACCAAAGGGATGTCCATACCATATGGCATCATGCTGAGCAGTAAGAGCTGGGGAAAGAAGGAGAAAGGGGAAAGATCAGAGTGTTGACATTTGTCTTCCATTATGCGTGATGGAGCACTGCTTGCCTGGAGATGGCAAAATATTTGCCTATTGATGGGAAGTAATGAATGAGCTCCTTATTTTCGCTGTGCATGCAGCCTTTGCTTTACCTATTAAACCATCTTTATCTCAGCCCATGAGTTTTCACACTTCTACCCTTCTGTTCATCTCCCCCATCCCACTGCAGGGGAGTGAGCGTGTGGCTGGGTGGTGCTTAGCTGCCTACCCGGGTTACACCACAACAGTACATTTTTAGTTATCTCTTCCCCCTCAACACCAATATTTCTTTCATAACTGTTCCCAATCCTGCATTATGTTCTTGCACCAAATATTCTTGATATGCCACATATGCCTGGATAAGGACACTCATAAATACTAATTAATTAATCAGCTGTGCTATTGAAGTTTTATCATGAAAACAAGAATCCTTCCAAACCCTCCTTACAAGTCTATTGTATTAAACACTGTGGTTTCACAACTCCTTCAACAACTCTGTCTTCTAAGACAAGTGGGTCTAGCAGGTTAACTCCTTCTCATCAAGTAATATTCAGCCTGTGGTCCTCAACTTCCCATTGTTTTTATTGCATATCTCTGGATACTGTATATGTGCTATTTTGGGGTGACTAAATAATTCCTGAGAAATGAACACCACCATATTCCAAAGACACTCTGTTGTCTCTAAGATGATCTTACAAATCTCTCCTGATCTTATGTCCCTTTGAGAGGGCAGAAATACAAATTTCACTTGAAATACTGTGTGATCCTACATCTCCTATCGTACCGATTCCAAACCCTTACATCGTATATTTTTACACCTCCTAAACAGAAATCCAAACCCATGTTCCTGTCACTGTCACTCAACTCACCCAAAAGATGAATTAACCGTATTCACCCTCACCTTGCACTGCTGTTTCCTCAGTTCTCTATCCTGTGCTTCCCTGCTTCCATGTCTAGAATACTGCTGTGGTTTAATTCCAGCCACTCAGTAAGTATCACACAGCCCACCTGCTCCCCCCTCTCCCCTCAGCAGGATGGGATGGGGAAGTAGAAAAAGGTAAAATTCCAAGGTAAAGAATGCTTTAATTATTGAAATAAAGTAAATGATTGATGATGATGATGATGATGATGATGATGATGATGATAGTGAAAAACAATTTAAGAAGGTAAAAAGGAAAACAAATGATGTTTTCTGGTCAGATGATACAGTCACTCACCACCCACTGATCAATACCCAGCCCAATACCTGCCCATCCTCCCTCCATTTAAATACTGAGAATAACATTGCATCTTATGGAATGTGTCTTTGGCCAGTTCAGGTCAGCTGTCCTGGCCATGCTCCCTCACGGCTTCTTCTGCACCTGGTTGCTGGCAGAGCAAGATAAATTGAAAAGGTCTTGATTTAGAGTAAGCACTACTTAGCAACAAATGAAACACCAGTGTGTTATCAACGTTATTTCACACTAAATCCATGACACAGCACTGTGCCAGCTACTATGAAGAAAATTAGTTCTATCCCAGCTAAAACTTGTACTGCATCACTTGTTCCATATAATGTGTCATGCCACCCTTCCAATACCCTATCTGTCATCTTTCCTGTTTTTGGATATATGCACACAGTTATATTCTCTTAGTGTATGGACCATTTATTGAGTTCATTTAGTCCATGAAATTGGGCTCCATCTGTCATAGCAATCTTTCATGGCAGAAAGATGGTGTGTGAATTGTTGCATGTTGAAGTCAGTTCTGATTCCATCACTGCTGTGCTTGTCCAGTTTCATCAAAATTCAGTTTTTATTAATGTGACAATCAAAACGAAGTGGGGCTCAAATCTCAGTGTGATGAGCATACAGCCACTGCAATAGTGATAATATATAGTGTTATCTAGCAGTTAACATCATGCAATTTAATTGATTGGCTATTCTTACCCTAAATCAAATCCTCCTGAGGCACACACCAGACCTCCCCATCCTCCCGCTTTACCCACCAAGGGCACTCAGGCTCCTGAGTAAAAGCAATCCTATAGATGGATCAACCTTTACCTGAGCAGGAATAACCCAGACTGTTTTCCCTGGAGTATTTTTATGTCCAGTACAGCAACTTTATCCCATTCTACAGTCATAAAAGTTTGGGGAGGGCCGGATCAGTGGGCAGATTGCCTGGTGCTGACTAACCAGGTCGCCTTTGCCAAATGTGTAACACAAAGTTTGAGGGTCCCCCCCATCCATTGCTTTCAGTGTATTCCATTGCTTTAACAGTCCATTGCATTGTTCAGTTTTCCAGAGGCTGGCACATGAGAGGGGATGTGATACTCCACTCAATACCCTTTTCTTTGGACCAGGAGTCTGTAAGGTTCTGTTTGACATGAGTCCATTGTCTGGAGTTCTTTCTGGAGTACCATGTTACAGGCATTTGCTTAGCCCTAAACAAGATCTGAACTGAATTCAACAGTAGGCTGGACCCTAGCAGAAGGAGCAGGTTTGTTTTGAGGTAATTCAGAGGATATCCAGTACCTTTAAAAATCCCACATGCCACATTTACTGGAGGGAGGGAGGGAGGGAGGGAGGGAGGGAGGAAGGAAGGAAGGAAGGAAGGAAGGAAGGAAGGAAGGAAGGAAGGAAGGAAGGAAGGAAGGAAGGAAGGAAGGAAGGAAGGAAGGAAGGAAGGAAGGAAGGAAGGAAGGAAGGAAGGAAGGAAGGAAGGAAGGAAGGAAGGAAGGAAGGAAGGAAGGAAGGAAGGAAGGAAGGAAGGAAGGAAGGAAGGAAGGAAGGAAGGAAGGAAGGAAGGAAGGAAGGAAGGAGGGAGGGATGGTTTTTCCCCTATATTGGCTCTGCAAGGAGAAAAGGTGGAAAGTGTAGTTATTAATAGTTCCCAATAGATGGCTCCCAAACACAGAGGTGACAGCAGTGCTGAGCACACAGATCTCACGTACCAGATTAGTTTCACAACCAGTGATTCTGTCTAATCATAAGCCAGTATTGCATAGAACAACAAAATGACAACCTCGGCCCCGACCTTGAGAAGGATAGACAGCACAACAGGGAACACACACATCAAGTGAAGTGTTATATGAACACACATGCAGAAACTCTGAGAGCAAATAAATCAGCAGTGTGGTCAGTGACTATTGAACTAATAAAATGAATGCTTAAAACAATTTTGTTTTAATATGCTCTGGTCAGATCTGTTGTTTTCTCAACTCTTTTTGCTCCACACTGGGCACCAAGAAGGACTGTTGTGGTTTAACCCCTTCTGGCAACTAAGTACTACACAGCCAGATGCTCATGCTTCTCCCACCCACAATAGAATAAAGAAGGGAATTGGAAAAACGTAAAATCTGTGGGTTGAGAAAAGAGCAGTTTAATAATAATAGTCATGGTAAAAATAATTTTAAAAGGAAAAGGAGAAAGCAAATTAAAACCCAAAAAACCCAAGTGATGCACAATACTCACCACCCACTGACTCCCCAGCCTACACCTGTGCAGCATTTGGTGGCTTCTGGCAAAACTGTCCCCAGTGTATGTACTGGGCATGATGTTCTCTAGTACAGAATATCCCTCAGGCCAGTTTGTGTCAGCTGTCCTGGCCATGCTCCCTTCCAACTCCTTGTGCATCTGCTCACTGACAGAGCATGAGAAACTGCAAAGTCCATGATTCAGAGTAAGCTCTTTTTAGCAACAATGAATACATCAGTGTGTTATCAACTTTATTCTCATACTAATTCAAAACACAGCACTGTGCTACCTACTAAGAAAATAACTTCATCCCAGCTGAAATCAGGACAAATATCCCCCTCTGCCTGAACATCACCACCCTGTCCTTGCCTGGATGTTCAACACCATATGAGTTCCTGCAGAAGTTTAAGGGATTTAGAGATATCAGCTCACATTGTGAAAGATTAACAATGAGCAGGGACACCTTGTATCGGAGCAAGGCAGCCCCTACACTTCAACAGCTGATAAGGTGATGTGAGACATGTATGGAGGTTTTTGGGGGCCTTTTCCAGGACAAATACACTAGAAACAAACCAGAATTTACTGTACAATAAACAACTACATGTTGATTGCAATATTCCGCCATTTCCCCTTCCTTTCCATTGGCACTGCTATCCTGCACATGGGAGATATCAGTTAAATCACTGCATGTCTTTGAAATTTCACACCAAAAATAAACTAAAACCAACCCAATCCAAACCTTTACAAGAATTTTCTGGAAAATAAATACTGGGAAAATTTAAATATCTTTGCTAACTAAGCCACTGACTAATTTTTTAAGATTTTTTAAGAATTCCTGATTTGATATTTGGTACAAGAAAGTTTTGGGCTGTTTATAGTGAAGGTAGGAGGTGTTAAAATTGGTTTCTGTGCTGAAACTCACCAACTAGAGAACAAAGGATCTTTCAATTAAGTAGTAAGAGTTGCACTGTCAGAAACTTAGAGAAAATTCACCCAGGTATCCCTGCATGTATTGGCAAAGTTAGGAGAAAGGAAATTGATTGGAGTCCATGCGAAAGCCTGAAAACAGACTAGAAGTTATGGACAAGAGCTTTATGTTGAGTTTTGTGATAGGGAAGCTAAAACTCCATTGACAGTTTATGCAAATTAGACCATGAAAATAATTTAATGTTGCAGTTAATAGAAAACAGGTGAAGTCAGCCAAGTGTAGAGAAATGAGGCAGACAAGCAGATTCCAAAGACGAATGTAATATCTCTTTGAGAGTTGTGCTCTTGAACAAAATAGATGCCCAAAAGTTAAATATGAACAGATTTTACCTGTTAAATGTAGTGGGAAAGAGGAAGAATTGCATGCAGTGGTGCATTCTGGTTTTTAACTTCTGATCTAAGGCACACAGATCAGAGAAGGCAAGTGCAAAGAGTACTTCAAGAACACAATGCTCTCAATCTCAATGGCAGTTTGTTGTTCTGCATGAGTTATGTGCTGTTTGAAAGACATTGTGCATCTTCAGTGGGCAAACAAAAACCAGAGAGCAAGCCAAACAAAGGGATAAAGAAAGAAGAAAGATACACACTTCACATTAGACTCAGGACATGAAGAGTCTTGAGGAGTGATCAGGAAGAGATGACAGTGCTGAAGTAGTGAAACCCTAAAAATGTTGACAGCAAAATTTAAATTTCTAACATAAGAACAACGATATGAGATATGATGTTTATATTGAAAGTTCAAGTGGGAATGTTGAATGTATTATTTTACAGAAAAGAACTTAAATGGACATTAGGTACTTAAAGTCAGATTGTACTCACTTACTTAACTAAAAACTGGATAACCGGATAGAATATTGGAAGTTCTATTCCAAAAGTGATTACATAAAAATTGCACCTTCCTACTCAACAGATTTGATTGCTGTGTTTATTCAGAGTCAGATCTATTTACCTCAAAGACAAAAATATGCCTTTACAACTTTTATTCCTGTCCTGTCTCCTTGCAGAACCCACACAATTCAGCCAGGGGTCTAGATGTTATTCATTCTTGTGCAACAGCCAAATTACTTCGCATCACTCCACCAAATATAAGAGCAATCAGAACAGATTCAGTGCAGATATCAGGGAAATAAGTTTTACATTCTGCATTGTGGAGTAGACCACAAAAGATTTTATTGGTTCCTCACGGTCTTGAAAATCTGACAAATTTGACTAAACATTTTTTAAAATATTGACTTCCCTAAAAGTCATGGGTTTGACTACAGTCAAACCTGGATCTATGAAGACATAAACTAATTCTCAATAATTTTCTGTCATTTATTGGTGTGAATGCAATTAGCCTCTAGGAAAAAAAATTCTTTATTTGGTGGTGTTGCTGTTAAAGATGATTCATCCAGTTTCTCAAATATCCATCACTTTTTATAATATATAAAGGTATATACACGTTTATATACATTTGTTATACAAAGATACTTACAGAAAATACCTAGAATTGACATCTCAACAAGGTTCTTTAATTCAGATTGTACTCTCATATTTAACTAAAATAAGATAAGATGTAAGGTCTCCAACTACCTATGCAATGTGAACTATAGAGATTCACCCCTTGATTCTCTCCATTATTCTCTGTTCAGTCTTTTAATCTTCCCAAAGTGAAAAGTGAGGCTTTTCAATTCAACTTACACAAAGTTCTGGTAGTGTAATATAAGCTGAAATTAAAGGTGAACAAATTTTGGCTCTTTCAGACAAAAACTTCTGCTTAAGTCAGAACAGGTCAAAAAGAGCAAATTGAGCAAGTATCTGAAAATACTTCTCCCAAGAGCTAAAAAAAAAGCCAATAAAAAGCAAATCTAAAAGGTGAACAACCAGTTCTTCCTCAACTTTACAGTAGAATTGTGCTTAAATGCAATCTATAGCCAAAAATATTGTAATTTAAATGGTAAAGAAAGTTTAAAAAAATTTCAGTGAGTTTCCAGAAATACGGATCTTTAAAGCAAAGTGAGGGGAAAAACTGTATTAAAAAGCTCTCATATAAAATGTGGCTGATTTTACCTTTAAAGATATCTGAAAAGACCCTTGGTCACAGCCTCAATGATGTAAACTGGAATAGCAATACTAGGAATCCAATCCATTACTATTTTTTTTAATGTCCTATGTAGCATGCTATGGTCTGTGACTGGTAAAGGTTTTGGGCTCTGCATAAAGAAGGCATTTGCCTGAAGGGACCATGACGACCATAATACATTCATAAAAAAATGTCTTATAGCTGATAACCTCTAGGCTTTAAAATATGTGTATATATATATGTATATATACATAATTAATGAACTCAGAGAATATTCTGGTTAAAGAAGAATAGACAGAAGTTCTACAGGATGGTGCCAATACACTTCACAACTAAACAGCAAACGTTGCCAGCAACGTGTAGGGACACTAAATATTGTTGAATGGAAACTCTACAGAAGGAGGTTAGGAGTAACAAATACCATTGTGGTACCATAATCAAAATGGAATCTGATAATTTTAATAATATCCTAAGACGAATTTGGGGCAAAAAAAAAAGGGTGATGATTTTAAACAGTTTTTTTAGTGTCAGCACCGAGCATTTACTATTTTCATAGCATTCAGCTTAGACAATAAAAACAGGGCAGTGAGTCAGTCTTTACCTTCAGCCATTCAATGATGCAATAGTTCTGTTCAAAATGCCTACAGAAAAAAGCTGAAATTGAGTAAAACATTGCTCTTTAGCTTGATTGCATCTCTGAAAATATATACCTTTTCAGAAAAGCAAAATCAGATGAAGAAAAGGAAGAGAAAAAGAAAAAAGGAAAAAAACTAAAAATATTCCTGTCCTAAAAAATCAATCTTTATATTTTTAAAGCTTCTTTTAAATTGACTACCTTAGCAACAAAATTTTCATTTCATAGGGACTGAACTGGGAAACATCAGGCTTTATATTCACCATGGAAGATGTGAAACCAGGATGTGTTTAACGTACAAAATTATTGTGGTTTAACCCCAGCCAGCAATGAGGTCCACCCCAGCTGCCTTGGCCTTACCTTCCCCTTGAGGGAGGAGGATCAAGAAAAAATGAGATAGGAAATGTTTTATAACTGAAACACAATGAAATTTAAATATTCTACAAGTGATCCACAACACAGTCATTCACCACTTCCTGACACATGCCCAGCCCATCCCTGGGCAGCAATCAGCAGCTCCTGGCCAGCTCTCCCTAGTTTGTATGCTGAGCATGACATCCCATGGTGTGGAACATCCCTTTGGCCAATTCAGGTCAGCTGTGCTCCTTCCAAGCTTCTTGTGCATCTTCTTGCTGGCAGAGCATGGGAAGCAGAAAAGTTCTTGATTTAGAGTAAACACCACATAGCAACAATTGAAACATCAGTGTGTTATCAATGTTTTTCTCCTATAAACCCAAAACACAACACAGTGCCAGCTGCTGAGAGGAAAATGAACTCTTTCCCATATGAAACCAGGACAAGAATTCATTTACAAAATGCCATACGGTTTCTCTGGTGTTGCTGAGTAACGAAGACATTTAATTAATAACATAATATAGCTGAACACTGCACATCATAGGAATAACTTAAAGGAATTAGAAAAAAAGAGCATAGCTGCAATCAGCAGCCTTTGGGATTGGGCAGAGACAAGTAAAGAAGGTCAATTTAATCTAATACTTAAAATCTTTGCAAGTCAATAAATAATGGTCAGCAGAACTGAAAACAATAATAGGAAGTATACTGCAGAGAACAATGTTGTAACATTGAAGAAGGGAGTAATCCTCATGGTTTAGGGTTTTCCACGTATGATTTGTGGTATTCCATATCAAATTGAAAATGGATTCTGGATTCTTGGCCTAGAGCTGCAGTTCCTTGTAGACTATTCACTGACACAATACAGCTTCTTTCTCTCAACACATTCAACTTCCAGTACTGACTAGAAGGCCTCTAAGATGCCAAGAAAGCTGAGTCTTTGTGGAGTCAGCCTGTTGCCATCCTCACACAGTAGCTCACCCAACAAGGATGAGGTAGTTGAGAAGAATACATAAGCATATTTTTAGTTATGAGGGTGCACCAAGCTGAATAAAGCCAATAAAAAGCAAATCTAAAAGGTGAACAACCAGTTCTTCCTCAACTTTACAGTAGAATTGTGCTTAAATGCAATCTATAGCCAAAAATATTGTAATTTAAATGGTAAAGAAAGTTTAAAAAAATTTCAGTGAGTTTCCAGAAATACGGATCTTTAAAGCAAAGTGAGGGGAAAAACTGTATTAAAAAGCTCTCATATAAAATGTGGCTGATTTTACCTTTAAAGATATCTGAAAAGACCCTTGGTCACAGCCTCAATGATGTAAACTGGAATAGCAATACTAGTAATCCAATCCATTACTATTTTTTTTAATGTCCTATGTAGCATGCTATGGTCTGTGACTGGTAAAGGTTTTGGGCTATGCATAAAGAAGGCATTTGCCTGAAGGGACCATGACGACCATAATACATTCATTAAAAAATGTCTTATAGCTGATAACCTCTAGGCTTTAAAATATGTGTATATATATATATACACATAATTAATGAACTCAGAGAATATTCTAGTTAAAGAAGAATAGACACAAGTTCTACAGGATGGTGCCAATACACTTCACAACTAAACAGCAAACGTTGCCAGCAACGTGTAGGGACACTAAATATTGTTGAATGGAAACTCTACAGAAGGAGGTTAGGAGTAACAAATACCATTGTGGTACCATAATCAAAATGGAATCTGATAATTTTAATAAAATCCTAAGATGAATTTGGGGCAAAAAAAAAAAGGGTGATGATTTTAAACAGTTTTTTAGTGTCAGCACCGAGCATTTACTATTTTCATAGCATTCAGCTTAGACAATAAAAACAGGGCAGTGAGTCAGTCTTTACCTTCAGCCATTCAATGATGCAATAGTTCTGTTCAAAATGCCTACAGAAAAAAGCTGAAATTGAGTAAAACATTGCTCTTTAGCTTGATTGCATCTCTGAAAATATATACCTTTTCAGAAAAGCAAAATCAGATGAAGAAAAGGAAGAGAAAAAGAAAAAAGGAAAAAAACTAAAAATATTCCTGTCCTAAAAAATCAATCTTTATATTTTTAAAGCTTCTTTTAAATTGACTACCTTAGCAACTGCTTTCATTTCATAGGGACTGAACTGGGAAACATCAGGCTTTATATTCACCATGGAAGATGTGAAACCAGGATGTGTTTAACGTACAAAATTATTGTGGTTTAACCCCAGCCAGCAATGAGGTCCACCCCAGCTGCCTTGGCCTTACCTTCCCCTTGAGGGAGGAGGATCAAGAAAAAATGAGATAGGAAATGTTTTATAACTGAAACACAATGAAATTTAAATATTCTACAAGTGATCCACAACACAGTCATTCACCACTTCCTGACACATGCCCAGCCCATCCCTGGGCAGCAATCAGCAGCTCCTGGCCAGCTCTCCCTAGTTTGTATGCTGAGCATGACATCCCATGGTGTGGAACATCCCTTTGGCCAATTCAGGTCAGCTGTGCTCCTTCCAAGCTTCTTGTGCATCTTCTTGCTGGCAGAGCATGGGAAGCAGAAAAGTTCTTGATTTAGAGTAAACACCACATAGCAACAATTGAAACATCAGTGTGTTATCAATGTTTTTCTCCTATAAACCCAAAACACAACACAGTGCCAGCTGCTGAGAGGAAAATGAACTCTTTCCCACATGAAACCAGGACAAGAATTCATTTACAAAATGCCATACGCTTCTCTGGTGTTGCTGAGTAACCGAAGACATTTAATTAATAACATAATATAGCTGAACACTGCACATCATAGGAATAACTTAAAGGAATTAGAAAAGAGCATAGCTGCAATCAGCAGCCTTTGGGATTGGGCAGAGACAAGTAAAGAAGGTCAATTTAATCTAATACTTAAAATCTTTGCAAGTCAATAAATAATGGTCAGCAGAACTGAAAACAATAATAGGAAGTATACTGCAGAGAACAATGTTGTAACATTGAAGAAGGGAGTAATCCTCATGGTTTAGGGTTTTTCCACGTATGATTTGTGGTATTCCATATCAAATTGAAAAATGGATTCTGGATTCTTGGCCTAGAGCTGCAGTTCCTTGTAGACTATTCACTGACACAATACAGCTTCTTTCTCTCAACACATTCAACTTCCAGTACTGACTAGAAGGCCTCTAAGATGCCAAGAAAGCTGAGTCTTTGTGGAGTCAGCCTGTTGCCATCCTCACACAGTAGCTCACCCAACAAGGATGAGGTAGTTGAGAAGAATACATAAGCATATTTTTAGTTATGAGGGTGCACCAAGCTGAATATCACACACTAACAATTGTCAGCTGCTCATTGTTGACTTTCTGAGATGTGTAGACCATGTGATGATGCAGCTCCCTATCAGAAGGAGTTCTGATGCAAGCTTACATAGAAACCATGGTAGAAACAAGAAGTTTTCCGTGAAGAGAGATCACAGGGAAAAGACTGCTGTTCCTTGCTGCTATCCCAAGTGCTGCAATCACCTCATATTGTCAGTTAATCATGTTCAAAATCCCGGTTCTTAGAATGACTGAGTCATAGAGCCACAAAGGTTGGAAAAGACCTTTGGGACCATGAAATCCTACCCAGCACCACCACCATGCTGACTATTAAAACATATTCTTAAGTGCCATATCCACACATTTTTTTAACATTTCCAGTGGTGGTGACTTCACCACTTTCACAAGAAGTCTGTTCCAGTGCTTTACAACCTTTTTGGTGAAGTTTTGGGTTTTTTTGACTAATACCTAACCTAAACCTCCCTTGATGCAATTTTAGGCCATTTCCAGTAGTGGCAATACTTGCCAATATTGCTATTTTTCTTTTTAAGTTCTGCTGATTTGGTATCTCATTCTTTTGTTGGTCATAGTTAAGGAAACTGCAAAAACACTTCTTTCAGGGCTCAGAGACCTTTATAATTTACATTGCCAACAGTGACAGTAAACAGATAGCTACTTCCTGTCAGCACTCTCCCTGTGCTCTCTCACAGATGGAGCACTGTTTTCACCACAAGGTATAGAAAATTCACCATATGCTAGGAAGTTTTCAGGCATGAATCATGAAGTCAGAACAAAATAAAACAAAAAAAACCCCAAAACCACCACCACCAAAACCAAACAAACAAAAGAAACCCCCCACCAAAAATCCCAAAAAACTTTTGCTCTTCTTTTTTTTATTACAAGCTTGTATGGGCAGGAACAAAATGGGACATTTCCACTACTAGATGTGTCCAAGAGTGAGCTGCCTGCAGAGGAAATTCCACCTGAACATGAGGAAGAACTTCTTTGCTGTGCAGGTGACCAAGCACTTGATTGCTCAGAGAGGTTGTGGAATCTCCCTCGCTGGAGGGATTCCAGAACCATCTGGATGCAATCCTGTGCCATGTGCTCTGGGATGACTCTGCTTAAGCAGGGGGTTTTGACCAGATTATCCACTGCTGTACCTTCCAAACTGATCCCTTCTGTGATTCTGTGAACCCATGTCATTCTTGTGAAAGGACTTCTAGCATGTTCTTCATTTGCTTTTCCATTGCCAAGCAGAATGGGTTGCAAAGGTCCAGACTCCTCTCTTGGACTCTACAGGGACATATGTATTGGTAACATGATACATTAACCAATATTAACAAGAATTGGTTGTTTGAACTATTCTTCATAAAGCTTTGTTGTATTTTAATTGCACAAAAAAATTATCAAGTACCAAGATTAAGCTTTAGGTGAAAGAATAGTCAAAAGAGCTTTTGCTTATAGTTCAGGTGTCATTCCTTGAAATATGAAGTGGAGTCTGAGCCAAACTGAGTTTCCTTTCTATTGCCACAAGCAATAAAATTCTACAGAATAAATTAGGATGCTCACTGGAATCTATGTAAATGTGTTAAAGAAATGTCTTTCCCTAGGTTTCCCACACCGGAGTCTCAGCTGTCTGATACCAGGAAGAAATTATTTAATATTTTAATATTTGAGTGGTGCAACAATAGGATTGGCTCAAGCTGAGTACCCCAAACAAAGGAATCCATAGGAATTATGCTGTTACAAACTAAGTTTCCCACCTCTCATGTGACAGTTTGGTCCAATATTTGTATGAGGGTCTGAGGTCTTGTTCTCTGCTGGTGATCTTCACTGTCTCTAGGCAGACTATTTCTCCTCCTGTCTCTAAGGCTGCAGCCTCTGCTGATGGAGGCAGTGACCTTCCTTGCTTCCTTATCTTCCACTGTGAGCTAGCGGTGGAGCATCCCTTTATCTAAGTACATAAAAAGCTCAGCATATTCAGGAAAAAGTTTAAACTTGTGGCCTGAGGCTTCAGCAGGTCCATCTACTAATGCTAGTAAGTTACACAAAGTGACTAATTCCCTTTCTTCCTTTACAAATGTACTACCTCTGTCCCATTCTTGTAACAACTCCCAGGGAATTCTATTTAGATTCTGCAGTAAGTTATTTTCTACTAGGTCAAAAAGACGGATAAGATGAAAGGAAGCATATAATCTCCCTTTCCAAGTCTTCTCGTTGCTCTCTTCAGGCATTGAAAGACAAACAGAGATAAAAAACCAGCAATAGGAGATGTTTCAGTAAAAAGAGGGAGGAAAGGAATATACAAAGGGAACAAGTCCATTCAACAAGAAATCACCATCTTCACACAGACGTTTATCATAGTAGATTTGCTACCTGAAAAACTCTTACAATAATGCAACATAATGAGGTTGCTGGGAGGTGTGGGAATCTATAAAATTAGAGGGTTTTGGAAAACCCTCAAATTTTATAAATTCCCAGAGGAGGTAGTGATTTGTGGAGCAACCAGGATAGATTTGAGCCTCAGACACCCATGTCTGTGGTCCGGCATCATAGCAAAATTCCATTTTAAGCTATATTTTAAGACAACATGCTAGACCATGAGACAAAATGACTAAAATTGTGCCCATCCATTTCTACAGACTCTGTCAGAGAATGTTAATGTCAGTCAGAGGAGCATCATGTGTAACATTTTACATGTCACAGCTTGTTCATGAGAATTAGGAAAGGATGGTTCAGTCTTTCTTACCTTGACAAGGCAGTAATTTTAGTTAGATCACACTTGATGGGTGAAGCCAAAGTAGTGATAATTAGTCAGAGAATTACTTCTGGAACCACATAATTTAAAATTATTAATGATGTCTGGACTTTTAGCTGCTATGTGCAATGGAAACTGGGCACTGATTAAGTATTAAATAGGATAATAAATAAGGAACCTGCAAGGTACACTGACAAATGATGAACAGTCATAAAGCCAACATTATGTTCCAAACCCTTCCAACAAAAATCTTGAATGAATTTCTTTTTCACCATTAATATGTTTTCTAGATAGCTCTTTATGCTGAGATTACCTTTGATTTTTTGTAAACAATCTCATATTACTCTTAAATTTCATGCAAACACAAAAAACCCCTTTCCCAGTCCTTTAAAAAGGTTTTTAAAACTTGTATACTGACATTGTAAATTCTTGTAAGATCTTAAAGAACATTTCTCTCTATATCAGTCAGGCCAGGGTGCCTTTCTCTCTGACAGTAGTCACTGAAATTATTCTCCTCTGAGCAGACACCTTGTGCTACCAGCTCCCTGAAGGCCATATGAAGTTTTTCAGAAGACCCCTTTGCCACTCTGTTGATACTCTGCTGTGCTGGGCATTGCAAGAGTGGTTCAGGGTTCCAATAAGACTTCATAAATGGGAACGCCAGTCCCTTATTCACCACTGATTTCATAATCATCCTTAGCACAAACACTTCACATAATGAACCTCTTTACAAAAACCTTAAATGTAAGCACTATGATTGCAATGCTGTCATGTTCCTGGAATACTGACTGCCCCCCATCTCTTTAAAAATAGTAAGGGAAACCAGATGCAGTCACATTCCTCTCTGAATTTAGTGCTTGATTAAATCATAAGCAAATCATCAGACCATGATGAGCAAACCACCCTCTATACCAAATGATGTTGTAATCATCAAAGCAATGCAAAAAATTAAAATCTCAAAGCAAAGGCTGGCTGATTCTAGTATTTTCTAAACATGCATGGATTGTTGATTAATGTATCTTATACAACCACCAAAAGTAGACCAAAGCATATGATTCATTAAAGTCTGCTGGCTGGAACTGCTGATTGATTGCGCTCACATCCTGAGGATCACAAACATTCTGAGGATTTATGGCAGCTGACTCTAACTCACTTTTTAAGTGATAATATTACAACTTTATTGGGTCAAGGAATGAATACTCAATAGGCAGGAATACCAAAACACAGGCATTGACATCAAAGTATAATGAACACATATCAGCATCAATAAAGGTGCATAAAAAGATTTTTAAGTGACTGAAGTACATAAAGATAGTAAAAAAAGCTAGGCAATTATTGGTGGAAAATATCAGTTATATGGCTTTATGACAGCTGCCTTTCAGTCACTAGACCTTCAAGAAGTTACATTAGAATAATATATATTCAGACCTATATTCAGAGTATTTCAATTGATGCAAAACATGAATTCAGTGCAATCAAACTATGCTCTCCAAAAGGAAACAATCCAATAAAGGTTTATTATGCCTCTACCTATTAGGAATCACGTATATAAAGATCTCTGGAAAGGGAAAGATTAGAAACAAAAATTTGGCAGTACTTACGGTATGAGTAGACTGCAACCTTATTGGTCAGGCTAGCCAGGTTTGCTGCAAACCTAACCAATAAAAGAGCACCACAATGTGCACACAATATTACATTTCTTACAAATAAAATTTTTACAGGTGAACAAACTGAGGAACCCTGCAGTTCTGTGGTGGCAGTAGATCAAACAGGCAAATGATCAGAGAGGAAATATAATGCAAAATTTCTAGCACTCCATTTATTTGAAGGCTTCTTTATTGTTGCTTCTTTTTCTTCTCAAACAAACTCTTCTTTTGGTCTTTCATCACATACTCATAGTCATATTCATCAACAAACATCCATTTGTGTACCACAGCATTCTGCACAGCTGCATTTGGGCACCAGCTCTTTCATGCACTGCACCAAAGCAGTTGTTGTTTGAGAAGATTTTTTCATACAAGCCTGTGTTTTCATTTTGGTTGTTTGGAACACTCCTGCTAAGGAACAATCACAGAACTACCACAAAAATAATAAATACTCTATATAAATTTAAGCCCTCAGTCTCAATTAATTAGTATAAAATTAGTAATGAGTAGCAATAATTTATTATTAGTTATTTATTAATTAGTATTAATAATTTATTATTACTAGTTTATTATTTACTAATATTAATTAATACTAAATTAGTACTTTATATTAAATTAAGGCCTACAGCAGATTCTCAACAATGTTGACTATGTAACATTCTTATACCCATAGGACATCCATGCTTTCCCTCCTTGTTCCTTTTGTTTTGTTTTTTTGGAACCCACTGCTGCAAACTGAATTTTATCAATGCCAGGATTTTATAAATGCTTCAGTGTTTCATTAAAATTCTTTCTCTGATCCCCTGTCTCTTTGCACCTCACTCTGCCCTGATTAGGAATTGCCCAAGCATAAAAAGTAGTAGTCAGCCCCCAGGTCTTGGAAGTCAGGGCTGGCTTCAGGTTTCTGCTGAGCTATAAAGAGCAATCAAGCAAGGCAAAAAATTAAGCTTGGGAACTTCTCAGACTTTTGTCAGATGAGCTTGTGGCAAAAATCTTCCTGCTTGCTGTGCATTCCTCTATTACCCTGTTGAATAAAAGGAAAATGGTACTAAACAAAAAGGAAGGGGAGTGTGGGGATACAATACTATTGTTTTCCTGATTGTTCTGAACTAAAGCACAAGGGGAATGTGGGAATCAGTCACATGGCACTTTCTGTCAAGTTGATATGCTGCAGGGATTAAAGGGAGTAAACAGCTGTTCTCAAATTTTTGTTTATAAGCATACCATCCTGAATGAAGGAAGCAGCGGCATGGAATAAAGAGCTACATCAATACACATGGGGAAACATACTTTGCCAAAGACATGGAGGCACAGTATCCTCAATGCACAACACTGCATAAAAAGTATGATAGATCTCCTGGCTCCAGAAAGTAGCCATTAAGAAAACAAATACTGAAGCTACCAGGAGAATATCCCATTAGTGATGTGCTTGAAATTAATTTTAAGTGAGATCTCTCGGTTTCATTTGCCAAGAAAACCTAAGGCACCAAATGATCCTTTTGTTTCTGATGAAAGCCTTTAATCTCATGTGGCCAGGCAATTGCAAACTGCCGATGCTAGAGAGCACAGAGTTCTGGAAGTCATAAGATATTTTGGGCAGTGGTGTCTGGAGCTTTGAAAAGGATCAAAGTTCAGGTATTTTCTAAACATTCCCTGGATTAATGGATCTGCAGCAGAACATGATGGTTTTCATCTTCCTTCACTGCAAACTGAACATGGGATATCCACATAAATGTGGCAAGAATAAATGCAATTTTGCAGCAAAATATGCTTGGCCTTTATTTGTCTTTAACTCATACTTTGACACCTAAGGTGTCAGTTAAGACAGTATATTTTTGCTGTAATTAGCATGGTAAAGGAAGTAAATGCATGTTTCTTCCACTTCTTTTCAAACCTACAGCCAACCAGAAAGAGTTCATCACACACTAAGGATAACACAGAAGTAGTAGACTGGCCCTGAGGCCAGTACCTGGTGCAAGAAGCCTCAGATTAAACAGCTACAGAATGACTTTCTCAAAGGGAAAGTTGCCCTGCAACTTTTCTCTCATCCTGGATTAAAGATGACTTTCATCCAGAAACACATGGGCTTTTAACTCTTTTGTAGTTTCTGTTTCTTAAACCCTCCACATGTGTTAATCGAAGCCACTGCTCATCAAGGAAACAAATGTAGAAATCCTGCAACTCTTAATGTTTTGGTTTGATGGTTTGGGGCATTTGGGGTGGTTTTTTTTGTTCTTCATAGTTAAAGTCTGTTTCTGCTGGTCACTGCTGGCTGCAAACCTTGTGCTTTGGCAGAGCCAATTTTTGTTCCCTGAGACACAATGCTCCCTAGAAGAGCCGCAGCTGCGCAGTTACAAACCTGTGAGCAGGTATGTGAATATGTAGGTACATTGGCTCTGAAGAACATGATCTGCTTTTTGTAAACATGGATATTGTCTTTGTAATCTTTTCATGCTTTAAAAATAATGAAACGTGAAAAGAAATTCTGCGTAAACTATCAATGTTTGTGTTCTGCACTGGCATTAACATCAGCTTGACCAGACTGCTTACCTGAACTAAGAACAGTATGGTCAGCCAAGGGAAGAGACTCAATAATCCAGTGTCTGACTGTCAGATCCTCTTGACAGAGATGTCTGACTGAGAGACATAATAGGTTGTTTTATTTTATTCTAGTTTTTCAAATTAAAGTGAGATTCATTGTTTTTTTTAATTGGTGTGGGCTTGTGAAAAAATACCTTCCATAACTGGGGAAATCCATAAAAACTTCTCATTTGAGACCTGAAAAAACACCAGGCATACCTGAGCTCTGAAAAACTGAGCTAACATGCAATGGGCTTTGATTTTGCTGCTATTTGGTCCAATTCAACTTCTCTTCTATATTTGTCCAGGGGAAGCCAAATTCTCCATTTGTCATGGAAACCAACAGCATCAACAGAATGATTCTTAAGTAACATCAATGACAGAAGAAATAGAAATCTTATTTGATGTTCACTTCCAAGGTCTCTAGCCCTGTTTTACTTGTCTTTGTCAGCCAGAAAATTCAGAAAATACACAGAGCACACGTGTGACATGCCTGTAAGATTTAATGGCTTTCGAATTGCTAACTGAGGAAAAGCTAAAGCAAAGATTTTTTTGGGTTCTTGAACTCATTCCTCCCTGGGGCTAGCTTGCAGCAAAAGTTTCTAATGGCTTAATAGTATAAATCAGTACATATGAATAATTTTATAAGTCTCAGGTTTCTGTGAATTCTCTGAATGAGTCCATCTTGTTTATAACCTCAGGAAGTCATTGAGTCACCATGTAAAAGATCAAAGACCTTGTTCTGAGAAAGAGGAAAATGAAATGCAATAAAAACTAGCAGAAAATTGAGAAAAGAGAAAGGAAAGCTGTTCTTAAAGAATATTTATAAATATTCAGTAGGAGCATTTAAAGACTGGACATAGCATGAACTCACCACTGACAAAAGCTGGATAATGTGCAGTAGTTACAGTAAAGGGCTCTGTTTACTTGGCCAATTTCTGCTCTGAGTTTGACATATGCATGCTATGAATGCAAGACTTTGCAAACTACCCATCTAAGCATGCTCTACCTGTGACTACTAATAACAAGCTCTGGTGCTAAGTTCCACCAGAAAATCATTGACCATGCACTTCGCCATGCAGATGCATTTTACTGGGAGAGGTGGAAATACAATTATGCAAAATAAATTGCTTTAAAATAAAGATTGAATAGCAAGAAAAACTTTTCTTAATTAGATCGTTTTGAGTTAAGTCTCCTCTTGCTATGGACTGTCTCTGGATCAGGTTTTTGCAGCCTTGAGACTAAGAGTTTCTGTGATCAGTCTCAGTCCTATGTTAACATGTATAAATGGCTTTGGGAGCAGATTTTGTTTCATGTCCTGCCAAGAGTACAGGCAAGCCAAGATAATTTTTGACCACTTATATCCAGCTGTGCAGGGAGCCCACATGAGTTTCTATATCAGTAAAACACCATCCTACTCAGAGAGCATCCAGAATCCCTCCCATGATTCAAATTTTGTTTTGTTTACAGTTACAAAGAGATCCATTTTAGCATCCAGGAATGGGGAAATAAATAGGGTAACAGAATGTAAAGGGAACACTCCAGAGACAAGCACACCGAAACATTACCACGTTCATTGTCAACTGCAATAAAACATCATACCAGTGCCCTTCAGTATGCCCTGAAGCTGCAGTATGCTGCACAATAAAATATTTAATAATTATCACTCTTAGTTTAAAAAAGGCTAGAATAACATCATGTGAAAGCCCGAACAGTGAGAGCAACTCAAATAAGAAAGAGCCCTGAAATCACAGGATGTGATCCAGAGAGTATTTTTATTCCAAAGACATTAATGTGTTGGTCAAACTGATTAAAGTATCATCTTCCTGCCAATGACTTCCTATGGACCTCAAATAACAGAAGTTCTGCCTGACGTGTTGGGTTACAATACCATATAAACCCAATTATAGAACCTTGAAATCAATTCAGAGCTGTAAAGAATTGTGCTGTCCAATAAGAATGATATTTCCAAGTCCCATGAGCGCTAGCTCTTAATATAGCAATAGAGAGAGACAGGAATAATAAATACCCTTGAGCTTGATTCCACTGTTAACTGACCTGCACTTACAGAATTGCAAATGGAAGATTTGTCTCCTTCACAAACAGCTTGCGTCAAAGCATTGCCTTTCTGTATCTTTTTCGTCTGACTTCTAAGAGTGTTATCTACCACTTGCCTGTAGAGAATATAGACTAGCTCTAAATAGTAGCTTTGCCACTCAGGATGCAGGCTGGGGCTGATACAGCTTTTATACCTTAAGATTACTCCTATCCTGAAGACTGAAATTGTATTGAATTAAAACTGTGGTCGTATTTAAGAAAATATACCATCCTTTGGAGGACAGGGGAAAATGTCAAAAACTGTGTCGATCTTTTTTTCATTGAAATTCATAGCAAAATTACATAGTAGTAGTCTGTGTCTGTAAGACTATGTCTCAACCAGACTTTGTGAATGATATTCTCTTTATGTGGGGTGCAGATCATGAGATGCATCTCAGAGGGGAAGGATTTATTTTTCACCAAGTTCAGTAGATGAAGGGGAGCTCCAGTCCCTTAATCAATTAGGTCCAGTGAACAACCTTCACTGTGCTCCTGTTAACCAAGTCATGGAGCTTGAAATAATCTCAGAAACAGACTCTGGGGCTTGGAATTGTGTGGACTAGAATAAATACAACCTGAATAAGATTGTGTAAAACATTTGGGCTGTGACACAGCTGTTGAAGCCATTATCATTTAGCAATTATATCATCATAAAGCTGTCAGCTGTGCAGTGCTTACTGGTTGCATTCCAGATTCTGGAAGCCCATGCCAAACACTTATCTTGCTTGCTTTGCCCCCGCAACGAAAAGAATTTTATGTTGAGAGACTCTTTTCATGCAGTAGTTCAAGAGTGAACTGCCCAAAGAGACTTATCGAAGAGACAATGAAAAAAATATGGAATAGCAAGGATCAGAATGGTTGAGGTAGGATTTTCATATCTATTCCCACAGAATCTTTCCTTCAAACCCTTCCTGGTTTCCTACACACTGGCTTCAAGAAGCAGTGAGATGAATTCTTCACAGCTCTGTTCTCTGTAGGAACTACAAACACTTTCAACTGTTTTTATTTTCCTCAGGCATTTTAACAAGATTAAAGAGGGAAAAAATGCAGAAGAGAAACAGAGAGGTGAAGAAAGAGAGAGTTGCTTAGTGAGTGAATGGTGGCCCACAGGATAATTCTTCTTCCTGCTTAGAATTCATTTAGCTTTAATGGTTGTTAAGTGGGATTTGTATAATAGGCTGTGTCTTTTAAAGGATTTAATTTACACAAGCTCAGACATTTCAGAAGGACCATTACAGACTTAGCTGTCTCTTCTGTTTAGCTTCTTCAAGAGAAAGTAAAAAGTAAATTGGCATTATGATTTGAGGGGGACCTATCACTTAAAGTAGTCTGGGCTTAGATAGGCATAGATTTCAAAATTTGAGGAGCTTGTACATCTACAGGGTCAAGGAAAAGTGATGGTTTTACTTTGCAGTGGTCTGTGTCATTTTTATAGAACTGATGGTGCAGAAATCACAGTCTTGCAGCTAAAATGGCACATAAAATCTCTCCTAGTTAACTTTAAAGTCAGTAAATGGAATGTATATTCCTGGTAGTTTCAGCAGGTAATATAACTATTCCTATGAGACTAGGACTAGGATTTACTTCTTCCAACTTCTTAAGAGTGCTAGGAGAGCAGGACCTCAATCATAAACCTATACAGTTTAATGGAACAATTTTATTGTTTTTAATGTATCTTAATTCAGTGCACTGCAGGCAGCATAACAGCAACTTCCAAAAGGAAAGTTGAAATGTAGTGCAGGTACAAAGAGCCAACTTATTTAGTACAGCAAAACATATCTTCCTCTTTCCTGCGTGTGTGAGTGTCAATTTAGAAATTATAATTTATTTATGCAAACATCTCAAAAATGAAAAGAATATTTAAGACTCTTCGGCTTTGAGATTCCATTTATGGAATCACGGTGAATATCTTGAGGTTGGAAGGGATCTCTGGAGATTGTCTAGGCTGACCTCTGCTCTTGAATAATAGTCAGCTAGAGCAGCTTGCTCACTATTTAATCAGGTTTGAAACATCTCCAAAGATATTCAATATCCAAAGATATTCAAGGGCTGTACAACATAGCTGGGTAACCTGTTCCTGTGTTTGACTTCCCTTACAGTAAAAATGAGGGGGATTATTTTTAAACAGAATTTTCTGGAATTGAATTTATGCCTCTTACACAACTGAGACTAGCTGATATTGTTTTCTTTATTCACACATTCATATCCATCCATAAGGTTCTTCCTGAACCTTCTTTTTTAAGGCTAAATAACCCCAGATCTCTGAGCGTCTCCTCATATGGAAGGTGCTCCAGCCCCTTCACGATCTTTGTGGCCCTTTGCTGGACTTGCTCCAGCATGTCCCTATAATTCTTGTGCTGGGGAGTCCAGAACTGAATATGTATCTCAGATGTGATCTTGCTGGTGCGTAATAGGGGCAATGACTTCCTTGATCTGGGAATACTTAGTGCAGTCAGAAATGCTGTTGGACTTATTTGCTGCAAGGGCATGTTGCTGACTCATCTTCAACCTTTCCTTGAGGACTCCTACATCCCTTTTTTTTTTGCAAAGCTGCTTTCCAACTTTGGTATATGAGGTTATTCTTTCCCATGTACAGGATGTTCCCTTTCTCTCAACAGGTGTATCAATCAGTCCTCCCATTTTTATATCATTTGCAAAATTGCTGAGGGTGGACTCTGTCCATCTGCCCAACTCATTATTGAAAATGTTAACTTGTGCTGTACAAGAGATGGATGGCATCAATCATCATTTTCAGCCACTGCAGTGAAGAATGATATGTAACAATAACAAAAGTTCTCCATAGCAAAGAGTATTTTAGCAAATAGATAATCCATTTCACTGGAAACATGTCTTCTGCAGTGACAGAGTTCTCTTGGGAACAGTCTTATAAATAAGAGCATATTCCTCTCAGAAAAAAAACCAAACCAAAACAAAAAACAACAGCAAAAAACCCCACACCACATAAAAAACAAAACAAAACAACCCCCAAAACAAAACAAACAAATGAAAATAAAAAACCTATCAAAAAAAACCACCAAACAAACTGGTGGGTGCAGGACAAAGAAACTGTGATAAAGAACTGACTTGCAGAAAAAAAGGAGTCAGCAACAACTTTTCCAGGCACTGATGCCCTATGCCTACTTATGTATCTACACCAAACAGGTATAAAATAGCTAATTGCTTACTTAAAACGAACCTCTCTGCAAGAGCTTCATTGCATGAGACTTCCCTGACAAGACAGGAACCTTGCTGGGGAAGCCTGGCTGACTCCAGACTCTGTGATTTTGGTAATCTTTAAAGTGAGACTTCTGCTCTTGATTAGCCTTACTCCTGAGAGAATTTTCTTTAGTGTCACACTAGTAACACCTCATATAATATATAGTAAGTAGAAAGCAATTGTCTGAGTTTTAATTCATAGTCCTTAGAAAGTTAATAAAACATTTGGGCAGGGGGAAGAAAATAGTGGAAAGGGCTTCACAAATCCAGAAGAGTTTTCTGAATTAATTAAAAACTTAGGAAATTTGTCCTGCTGGAAATCGTCCTAACCTCTCTGCAGATTTATACACTATAATAAATTACCAGCCGCATTTAAAGACTTCCCTCTATCTCTACAACTGTAAAATGACATGTTATAGCTTTGCTGGAACTGAGACACCAATGTTAAGTGTAAGGTCCACAAAACCCTCTCACCTTTGAATTGCATGGAAACCCAGAACATTTCAATACCACATTCATTTGCTGTTCTAAAGCAAGACAACTGGCTAATGAGGAGGAATCAGTCACGGGCATAAGAAGAGGCTGAGTGAACAGCCTGAGGACTAAAGTGCTAAACTAGTGACCCAAAGACGTGGTGGGGGACAAAAAAGGGTTGGGATTACATGGTCTTTAAGGTCCATTCCAATCCCTTAACATTCTGTGATTGTATGCTTCTGTAATTCTATGATTCTGTGTTGTGTTTCACTGGAATTGATCTGGTTCTTGATTTGAGTCAAGAACCACATTTCCAGGCCATCATTTTCTGAAAGCTCTAGTTTTCACGTGCCATAAGTGAGCTGGTTACATTATCCTTCAGAGACAGAGGTTCCCCTGACGCACCTGCAGGGAGAATGCACATGTGCTCCTCCCAGTTCAGATGCTGGTGCTTCTCCCAAGAGGATGGATTTTTAAATCAACACAATGTGTTTCAATGAAAATCTCCTGGACACGCTACTTGAAGTGCATCTCATGGAATGATTTCGTTTTGTGTGCAAACAACAGTAACAACAGACTCTAGTAAACTATTGAACTCTTGTCTTATTGGCTAATGAAAATGACTGCACAACTGTCAAAGAATTGGAACTTGGACCTGCCCATTCTCTCATGCATTTCAAACACCAGTGTTACTGGTCAACAAGCACACACTACAGACATAATCTAGTATGCTAAGATGCTGCAATTATTTGTAGATAAAATCATTACGTGTTCCAGGACACTGGCACTCTACAACAATTTAAATTTCTGTGAAAAATGCAAAATTATTCTTACCCTGCTTCCTGGGCCAGGAAAAAAAATAGTTAAATTTCTTATGCAACACATAAAAATACTGAAAAAAATCATCTGTCCGCTCGATAATTGAGGGCAAGATGGATCATAGACTCTTTATCATTGCTAGGTTGATAGTACATCTACTATGTCATTAGCAAGAATCATTTGTGTCCATTTTTTGCATGATCTGTGTTACTGACTTTGATAACAAACCCCTTCTGCTCCTTATGGAGAGCCGACTATTGTAAAGGGATGAATAAAGTCCAGTTTTGTTCACACCTTCCCCTCAATGCTAAAGTAGTGTTAAATGCCCGAGAATTTCCAGCAGATGGCCAACAAGTTGATTAGTGTCCAAGAGGATTAGGTGGCACAAGACATACAAGAAAAAATGAGAGATTTGCTATTCTTTGCTTGGAGAGGAGAAAGCTAAGGGCAGGCGGGTCTAGGGGAGGTGTAATTCCAACCTTTCACCATCAAAAAAGGCAGATGTAGGGAAATATAGTGCATGCCATAATGACAAGTTGGAATGGTTAAGGGTTGCAGGAATAAAAGGAAAAGAATTGGCCCTTGAGGGTCCTACTATTCCAGAACGGAGAGTACCCAGAAAGACTATAGAACCTCCCTCCTTGGAGGTTTCCAATTCTCAGATGGGTAAGTCCCTAAGCAACCTCTTCTAGATAACAAAATGGAATTGCTTTAAGTTGGAAGTTGGACCACAGACCTCTGCCCCGTGGATGTTCCTTCAGGCAAAAAGTATTCTGTGATTCTATGAAATTGTCTCTTGATTGTCAAAGAGCACAAAGTATACAGACATTTAAGCTGGATATGACACTTCAATACTACTTTTTGCTATAAACATCCCATTGTATTCCTCTCATGCTGGGCAAAGTGAAAATAACTAATGTAAAGTGTCCCTGTCTTAAGATCTCCAGTATGTATAGCTAAGACACACAAAACAGGCAGGAAGATAAATAGACAGAAGGGTAATGCTATTTACTCAAGGATCAGTGGAATAGTACAAGATTACTGTCAGAAGCAGAGTTAAGACGTGTAATACTGAGCAATATTCTAGGGAAAAAACCTATTTTCTTCATGCTGTTAAGATGCAACACTTCTCTCCTAGGTATAATTAAAAATATAAGTTATCCAATGTAATCATTTGCCATTGAGCTGATACAGACATTCCTATACAGTCATTAACAACTACAGTTACGATTATTGGGCTTGCCAATTACAGTTTTATTAGGATGTCTTGGAAATGTAGAAGAAAAGGAGGAAAAGGTGGAAGAGCTGGCAGAAGCAAGGAGTGGCAGTGGGTAGCAGAAGGCCATAGAGGAGCTGAAGAAGGAGGCAATGGAGAAGGTGACAAAAGAAGTTGCAAAGGGCTGCAGCAGAATCAGAGAAGGAGGAGGTGACAGAGGAAGTGATGTAAGAAAGGAGGCAGAAGAAGGTGGTGGAAGACAAGGAGATGGTGAATGAGAGGACAGAGTAGGTGACAAAAGAAGCTGGAAGAAGGTGGTGAATAAGAGAAGGTGGAGGGAGTGGAAGGTGGCAGAGGCCAAATGTGGAGGAATAAACTGGCTAAAGGGCGTAAGTCATGGGATGGTGTGGTGGTGAAATGCAGAGGTAAAGGCAGTGAGACAGGAGGCAGCTTTGGCATATGGAGGCAGTGGCTGATTAATTCAGCAGTGGAAGGTGGCAGCAGTGGGAGGTGGCAGAAGGCAGCAACAGGAGGCAATGATGAAATGTGACAGCAGACTGCACTGACAGGAGCTGGTGGCAGCAGAAAGCAGTGGAGGAAGACAGCAGAGACAGGCGGCTCATGAAGGCAGCAGCAGTGGAAGGAGGCATCAAAAAATGGTGGTGGAAGAAGACAGAAGAAGGTGGAGGTGGCAGAAGGGAGGCATTTGCGTTGGAAGGTGGCTGTGGCAGATGAAGGCAACAGAAACAGACAGAAAAATAGATGGAGGAGGCAATGGTGGAGGGAACAAAAAAAGGCAGAGGAAGAAAACCACAAAAAAAAAAAGAAGGAAATGGAGGAGGCAAAGAAAAAATGTTGTAAGAAGAGAAGGAGAAGGCTTCAGACAAAGCAATGAAGGAAGGTGGCAGAAGACATTGGAAGAAGAGAAAAAGGAGGCTCTAGAAGAAGACAGTGAAGGAAGGGGGAGAAGGTGGCTGTGAAAGTAAAGAAGGAAGAAATAACTGAGGAGGCAATAGAAGACAATGGAAGAAGAAGCAAGAGACAACAAAGGAGGTGAGGGAAAAAGGTGGCAGAAGAAATGAAGGAGGAGGCAATGGCAGTGGTGGAAAAAGGCAGCAAAGGAAAAGAGGGCAGACAGAATGCAGCAGAAGTGTGTGATGGAAGAAGAAAAGGAGGATGTGAAAGAAGGCAATGGAAGAAGGTGCTGGAATTAGGAATGAAGGAAGTGACAAAGAATGTGACAAAGTAAGTGATGGAAGAAGACACCAGAAAAATGTGGTGGAAGAAAAGGAGAACATGATGGTGCGGGTGACAAAAGAGATGGCAGAGGAAAAGAAGGCAGAGGGAAGGGGGAAAGTTGTGGAATAAAGTCTCAGAACACTGCAGCAAAACAAGAGAAGGAAGACTTGATGGAAGAAGGTGTTGGAAAAAGAGAAGGAGGCAATGGAAGAAGGCAGTGTGAGGAGAAGGCCACAGAAGAAAGCAGAGGATGAAAATGGTGGAAGAAGGTGGTGTAAGAAGAAAAGCAGGAGGAGACAGAAGAGATAGAATAGAATAAGGAAGTGGAAGAAGGGGGCAGCAGAAAGGAAGGAGGAGGCAGTGGAAGAAAATGTTGGAAGATTAGAACAAGATGAAGGAGGAGATGGAGGAGGTGACTGTTATTATTTTGGCTGGCATAGACTTAATTTTCTTCTTAGTTGTTAATTCAGCACGATGTTTTTAATATGAGAATAATACTGATAACACACTGATGTTTGGTCGTTCCTATGTAGTGCTCACTCCACGTCAAGGACTTTTCAGCTTTCCATGCTGTATCAGCAAGGAGGTGAACATGAAGCTGTGGGGAAGCATAGCTGGGACAGCTGACAGTAACTGGCCAACAGGATATTCCACACCACAGAACGTCATCCTTAGAATATAAACTGGGAGGAGTTGGACAGACAGAACTAATCAATGCCCAGAGACAGGCTGAGCATTGCTCAGCAGGTGGTGAGCAATTGCACCTTTTCCAGTGTTTTCTTTTTCTGTTATTGTTATACTTTCAAAAATTTTTTTAAAGAATTAAACAGTTCTTATCTCAAGCCACAAAGGTTTATTACATTTTTTTTTCTGGTTCTTCTCCCCATCCAGCTGGAGGAGTGGAAGTGAGGGAGTGAGTGAGCAGCTGCATTGTACCTAGATGCTGGCTGAGGTGAAAGCATAAGGATCCATTTTTGGTGCCAATGTGGGGCACAAAGGGTTGAGATAGCTACATATCTGACCAAAGTGTGATGAAACAAAATAATTTTTTGCATATTTTCAAACAAAACAAAAACATTCATTTATATCACCTTATGATACGATAGAATTGCTAGTCTTGAAACTAATCAGATCTGTGTGCTCAGCACTGCTGTCACCTCTGTGTTTTGGGAGCCACCTATTGGGAACTATTAATAATTACATGCTTTGCCTTTTCTCCTTGCAGAGACAATATAGGGGGGAAATTCCTTCCTTCCTTCCTTCCTTCCCTCCCTCCTTCCTTCCTTCCTTCCTTCCTTCCTTCCTTCCTTCCTTCCTTCCTTCCTTCCTTCCTTCCTTCCTTCCTTCCTTCCTTCCTTCCTTCCTTCCTTCCTTCCTTCCTTCCTTCCTTCCTTCCTTCCTTCCTTCCTTCCTTCCTTCCTTCCTTCCTTCCTTCCTTCCTTCCTTCCTTCCTTCCTTCCTTCCCTCCCTCCTTCCTTCCTTCCCTCCCTCCCTCCTTCCTTCCTTCCTTCCTTCCTTCCTTCCTTCCTTCCTTCCTTCCTTCCTTCCTTCCTTCCTTCCTTCCTTCCTTCCTTCCTTCCTTCCTTCCTTCCTTCCTTCCTTCCTTCCTTCCTTCCTTCCTTCCTTCCTTCCTTCCTTCCTTCCTTCCTTCCTTCCTTCCTTCCTTCCTTCCTTCCTTCCTTCCTTCCTTCCTTCCTTCCTTCCTTCCTTCCTTCCTTCCTTCCTTCCTTCCTTCCTTCCTTCCTTCCTTCCTCCTTCCTTCCTCCTTCCCTCCCTCCTTCCTTCCTTCCTTCCTTCCTTCCTTCCTTCCTTCCTTCCTTCCTTCCTTCCTTCCTTCCTTCCTTCCTTCCTTCCTTCCTTCCTTCCTTCCTTCCTTCCTTCCTTCCTTCCTTCCTTCCTTCCTTCCTTCCTTCCTTCCTTCCTTCCTTCCTTCCTTCCTTCCTTCCTTCCTTCCTTCCTTCCTTCCTTCCTTCCTTCCTTCCTTCCTTCCTTCCTTCCTTCCTTCCTTCCTTCCTTCCCTCCTTCCTTCCTTCCCTCCTTCCTTCCTTCCCTCCTTCCCTCCTTCCCTCCTTCCCTCCTTCCTTCCCTCCTTCCCTCCTTCCCTCCCTCCTTCCTTCCTTCCTTCCTTCCTTCCTTCCTTCCTTCCTTCCTTCCTTCCTTCCTTCCTTCCTTCCTTCCTTCCTTCCTTCCTTCCTTCCTTCCTTCCTTCCTTCCTTCCTTCCTTCCTTCCTTCCTTCCTTCCTTCCTTCCTTCCTTCCTTCCTTCCTTCCTTCCTTCCTTCCTTCCTTCCTTCCTTCCTTCCTTCCCTCCCTCCTTCCTTCCCTCCCTCCTTCCTTCCCTCCCTCCTTCCCTCCCTCCCTCCTTCCTTCCCTCCTTCCTTCCTTCCTTCCTTCCTTCCTTCCTTCCTTCCTTCCTTCCTTCCTTCCTTCCTTCCTTCCTTCCTTCCTTCCTTCCTTCCTTCCTTCCTTCCTTCCTTCCTTCCTTCCTTCCTTCCTTCCTTCCTTCCTTCCTCCTTCCCTCCCTCCTTCCTTCCCTCCTTCCTTCCTTCCCTCCTTCCCTCCTTCCCTCCTTCCCTCCTTCCTTCCCTCCTTCCTTCCCTCCTTCCTTCCCTCCTTCCCTCCTGCCTGCCTTCCTGCCTGCCTGCCTTCCGGCAACTTAGAGCTCTTGCAGAAAGCACTAAGGGAGACTCAAGATTGATCCCTAGGCTTTTGGAGTCAGGGATACTGAGGATCTGAGGCCTGTATGCTCCACCTGAAAAAGAGATACTGCCACTAAAAGAATAGGAAGGAGTTACAGTGGAAGAAGGTGGCAAAAGAAGGGAAATGAAGATGGAAGCAGTGGAAGACAAGGAGAAGGGGATGAAGAAGAGAGTGGAATAAGGTAGCAGAAGAAGATGTCAGAAGGTGGTATTGGAAGAACAGGAAGAAGAGGAGGAACAGGGATGTAGATGATGTGCAGTAGAAGATGACAGAGGAAAGGACAGAAGGAGGCAGCAAAAGAAGGCAGTGGAAGAAGAAAGGCAGTGACTGAAGAAGGTGGGAAAAGAATATGGCAGAAGAATAGAAGGTGGCAATGGAAAAGTTGATTGAGGATGTCTGCCGAAGGGTTGACAGTGCTGAAGAAAAGCAGCATAACTAGGGAAGGAAGAGACAGTAGACAATGGAAGAAGGCAGCAGAATTTTAGAAAGAGGAGTCAATGGAAGAGGTAGTGGACAAAAATGTTAGAAGAAGAAAAGGATGATTAGGTGACTCAAGGAGACCACAGCAGGTTGTGGCAGTAAACAGTAGTGGAAAAAGACAAGGAGCTCTCCTTGGGGAGTGTTTTTAACCATACCAAAGCCTCTTCCTCTCCTCTGACTCTGCCCTTCCCTCTCCCACATGAATGTGGTGCGGGGAATGGGTTGGAGACAAAGAGAACCACACACCTGATGTTCATGTGCCAACAGAGAGTTTATTCTTCAGCTCTTCTTTATAGAGGGCATTTGAAAAACCCAGTCTGGACAGCTCATTGATCTGATCTTTTATGCTCCCCAAATCCTGGACCAGAGATATGCTTGCAGCTTAGGAAGGAACATATTTGGTTGAAGTTCCTGGGTCAGTTAACCCAGGGGCTAGTTTATGGAGCTGGCTGGGGAGCTGAATTCATTTTCCCAGTACAAGCCAGCTTGTACGGTGATGTAATGTGGCAACACTCCTACTTTCCCAGTTCCTTCTCCACCAAAACTGGAGACAGTACCTTGGTCCCCACAGCGTTTTTTGGCCACACTCCTCACTAGATGCCTGGTTTCTCTGCCTCAGAAAAGGAAGCAAGAAGAGTGCAGGAAGAAATTATACCAAGGTGACTGGAGAATTTCCAGGACACAGGGAAATTTTGCTCCAAAGGCTGGAGAAGAAAATGTGCATCCCCATCAGCTGCTCTCTGGATCAGATTTAAATAATGATGCAAGCAATACATAAACAAGCTTTAGGGGAAGGAAGACACAAGCATCTCTATCTAGGTATCTTTTCTGAGAGAGAAGAGAAGTTGTGTGGAAAGCAGTGTTCTGAGAAGTTTTTATGTTTCCCAGGAAAGACAGGTATTTTACTCCCCCAGCAAACCCTTTGTAACTCAGAATCATTAGGGCAAGTGTTCCCATCATTTAAGCCCTATCTCCACTTCCATAGCTGCCTGAACAAGAACAGCCCAGCAGCACTGTCAGACAAATCCACCTTCTAACGCACATCTTTGTCAGGTCAGATCTGACCTGTGCCCTCCCATGCTGCTCAAAAGGGGCTGAGATGCTCCTAGGAGACCTTCTATGCTGCAGCAAATGAAGGCATGAGTTTGGGTAACTCTCCAAACCTTTGCAGGATTTAAGCAACCCCGACTTTCCTCCAGAGAGATACATAATAATCTTTGGTCTCTTGCTGGGCTGTAGTAGCAGGGAACATTCCAACACCAGGCCACTCGTGAGGACAAGGGAGATTGGGTCGGATGTCCTTCAACCTCATAGCCCTCCAAGGATTTCTTTTCGTTGTGCCCCTCCTCTTTTAAAGGTCATGTAAATGTTTTGCATCCATAAAAACCTGTAGAAAGGACTTCATAGCATTCCTAAAATAGAGGAAGTATCCTTTGCTTGCTCTGAACAAGCCACCCCCACCAAGTTTTGCATGCTACTTCCTAAGACACAATAAGCAATACCATTGTTCCCCAGGCTCCTCAGGCCACTCATAATTTTATAAACCCCTGTCATGTCCTACATCCTCTTTCTCTCCAGGACACTAAGAATCCATGCCTTTGGCAAGGGCAGAAATAGAAGAAAAGCATAGTGGCCATAGGTTAAAGAGAAATACAGGCATAGAGAACAATGCAAGAGGCTGTGACAGCAGTCTTGTTCACGTGTAGAGAGATGGAGGAGAAGAAGCTTTGGAGAAAGGAGACAGGTGGGAAGAGAGGATCAATGCAACCTCCACCACCAGGTTCTGTGAGGTATAAAAGGACTACCCTCAGAAACTTCTCCTCATTTATGCTCCTAGGAAGCTTTATCTCTGTCAGCCCACAGTTTTACCAGGTTTCTTTTTCCCAGGATCTTGCATCAGCTGGACAAATGTATTTTCCTTTTTCTGAGTCTAGTGTTGATACAGCTGACTGAAATATTTGAACTAGGAACATGAAGTTCTAGAAGTACAAGCTGCCATTGCTTGTCCATTGATAATACCTAACACAGCTGTTGTTCAGTCACCATCTCTCCCCCTTCCTGTGCCCCTGGAGCCACCAGCTTTCTACTGCAGCATTACTGCATGAAATGAAAAACTTGTTTGTAATAATAGATGTACACCCTTGAGTATATTCTTTGAAAGAGCCTGCAAAAAACATTACACTGGGTCTACAGAATTTTTAGCGGCACATGTGATGACAGCCCTTGTCTATGCCAATGGCATGTTTTGGACAAAGAAAATAGAAATTTCAAACTAAACACTATTGTAAACTGGAAATTTTTCTTGTTCCACTTAGTTATGATGGGATTGGACAGCTTTGGTATCTTTTGACCCTCTTAGTCCTATTACGGACATTTTCTATTCCCAGAGGAAGCTTCTATATCATCTTTCTTTCACAGGATACAACATGCTTACAAGAAAGCTGTGCACTAACACCAGTTTAAAGGACAGCAGAATTCATGCACCACCATGTAAGAGGCCTGGGCCTTGGACTTGTGTTTCAACATGAAGGAAAATTTCCCTCTGGACAGTGACACTGTGTGTAGCAGTCCTCCAGGGTCTACAAAAAAATTAAACAAGAAATGGAGAGGAAGAGTATTCCTATTTAGTGTCTCAAGCTATTCCACCATCTCCAAACATATGGCTTCTCTTTAACATCTCTGGAGAGAATCCCGTGTCTTTCAGGAGCTAACATGATGAAGTTGGCAGCTGCTGGGAGAATGAACATGATTATTCAGCAAAGCATTAAGCTTTAGTAAACTTTGCGTCATGACAAAAATCCCCACTCCTGCAGAGAGGCATTTCAGAAGATCTCACTATTTGTGTTTGTAGCATTATTGCTCATCTACATCACACTCATAAACATCAGCATTGTACTGAAATTCTTGTGCAGCAAAAACGAGTCTGTAGGACATTCCAAAGATGAATAAAAGCATGGTTTGGTACATAGGCAGACATTTTAATACAGATTAGGAGAGAGAAATTAGAAAAGGGAGATGCTGAGCATCCCCACATTTGAACTATTTGACTTGGGAAACAGTGGGGGGCACAGAATCGTTTTTCTATCCTCCCTTTTGAAATTTCAGTGGAGGAATTTGATTTAGGAAAACACTGTATTGCATATGGTAAAAACACACATTATTCAAGAAAAGGAATTTGCTAAAATAAACTGAACAGAGTTAACCACTGGGTTTGCTGGATTTCTTTTTTATTCCCAAATAAATGCAACATATCTCTCTGTCCACTACTTAAAATATGCAACTTCAGGTAAAAACATGCATTTTTAAAAAAGATACCATCAGCACAGAGGAATCTGAAAGAGGTTTGAGAGTTGTTATTCCTGTTACACAGGTGCTGTGTATAAGAATGAGACAGACAAACAACTACTCGCCTTCCAAAGCCAAAAGGAATTTTTAGATTGAAGGCTACCTTATGGAATAATTAGAATAGCTCTCTATCTTAGCAGAGGTTTATGATTAACGTGTATGACATTTGTACAGTCTACCAATTCCTGTTAATGCCCACATTTGGATCTTCAAATTTTCCACTGTGTACTTTTTGTCTGGAGAAAACCTTGGACTAGAGATAAGACCATCACCAAAAACGTATTTCTAGCAGCTCCCACGTCCACTCAGCCAGTCTGGATTTGAGGTTGAATCAAGACCATGAAGTGCCTGCTGCTTCTCGCCTTTATTGGGGTGGCTGGTGAGTAGATCTTTTATTTCTATTTCTGCCATTTAATAGCAAGCTGATTTTCTAAATCAAAACTGCAAGGCAGCCTGTTGTGGGAAAGCCAAGTCCAGTTTTGACTTGCACAAGTCAGAGCCCTGCAGCTTCCATCTTCTGTCTGCTCATAATGCCTTGTGCTACCAGCTGGGGAATGAATGCCTTCATGGGGGCTCCTGACCCAGCTATGGAGATGTGGCCAGAGCTTCAGAAAAAGGCTGCCTCCTCCTTTGGGACTAAGGAGTGCACAGGGAATAGCTCTGGACCCAGAAGTCCTAAAGCAACTGCAAAACTTGGGACCCTCAGTGGGTGCTCCAAGAAGATATCACTGCACAGTAGTTTTTATTTTTTCCTTCAGTCAACCCTTGACTGTTTCAGTAGATGGGATTCAGGGAAAGACACACCCATGATCTGATCCAACAAGAACATTTCTGTGTCCCTATGTTCCCTCAGGGAGCAGCCAGCAGGGCTTTAGTTGCAGGTACATGAGGCACCCGTGTAAGTCTGATCCCCTTCTTTGAGGTGCAGCAAATGCACGTGCCTTACACCTGCCCACCAGCGCTGCCCTGAGTGCCCACAGAAGGGGAGCCTACAAGTGAGGGGCTTCAGACAGGCAGTCACAGGGCAGATTAGAGGCCACATTACCTTAGGCCAGCTGTTGACACATGGCACTTCTTGTCCCCCAGTTGCCTTCCCCACCTTTGCTGAAGACGATGATGACAAGATTGTGGGAGGCTACACCTGTGCAAAGAACTCTGTGCCCTATCAGGTGTCCCTGAATTCTGGATATCACTTCTGTGGAGGTTCCCTCATCAGCAGCCAGTGGGTCGTGTCGGCTGCTCACTGCTACAAATCGTGAGTGAAAAAAATACATCCTTCTAGGAGCTACTTCTGTCTTCCAGTTCACTTCTAGCAGGAATTCTGAGCTATGAGATAGAAATATGAAAGTGCCTCCATTCTCACCGGAGACAGCCAAGGGATGGGTGGGTCGTTCAGGAAGCCAGGCTGAGGCATCCTGAGGGGTTTTCCACTTCTGCAAATGTTCCTGTGAATGCAGAGCATTTTCTGAAATAACAATGGGATAATCAAGCAGAGAGGTCTGGGCTGTGATTTCTTATCAATTGCATGAATCTTGCTAAAGCATTCTCCCTGGAGAGCAGGAAAAGGATCGAGGTCCAGCTGGAGTCGTTTGCCTTGTCCCAGAATATTTGTATCTGTATTTGTGCTGCTCTGTATTCGACTGCTGCTGTGTATTTACAGACCCGCAGAAATTCACCACCCATGCAGGGAGTGGGTTAAGATCTCAGTGTAGATGCCCAGGGCTCCCTGCAGGACAAGAAAGATCCCCTGCCCCAGAAGGCTTCTGTGGCAGTGGTGTTGGAGCGAGTGCACTCAGTGACAGGGAGGTTTCTCTCAACCTGCCCCTAGCAGTAAAGGACACGCTGTGCCTTCTGTTTTCCAGTCGCATCCAAGTGCAGCTCGGGAAACACAACCTGGAGCTCACCGAATCCACACAGCAGTTCATCAACTCTGCTAAAGTCATCCGCCACTCTGGCTTCAGCTCCTACACCCTGGACAATGACATCATGCTCATCAAGCTGGCCACCCCAGCCACGCTCAGCAATGCTGTCCAAACCATTCCTCTGCCTACCAGCTGCGTGGCCGCTGGCACCACCTGCCTGATCTCCGGCTGGGGCAACACTCTCAGCAGTGGCTGTGAGTACTCTGGGGGAGCCTACAGACCCTCGGGGGCCCAGGGCAGTCTCTAAGACCTGGCCATTAACCCCCAACAGGACAGGCTAAAACACAGGGAAATGCTGTGGGACAGCTTTTTGGAGTGATGCCTCAGTGTAGGGACTGCACAGTTAACGTCAACAGAGTTGTCAGTTCTCTGAGAATCAGGGTGAACTCTGGGACTGAGATCTCTGTTCTCTCACACTGATGGTCAGAGATGTGCATGGCCAGTGGTGTCTATTCCATTGAACCTGCACCGGAGGAGAGGATGGTTTTCCTGAGGCTCAGGTTTCTTCCAGTGTATGTATCACAAGAGTGGCCCCTCCCTTGCCAACTGATGAACTTCCAGGTACCAGAAAAGTTAAGGTGGCTGCAGTGTAGAATGGTGGGCCCACGGGTAGAATTTGTTCCATCTCTACAGAAGGGACCCATGCTGTGCTTACTGTTGACAGGAAGCAGGATGGCTGCTAGAACAGGGTGTCCAGCATTTGCTTTTCTGCTAAGATCTTCTCCGAGCTCTGAAAAGGACTCAGCAATGGCATCAACCATCTCTCCCTATTTCTTTGCAGCTAACTACCCGGACCAGCTGCAGTGCCTGAAGGCTCCAGTCCTCACCGCCGAGCAGTGCTCTGATGCCTACCCTGGGCAAATTACCAAGAACATGATGTGTGTTGGATACGTGGAGGGAGGAAAAGACTCCTGCCAGGTAACTCACCTGCCTCTTCTCTCCCAGTCATTTCTCTGCCGCCTTTTCCCAGCTGAAGAGGCCTTCACATTACAGAGTCAGCGATACTCGCTGCACTGGTAAATCTGAGTTTTTGAATGACAGCAGAGACTTCAGGCACACATATCCTGAAGGTTTGCCAAGTACTGCATCCGGCAAAAGCAGTCAGCTGACTCATCCTTAGCTGGGATGCCTTTGGAGCTCAAGTCAGGCACGGTAGCATCAGGTGGAGAGTGTGAATCAGGAACAGCCTTTGTAGAACTTCTGTGCAGAGCACGCCCAGCAGGGCTTCCTCCGGGGTCAGTCATCTCAGGGATCTCTGGCTCATTGCTTAGGCTGATGCCATTTGCTGAATATCCATACCCTTTGTGTGCACAGGGAGATTCCGGCGGTCCCGTGGTCTGCGATGGACAGCTCCAGGGCATTGTCTCCTGGGGTTATGGATGTGCCCAGCGGGGCTATCCCGGAGTTTACACCAAGGTTTGCAACTACGTCTCCTGGATCCAGTCCACCATTGCCTCCAACTGAGACGCTTGTTTGGTGTGATCTACATTTTCTCATCATCATTTCTGTTCTTTTGGGTCTGGACAAGTAAAAATTATGAGAAATTAATAAAGACTTTCAGGCACCTCTACTTTGTGCACTGTTTCTCTGGGAACTTCCATAGCTGTGATACAGAGCAGATATATAGTGTATGCCACACAGAAGGAAGTATTTAATATTTTCAGGGCCTGTAGAACTGGAAGCATCATGGAAAACTTTACAGATTGTTTTAAAAGGTCTTTCAGTCAGTTTTTTTCAGTTGTTTCTGAAGGCTTTCATTTATGACAGTTACACCACATTTCTCACTTTGAAAAGGCCATTTCGGGCTTCTGCCTCCTCCTTCTGTAGCTCTCCAGTCCACTGTGGTGGATGCTGCTTCCTTCTAGACACCAGGGCTGCCCTGAATCGCCTACAATTCACTACCCCCAGTACAAAGGACAGTGCAGGGTCTCAGAGGAATCTGATGCTCACCTAAAGGCTCATAATCCATCAAGAACAGAAGCTGGAAATTCCTTGCTGGAGTGTGAAGAAAAAGCTTAGTCAGGGGAGTGGCAGCTCATGCCATAGCAGTGGGAACATGGAGATGCTCACTGGTGCTCAGGATCTTGTGGTTAAAATCGAGTCAGCTGCTGGACAGGCACTCCCTCACTACCCCCTTGCCCTGATGGGATGGGAAAAAGGACAGAATTGAGAGGCTGAGATCCTCATCCTTCCCTCCACACCCACCCACACCCAGCCTGCCCCTTCCATCTGCTGCATCTCTGCAGGGTTCCTGCAGACACGGAGTTTGTGCTGACACACAGTTTGTGCCATTGCCCAGGGTTCCCAGGCAGCCAATGCTTTCTCTCCTGCCTTGGCCAGCCCCACCCCGAGATGTCTCACCCTCACTCGCTGCTGCCTCTGCACAAACCTTGGGGCAGCTACAAGAGGCAGGTTGCTGAGAGGGCAGGGCCTTTCCCCCATGGTTCCCTGCTGTTTCTTTGTGGCCATGCTGGCCCCTCTGGGTAAGTGAACTCACCCCAGCCCTGAGCACCTCCACTCATCCCGCTGCTGCTCTCCCAGCTGTGTGGCCAGTTCCTGGCAGTGCTTCATCCTGCAGAGATTCCTGCATGGAGGATAAGCACTGAATGTGGTGGCAATGGGAATCCCTGAAATCTCCTGCAATGGCCATCTATTTGTCATTCTTTGTGCAGCCTGTAGATGGTTCCTGGTTTTGGATACAAACAGGCTAGGAATGCACCTTGGCTATTGAGGAGAGATTGGAAATTCACCTGCTGATCTGAAGAGCTGTCCCATGCCTTGAACTGCTCCCTTAGATGCCCAATTCTTTTTCACCCTTTCCCTATCAACTCACAGTGCCTGGTTGAGTTTTTTCCCACTTTTTCTCCCTCCTCACTTCTTTTACTTTTCCTTTCCAGTGTTAGCCCTGGAACAGTCTCCAGACATGGTGATCAAAGAAGGCCAGTCCGTGAATCTGGAATGTTCCAAGAAGAAATCCAGCAGCACAGCGATGTACTGGTTCATGCTGCCTTCACAGAAAAATTCTAGTCTGACCCTACTGGCATCTGCAGTACAAGGTGGTACTGGAGCGGTGGAGAAGGGTTTTGAGAGCCATTTCAAGAGCAGCAAGATAAAAGGAGACAGTTTCACCCTCTCAATAGAACATGCCTTTCTCAATGACTCTGGCACATACTACTGTGCTGAGGGTGAGCACAGTGGTGAGACTGCTGAGGGAGCTGAGCACAAACTTGTCCCTGCACAAACAGGACCTGCTTTCCACTTGTGGGTGCTGCACAAGGCATGGTGCTCACTTCTCACTCCTTAGCTGCTCTGCTCCCAAGCCTTGCCTTCCTCCTCTTCTCAGATGCTGACAGTTTATTTGTCCATCTTTGTCTCCTCGCCACTCCAGGCCTCCCTTTGCATTTAACTCCTATGTGCAATACACTTGCTTCTGTCAGCCGTTCTTCTGTCTGTTTCCCTTCCCTTCCCCACCTTTTTCTTTCTGTTTTCACTCTGCACTCCATTGTCTTCCTCTTACTTAACTCCAGTCAACCCTGCTTATACTTCTCACTGTCAAACAGAAGGAGTGCTTGTGTGGGAAGTTGTTGGTGCACCTGTGCATAAAGGCAAGGCCTGGCAGGTGTGGAAGTAGCCAGCACCGTGTGGCAGCTGCCCACCTGCTCCTCTGTTCCAACGCCTTGTCTGGGGTTGTTCTGTGGCCAAGGAATATGAACAGCAGGGCACAAGCCTGTGCTTGCTCTGGTGAAGTGTTCAGTGGATCCCCAAGTCCTCCATGTAGAGTGGTGTCTGGGGCAGGATCCACCTGCCTTCCAGCCCTTGATCCACAAACACTTTATCAAAAACATTCTAAAATTACAAGATATGTTCACAAGCTCTCCAGGTAATAGAGATTTCCAAGAGGTCACAGTGTTCTGTTTGTCAGTGATTCTGGTGAAGGGGTAGAAAGTCTCCTCAGGAACTTCACTAATAACAGCAAGTTAGGAGGAATTGTTGATAACCTACAGTGCTGTTCAGCCCTTCAGATGGGCCTTGAGGAGGTGTGAGGGATGGGCAGAGAAGAACCTCATGAAATTCAGGAAAGGCAAATGCAGGATTTATGTGTGTGAAAAAATAACCCTGTGTACCAGCACAGGCTAGAGGAAAACTGCTGGTGAGCAGCTCTTCAGTGAAGGACCTGGGGTTCCTGGTGGACAAGAAACTTTCCATAAGCCAGTAATGTGTTCTGGTGTCCAAGAAGCCAGTGGTGTCCTGGGATGAATTAGGAAGAGCATTGCCAGCAGGGCAAGATAAGTGAGGGTATACACAGCCCTGGCGAGACAAATCTGCTGTGTTTTGTCCATTTCTGGGCTCCTTAGTAAAAAGAGACATGGAGCTCCTGGAGAATGTTCAGGAGAGGAGAAGAATTATGATTACTAGAGTGGAGCACCTCTTTTGTGCACAACTTCTGAAGGAGCTGGGCCTGTTCTGCCTTGCGAAGAAATACCAAGTGTCCACCCCATTAATGTCTACAAGGATCTGAAGGGATGGTTCCCAGAGGTGGATCCAGGTTCCTCAGTGTGATGCAAAGCATTAGGACAAGAGGCAAAGGACAGAAAATGATGCACAGGAAGTTCCACCTGAATCTAAGGTCAGAGTTTTGCAGTGTGAGTGACTGTGCCATGGAGCAGTTTGTACAAAGAAGTTGTGGAGCCTCTGGAGATATTGAAGAATCATCTCATAACAGTCATGTGCCATTGGCTCTGAGATGAGTCTGCTGGAGCAGGGAGGTTGGAGCAGTGACCCCCTGAGGTCCCATCTGTCTGACAGACACACCCATCCCATGGCTCTGTCCTGCATTACACACACCCGTGCACAGCCCAGGCATGCACAGGGCACTCCAGGTGGTTCCCACCCTGCAGATTCCCATGCTAACATCCAAGCTTCCCAGGAGCTAAACACAGGGCCTTTGATAATTGATAGCAGCCTGCTCTCTGCTGGAGTGCTGCTGCTGGTGGTGGTGGGAGGATTTGGGGGTTTCTACAAAGTAGCCCAATCTCTTTGCTTCTTTCTCCCAGTTCTTTAGAGGAATCTGGGAACTTCCCTGAATCCTCTCTAGGCAGCCTGGGGAAATGAATGCAATGGGACACACTCAGACCTGCAGCAGAGGATTTGGGAGGAGCTGCAGGCATTGCTGCTCTCCTCTGCTGACAGGACACAGGGCAACAGCTTCACTGCAAAGCCCTCCAGAGCCCTGGGCAGGGGGATCACTCCATGTCCTGTCCGGGCCAGCCTCACCCTGCTGTGCACACAGCACAGCACGGATGTGCAGAGTCTGTGCCAGAGCTCTGTGCCCAAACTCAGGGCACACAAACTGCCCGTGTCTCTGCCTGCCCACAGGGATTTCCCACTGCCTTGGGCAGGTGAACAAGGCTGTGTGCAGAGCAGAGGACATGGTTTTCTCCAGCTCTGTCCGTTTGTGTCCTGGTGCTCTTTTGCAGAGTGCTGCAATGAAGAGGCAAGGATTCTATCTGTTCTTCTCTGGCAGGGAGAAGGTCAGGGTGTATGAGCACACCCTGTGGGGCACTCCCTTCTCCTCAGAAATCTCTCTGAAGGGAAGTGTCTCCCAAAGGATAATCTGAGTGCAGAAGCAAAGGCAGCTTCAGGAAACAATGGTGTGAATTTTTGTCTGTCCTTCTGTCTATCTATCTGTTCATCAATCTGTCTTTTGCCTGGTCTCTAGCTGCTTTTCTATTCTTTCTCATCCCTGAATCACCTTCTCACTCTCAATTCTTTTTGTCTTCACTGTCTCACCACCTTTATCTCCCATTCAGATTGTTTCTCATTTCGCTCTTTTCATGGCTTTCTGTCTGTCCCCCTGACTTGTCCTCTCTGTCCTCTCATACCCAGTCTCTTCCTGTTTCCTATTCCCTTCCTCCTCCAACTCTCCTTCCTTACAATCTGTTACATCAATTCAAGGCCTAGGGAGCAGGATGTGGAAGAGTTCACACAGTGCTTTCCCTCTCCACCAGCTGGACAGAAAAAGCCCACTGGTCCTAGGCCCCACAGATCTCCAGGGCATCGACACACAGCCCAAGTTATACCCCTGCCCTGTGGCCTGAGCTCTCTGGTGTTTGAGAATTGTCCCTGCCCACAGCAGGAGGCTGCCCAGGTTAGCCATGGAATGTCCCTGGAATGTGACCAGGACAAGAACCAGGAGGAAGAAGCCTGACTGGAGTTTTCAGCAGGGGTTGTTGGTGTTTTTGAGCATCTTGTCTGGCCCATCCACTACATCTCCTGCTGCTTGCTGAAAGTCACGAGGGCTGCCCTGACCTGCTTATTCCCCTGTATCTCCATTTTAAAACAGAGCACAAAAGCCCAGGGGAATCCTCCCCTAAATGTTCATGATCCATCAAGAACAGAAGCTGGGAATTCCATGCTGGAGTGTGAAGCACAGGCTTGCTCAGGGGAGCTGCAGCTCATGCCATAGCAGTGGGGACATGGAGATGCTGCCTGGTGCTCAGGTCCTTGTGGTCAAAGTCCAGTCAGCTGCTGGGTGTTACAGGCACTCCCTCACTACCCCCTTGCCCTGGTGGGATGGGAAAAAGGGTAGAACTGACAGGTTGAGTTCCAAACCCAGCAATAATAGGAGTAAACAACAGGGAAAAGAGGGAGAAATACAAGTCAAGTAAATCCATGGAATACACATACTGTCTCTCTGCACCCACTGACGTGGTGCCCATCCCATCCCTGAGCAGTGACAGGCAGCACCTGGCCATCTCCCCTCAGTTTCCATGCTGAGCATCAGGCTGAATGGGAGGAAATGTCCATTTGGCCAGTTTGGGTCAGCTCTCTCGGAAATGCTCCCTTCCCGCTGCTTGTGCAGCTGCTCTCTGGCAGAGCATGAGACACTGGCAAGTCCTGGATTTGGGGTAAGCAGTGCTTAAGTACAACTGAAACTCTGTTATCACCATTGTTCTCATAGTGAATTCAGAACACAGCACTGCTCCACAGTCCCCACGGATTGATCCTGTCTTAGCACTTGCATACAGTGTGGCTCAGGACTTCCATGGAAATTTCTCCTTCAGTGAAACATTGAATTGTATGGCAGCTCAGGAGCCTTCTCCTTCCCTTCTCGTTCTGTCTCTTATGAGGCAGAAGTTCCACCAGAGATCCTCACCCATTTCCACTTGTTTCTCCTTCCCTATTGTCAGGCAGAGCTGGAGGCACAGGAAGGAGAAGGATGAGGGAAATGTGCAGCCAGCAGACCTGGTCAGAACAGCCTGTCTCTCCTTCCCTGTGTCCCTTTCAGCCCTTGCCACAGTGCCAGACGTTATTTATCCCTGTGCCCATGGGGTTCCCCAGCTATCCCATGCAGATTTTGTGCCATGCGGCAGAGGACACGTGGATTTTCCTCAGAGCAGAAACACCTGAGGGCGCAGTGGAGAGGCTGCAGTGGCCTGGGTCTCCTCAGCCTGAGAGCAGAGCAGCACAGAGGTGTCCCTGGCAGAGCAGGAGTGAATGCAATTGCCCTGCACAGCTGCTTTCTCCAGCCCAGAGCTCTCACTGCCTGAATCCCAGGGGCAGCCTCCACACCCACTGGAGGACAAGCTCAGTCCTGCCAGGAAAGCAAATCTCCTTGCAGAGGCCAATTGTCAGGGCAGAGGGGACAATGGCACAGACGCTCTCTGTCATTGCCCAGGGTTCCCAGGCAGCCAATGCCTTCTCTCCTTCCTTGGCCAGCCCCACCCCGAGATGTCTCACCCTCACTCGCTGCTGCCTCTGCACAAACCTTTGGGCAGCTACAAGAGGCAGGTTGCTGAGAGGGCAGGGCCTTTCCCCCATGGTTCCCTGCTGTTTCTTTGTGGCCATGCTGGCCCCTCTGGGTAAGTGAACTCACCCCAGCCCTGAGCACCTCCACTCATCCCGCTGCTGCTCTCCCAGCTGTGTAGCCAGTTCCTGGCAGTGCTTCATCCTGCAGAGATTGCTGCATGGAGGATAAGCACTGAATGTGGTGGCAATGGGAATCCCTGAAATGTCCTGCAATGGCCATCTATTTGTCATTCTCTGTGCAGCCTGTAGATGGTTCCTGGTTTTGGATACAAACATCCCAGGAATGCAGCTTGGCTATTGAGGAGAGATTGGAAATGCACCTGCTGATCTGAAGAGCTGTCCCATGCCTTGAACTGCTCCCTTGGGTGCCCGATCCCTTCTCACCCTTTCCCTACTCACTCACAGTGCCTAGCTGACTTTTCTCCCATTTTTTCCTCCTCCTCACTTCTCTTACTTTTCCTTTCCAGTGTTAGCCCTGGAACAGTCTCCAGACATGGTGATCAAAGAAGGCCAATCCGTGAATCTGGAATGTTCCAAGAAGAAATCCTCCAACAGAGCTATGTACTGGTACCTGCTGCCTTCAGAGAAGAATTCCAGTCTGACCCTACTGGCATCTGCAATACAGGGTGGTACTGGAGCGGTGGAGAAGGGTTTTGAGAGCCATTTCAAGAGCAGCAAGATAACAGGAGACAGTATCACCCTCTCAATAGAACATGCCTTTCTCAATGACTCTGGCACATACTACTGTGCTGAGAGTGAACACAGTGGTGAGACTGCTGAGGGAGCTGAGCACAAATTTGTCCCTGCACAATCAGGACCTGCTTTCCACTTGTGGGTGCTGCACGAGGCAGGGTGATCACTTCTCACTCCTTTGCTGCTCTGCTCCCAAGCCTTGCCTTCCTCCTCTTCTCAGATGCTGACAGTTTATTTGTCCATCTTTGTCTCCTCGCCACTCCAGGCCTCCCTCTGCATTTAACACTTACTTGCACTACACTTGCTTCTGTCAGCCGTTCTTCTCCTCTGGGTCTCCCTTCCTTCCCCACCTTTTTCTTTCTGTTTTCAATGTGCACTCCATTGTCGTCCTCTTACTTAACTCCAGTCAACCCTGCTCATACTTCTCACTGTCAAACAGAAAAAATGCTTGTGTGGGAAGTTGTTGGTGCACCTGTGCATAAAGGCAAGGCCTGGCAGGTGTGGAAGTAGCCAGCACCATGTGGCAGCTGCCCACATGCTCCTCTGTTCCAACGCCTTGTCTGGGGTTGTTCTGTGGCCAAGGAATATGAACAGCAGGGCACAAGCCTGTGCTTGCTCTGGTGAAGTGTTCAGTGGATCCCCAAGTCCTCCATGTAGAGTGGTGTCTGGGGCAGGATCCACCTGCCTTCCAGCCCTTGATCCACATACACTTTATCTGCAGCAAACATGCTATAAAAATTACAGGTTACATTAGGAAGCTGTGCAGATAACAGAAATTTCCCACAGGTTACAGTGTTCTATAGATCAGTGACTCAGAGGAAGGGTAGAGAGTATCCTCATCAAGTTCCCTGGTGACACCATGTTAGGAGGAGTTTCTGATACCTGAGAATGCTGTGCAGACTTTCAGATGGGCCTTGACATCTTGGAGGGACGGGCAAAGAGAAACCTCCTGAAATTCAGCAAAGGCAACAGCAGGTTCTGCCCCTGGGGAGGAACTGCTCCATGCAGCAGCACAGGGAAGCACTCAGCATCTGGGAAGCAGCTCTTCAGAGAAGGACCTGGGGGTCCTGCTGGACAAGAAGCTCCCCATGAGGCAGCAGTGTGTCCTGGTGTCCCACAAAGGCCGTGGTGTCCTGGGATGCATTAGGAAGAGCATTGCCAAAGATAAGTGAGGCTCCACTTAGCATGGTTCCATTTTGGGGTCTTTGGTGCAAAAGAGAGATGGAGCTCCCGGAGAATGTTCAGGGGAGGAGAAGAATGATGATTAGTAGAGTGGAGCACCTCTTTTGTGTACAAATGCTGAGGCAGCTGGGCCTGTTCTGCCTTGGGAAAAAACAACCAAGTGGCCACCTCATCAATGTCTAGAAGGATCTGAAGGGATGGTTCCCAGAGGTGGATCCAGGTTCTTCAGTGTGATGCAAAGCATTAGGACAAGAGGCAAAGGGCAGAAAATGATGCACAGGAAGTTCTACCTGTATCTAAGGTCAGAGTTTTTCAATATGATTGACTGTGCCATGGAGCAGTTTGTACAAAGAAGTTGTGGAGCATCTGGAGATATTGAAGAATCATCTCATAACAGTCCTGTGCCATTGGCTCTGGGATGAGTCTGCTGGAGCAGGGAGGTTGGAGCAGTGACCCCCTGAGGTCCCATCTGTCTGACAGACACACCCATCCCATGGATCTGTCCTGCATAACACACACCCATGCACAGCCCAGGCCTGCACAGGGCACTCCAGGTGGTTCCCACCCTGCAGATTCCCATGCTAATGTCCAAGCTTCCCAGGAGCTAAACACAGGGCCTTTGATAATTGATAGCAGCCTCCTCTCTGCTGGTGGTGGTGGGAGGATTTGGGGGTTCTACAAAGTAGCCCAATCTCTTTGCTTTATTCCCTCAGTTCTTTAGAGGAATCTGGGGTTTTCCCTGAATCATCTCTAGGCAGCCTGGGGAAATGAATGCAATGGGACACACTCAGACCTGCAGCAGAGGATTTGGGAGGAGCTGCAGGCATTGCTGCTCTCCTCTGCTGACAGGACACAGGGCAACAGCTTCACTGCAAAGCCCTCCAGAGCCCTGGGCAGGGGGATCACTCCATGTCCTGTCCGGGCCAGCCTCACCCTGCTGTGCACACAGCACAGCACGGATGTGCAGAGTCTGTGCCAGAGCTCTGTGCCCAAACTCAGGGCACACAAACTGCCCGTGTCTCTGCCTGCCCACAGGGATTTCCCACTGCCTTGGGCAGGTGAACAAGGCTGTGTGCAGAGCAGAGGACATGGTTTTCTCCAGCTCTGTCTGTTTGTGTCCCGGTGCTCTTTTGCAGAGTGCTGCAATGAAGAGGCAAGGATTCTATCTGTTCTTCTCTGGCAGGGAGAAGGTCAGGGTGTATGAGCACACCCTGTGGGGCACTCCCTTCTCCTCAGAAATCTCTCTGAAGGGAAGTGTCTCCCAAAGGATAATGTGAGTGCAGAAGCAAAGGCAGCCTGTTCTCTCCGTGAGATCCCCCTTTGGAGTCAGAGAAGAACAGCTACAGAACTTTTCTGTGCCAGGCTCCAAGAGACACCAGCTCTGCAGGTCGGCAGCTTCTCCCATACCTGGACAACACGTCAGGCCTGACTGGGAGAAGCAGAGATTCCACATTGCAGCTTGCAGGGCTGGGACTCTGTGAGTGTGAGGGAGGCTAGGGAGGAGACAAACAGCGGGACACAGACCCAAACATGCACTCCTGAGATCTCCTTGTCTTCCCATCCATTACTGCCACTTTGTGCATTCCTGTGCACACGCTCAGGCTGCCACACAGCCCCATCCTGCTCCGTGGTAGCTCTGAACTGTGGCACCTACTGAAGTCCCTCCTTCTCCTGCACAGCCACGCTCACCCACAGCAGGAAGCCAGAGGAGCAGAGTACAAGCACCTCATGGCTGCCTGCAGGTGTCATTCCCCTCCGTTCCTGGGCAGCCAAGAGCCTCTGTGACATTTCAGACTCCGCTCACTGCCCTGCCCACCCTCAGAGAGACGCATCTCTTCCTCTCCACCTCTGCTCTTCCCACAGCTCTGTGTCTGTGCTGTCACCAGGGGCAGGTGCCTGGAAGGAGGGGGCCTTTCTCCATGGATTTCCACCGGTTCCTTGTGGCCATGCTGCTCCCTGTGGGTAAGTGGGCATTCCTCCCTCCTGAGCAGCTGCTGCTGCATCCTCAGCTGTGCTCCCAGGTGCTGGCACTGCCCCTTCCCAAGGATTCCAGGGCAGGGATGGGCACTGAACCAGGTGAGCCATTCTACCTCCTGTTGAATCAGGAAACTCTGCAAGACTAAAAGTTTTCTTCGTGCCCCATTTTAATCCTTCACTTGGCTGTACCAAAGTCATTATTTATTAAAACAGATTTATATTTGCATTGAAAGCTCATTTGTCTGTGGTCTTTCCATGCTATGTATCCTTTTTTTATAGAAGCAGGTGACTGTCCCATTGCTTTCTGATATCCTGGCGTCATTTCATTCATACTTCAAACATTTGTTTTCTTGTCCACTTCATTGCATTTCCCTTCCCAACCTTCATCTCCTGTCTCTCCAGGCTGGGCCCTTCAGCAATCACCAGATACAGTTGTCCGGGTGGGGGACACCGTCACTCTGGAATGTTCTGCATCAGCGAAAAAATTCATATACATGCACTGGTACAAGTTACCGATGGAGAAGGATGCCAGAATGCAGTTGGTTGTATATTCAGTGGAAGGCAGCAAAGCAGATCTTGAGAAGGAATTCCAAACTCGCTTCCAGAGTAATGGGACTAGGAACAACCATTTATCTGTGAAGATACAGCATGCCCTGCTCAATGACACAGGCACATATTTCTGTGCTGAACAAGATCCACAGTGACTCAAAGGCTGGTGCAGCATAGCACAAACCTTTCCAGGCAAACAGGGATCTGCCACCAGCACACACTGAGCCCTGTGTTTGAGAGACCCCTTTTTTGCTTGGCCTCCAGGTCATCAGGGAAACATGGTATGACTGTCTGTCTGTCCTTCTTTCCATCTATCTGTTCATCTGTCTGTCTTTAGCTAGGTCTCTAGCTGCTTTTCTATTCTTTTCCATCTCTGACTCTCCTTCTCACACACAATTCTTCTTGTCCTCACTGTCTTAGATTGTTTCTCACTTTGATCTTCTCATGGCCTTCTGTCTGTCCCCCTGACTTGTCCTCTCTGTCCTCACATTCCCAGTCCCTTCCTATTTCCTATTCCCTTCCTCCTCCATCTCCCCTTCCTTACAATCTCCTACATCAATTCAAGGCCTAGGGAGCAGGATGTGGAATAGTTCACACAGCACTTTCCCCCTCCAACAACTGGACAGACAAAGCCCACTGGTCCTTGGCCCCACAGATCTCCAGGGCATCGACACACAGCCCAAGTTACACCCCTGCCCTGTGGCCTGAGCTCTCTGGTGTTTGAGAATTGTCCCTGCCCACAGCAGGAGGCTGCCCAGGTTAGCCATGGAATGCCCCTGGAATGTGACCAGGACAAGGACCAGGAGGAAGAAGCCCGAGTGGAGTTTTCAGCAGGGGATGTTGGTGTTTTTGAGCATCTTGTCTGGCCCATCCACTACATCTCCTGCTGCTTGCTGAAAGTCACGAGGGCTGCCCTGACCTGCTTATTCCTCTGTATCTCCACTTTAAAACAGAGCACAAAGGCCCAGGGGAATCCTCACCTAAATGTTCATAATCCATCAAGCAACAGAAGCTGGGAATTCCATGCTGGAGTGTGAAGCACAGGCTTGCTCAGGGGAGCTGCAGCTCATGCCATAGCAGTGGGGACATGGAGATGCTGCCTGGTGCTCAGGTTCTTGTGGTTAAAGCCCAGTCAGCTGCTGGGTGTTACAGGCACTCCCTCACTACCCCCTTGCCCTGGTGGGATGGGAAAAAGGGTAAAACTGACAGGTTGAGATCCAAACCCAGCAATAATAGGAGTAAACAACAGGGAAAAGAGGGAGAAATAAAAGTCAGGTAAACCCATGGAATGCACAATAATGTCACTCAGCACCCACTGACGTGGTGCCCAGCCCATCCCTGAGCAGTGACAGGCAGCACCTGGCCAGCTCCCCTCAGTTTCCATGCTGAGCATCAGGCTGAATTGGAGGAAATGTCCATTTGGCCAGATTGGGTCAGCTCTTTCGGAAATGCTCCCTTCCCGCTGCTTGTGCAGCTGCTCTCTGGCAGAGCATGAGACACTGGCAAGTCCTGGATTTGGGGTAAGCAGTGCTTAAGTACAACTGAAACTCTGTTATCACCATTGTTCTCATAGTGAATTCAGAACACAGCACTGCTCCACAGTCCCCACGGATTAATCCTGTCTTAGCACTTGCATACAGTGTGGCTCAGGACTTCCATGGAAATTTCTCCTTCATTGAAACACGGAATTGGATGGCACCTCAGGAGCCTTCTCCTTCCCTTCTCCTTCTGTCTCTTATGAGGCAGAAGTTCCACCAGAGATCCTCACCCATTTCCACTTGTTTCTCCTTCCCTATTGTCAGGCAGAGCTGGAAGCACAGGAAGGAGAAGGATGAGGGAAATGTGCAGCCAGCAGACCTGGTCAGAACAGCCTGTCACTCCTTCCCTGTGTCCCTTTCAGCCCTTGCCACAGTGCCAGACGTTATTTATCCCTGTGCCCATGGGGTTCCCCAGCTATGCCATGCAGATTTTGTGCCATGCGGCAGAGGACAGGTGGATTTTCTTCAGAGCAGAAACACCTGAGGGCGCAGTGGAGAGGCTGCAGTGGCCTGGGTCTCCTCAGCCTGAGAGCAGAGCAGCACAGAGGTGTCCCTGGCAGAGCAGGAGTGAATGCAATTGCCCTGCACAGCTGCTTTCTCCAGCCCAGAGCTCTCACTGCCTGAATCCCAGGGGCAGCCTCCACACCCACTGGAGGACAAGCTCAGTCCTGCCAGGAAAGCAAATCTCCTTGCAGAGGCCAATTGTCAGGGCAGAGGGGACAATGGCACAGACGCTCTCTGTCATTGCCCAGGGTTCCCAGGCAGCCAATGCCTTCTCTCCTTCCTTGGCCAGCCCCACCCCGAGATGTCTCACCCTCACTCGCTGCTGCCTCTGCACAAACCTTTGGGCAGCTACAAGAGGCAGGTTGCTGAGAGGGCAGGGGCTTTCCCCCATGGTTCCCTGCTGTTTCTTTGTGGCCATGCTGGCCCCTCTGGGTAAGTGAACTCACCCCACCCTGAGCACCTCCACTCATCCCTCCCAGCTGTGTGGCCAGTTCCTGGCAGTGCTTCATCCTGCAGAGATTGCTGCATGGAGGATAAGCACTGAATGTGGTGGCAATGGGAATCCCTGAAATCTGCTGCAATGGCCATCTATTTGTCATTCTTTGTGCAGCCTGTAGATGGTTCCTGGTTTGGATACAAACATCCCAGGAATGCACCTTGGCTATTGAGGAGAGATTGGAAATGCACCTGCTGATCTGAAGAGCTGTCCCATGCCTTGAACTGCTCCCTTGGGTGCTCAATTCCTTCTCACCCTTTCCCAACCCACTCACAGTGCCTAGTTGAGTTTTTCCCATTTTTTACCTTCTCCTCACTGCTTTTACTTTTCCTTTCCAGTGTTAGCCCTGGAACAGTCTCCAGACATGGTGATCAAAGAAGGCCAATCCGTGAATCTGGAATGTTCCAAGATGAAATCCTCCAACAGTGTGATGTACTGGTTCATGCTGCCTTCAGAAAAGAATTCCAGTCTGACCCAGGTGGTTTATGCATATGAAGGTGCCAACGCAGTGGTGGAGAAGGGTTTTGAGAGCCATTTCAAGAGCAGCAAGATAAAAGGAGACAGTATCACCCTCTCAATAGAACATGCCTTTCTCAATGACTCTGGCACATACTACTGTGCTGAGAGTGAACACAGTGGTGAGACTGCTGAGGGAGCTGAGCACAAATTTGTCCCTGCACAAACAGGACCTGCTTTCCACTTGTGGGTGCTGCACAAGGCAGGGTGATCACTTCTCACTCCTTAGCTGCGCTGCTCCCAAGCCTTGCCTTCCTCCTCTTCTCAGATGCTGACAGTTTATTTGTCCATCTTTGTCTCCTCGCCACTCCAGGCCTCCCTGTGCATTTATTGCTTACTGGCTCTACACTTGCTTCTGTCCTTCTCCTCTGGGTCTCCCTTCCCCTCCCCAACTTCTTCTTTCTGTTTTCACTCTGCACTCCATTGTCTTCCTCTTACTTAACTCCAATCAACCCTGCTCATACTTCTCACTGTCAAACAGAAAAAATGCTTGTGTGGGAAGTTGTTGGTGCACCTGTGCATAAAGGCAAGGCCTGGCAGGTGTGGAAGTAGCCAGCACCATGTGGCAGCTGCCCACCTGCTCCTCTGTTCCAACGCCTTGTCTGGGGTTGTTCTGTGGCCATGGAATATGAACAGCAGGGCACAAGCCTGTGCTTGCTCTGGTGAAGTGTTCAGTGGATCCCCAAGTCCTCCATGTAGAGTGGTGTCTGGGGCAGGATCCACCTGCCTTCCAGCCCTTGATCCACATACACTTTATCTGCAGCAAACATGCTATAAAAATTACAGGTTACATTAGGAAGCTGTGCAGATAACAGAAATTTCCCACAGGTTACAGTGTTCTATACATCAGTCACTCCCTTATCAAGTTCCCTAATATCACCATGTTTGGAGGAGTTTCTTATACCTGATACGGCTGTGCAGGCTTTCAGATGGACTTTGACAGCTTGGAGGGATGGGCAGAGAGGAACCTCCTGAAATTCAGCGAAGGCAAATGCAGGTTCTGCCCCTGGGGAGGAATTACCCCATGCAGCAGCACAGGCTGGGGGCTGACCTTCTAGGGAGCAGCTCGTCAGAGAAGGACCTGGGCGTCCTGGTGGACAAGAAGCTCCCCATGAGGCAGTAGTGTGTCCTGGTGTCCCAGAAGCCAGTGGTGTCCTGGGATGCATTAAGAAGAGCACTGCCAGCATGGCAAGGAGGTGAGACTCCACTCAGCCCTGCTGAGGCAAATCTGCCGTGTTTTGTCCATTTCTGGGAACCTTGGTTCAAAAGAGACACAGAGCTCGTGGAGAAAGTCCAGGAGAGGAGGAGAAAGATTATTAATCAAGTGGAGGACATGTTGAGGGAATAAAGTCAGTGATAGTTGGGCCTGTTCTTCCTTGAGAAGAAATAACTAAGTGGCCACCACATCAATGTCTACAGTTATCTGAAGGGATGATTCCAAGAGGTGGATCCAGTTTCTTCACTGTGATGCCAAGCACTAGGACAAGAGGCAGAAAATGATGCACAAGAAATTCCACCTGAATCTAAGGACAGAGCTTTGCAGTGTTGAAGACCGTGCTCTGGAGCAGATTGAGCAAATAATTTGTGGAGCCGGTCTCTCTGGAGATATTCCAGAATCTATCTGGATAATATCGTGTGCCATGTGCCCTCTGGGATGACTCTGCTTGAGCAGGGAGGTTGGAGCAGTGACCCCCTGAGGTCCCTTCTTAGCTGGCCCATCCCATGGCTCTGTCCTGTATAACACAGACCCGTGCACAGCCCAGGCCTGCACAGGGCACTCCAGGTGCTTTAGCCGGAAGTGGATTTCTGGGATATTGTGGTCAGTCCAACGGTGCTCAGATTTTGGTATTGACACTTGAATTGAGCACTGAGATTTGGATATGCCTCTGAGAACACACAGGGGTTAAAAGCAGAGCTCTCCCCTGGGAAGCTCCCTTGGGATCTCGGCGAGGGAAGCAGGTCCGAGCTCCCCTGCCCAGCTCTCCGCTGCTGGGCGGGGGAGGGGAAAGCCACGCGGCCGTGAGGTGGGGCCGGGCCTGGGACAGAGATGGGAGGTGGGCCTGGCCTGGCCCGAGGGTGGAAGAGAGAGAGACACCGGGAGCCATTGGGCAGCCCCCCCTTGCACCTTGGGAGATGGAGACAGAGGGAGAGCCGGTGCCTGTGGTGCCTGGGACTGGACTGTTACCTTGAAATTTGATATCATGTGCTGCCAGCGCTGCCCGGCCTGTGGTGAAAGGGGGGGGTTTGCACCGAGGAGTCCGGCCGCTTGTAGGAGCTTTTAACCCTGTTTTTGGACAATGAAAACTTTGCAGAGCATTGACCTTTCCTGGAGGTGAGATGGAGTGAAGTATGAAGAGGGAATTGAGCAAGGGTTAAAGGTCTGAGCAAGGGAGAGATGTGAGAAGAACCTTAAGTGGAAGAGATGTTGGAGTGGCATTTTTGCTGGATGCTTTTTGTATAACCATGGACTGTTCCTTGTGATACAGAGACTGCTTTTGGGGGGAGCCGTGTCTCGGAGTTAGGAGGGCAGTTTGGATACACCTTGGCCCCAGGGGGTGCAAAAAATATGGGAGGGACAGGTGTCCCAAAGTTGAAACTGTGCCTTTTCAGAGTGGGACGATGAATCCTTAAAAGACAACCCTCAAAGTAGCTCTGGTTGGTGTTCAATGGTGAGAGCACTGAACATGGAAAAGGAAGAAGTTACCACGGCCACAAGAAGGACTCCTCCTCTTAATGAACTGAAGATTGAGTATTCTGAAAGGGGGGTGCTGGACTGAGAGTTGGTTGTTTTGGAAGATGTATTGTATTGGGAATTTGGTGGGAGGAGGAGATGTACTTGTACAGTTTTCATTCTCCTTGTGTATTTTTTTTTCATTTCTTTCCTATGTAGTGTAGTGAATAAAGTTTCTTTTCTTTCTAAGTGGGAGCCTATAGGAGGCCCTTAAAAATATATGTATTGTGTAAGTGGCCTTTGAGTCCATGTAAAATATATCTGTACTGTATTTGAATATCTTTGCCCTGGCTGGTCCCAGTTATTCTTGATGGGCTGCAGCTGTGATGTCCTTCATTGGGCTGCAGCTGTGGCTTGTCAAGGTAACTGGGATAAAAGGGGGTGGGCTGGCCAGTCAGGGAGAGCCTTGAAGTAGCCCTGACTAAGGAAGATCTGCTGTCCACAAGACAGCACCATAAAAGTCCAGGACTCCTGAGATATGCTAAGTACAACAGGAGCCTGCTTTGCTTATTCCTGGTCACATCTCACAGCAGATACCAGGGAGAGGATGTTTTCATGGGGGCACTGGCATTGTGCCTGTGTCAAACCATGACAACAGGGCACTCCAGGTGGTTCCCACCCTGCAGATTGCCAGGCTAATGTCCAAGCTTCCCAGGACCTAAACACAGGGCCTTTGATAATTGATAACAATTAGTGAGAGGATCATCTTCCAAAACACAGTATCACCCCTGTTGCTCATCCTTACAATAACTCCAGTTTTTAGTGTAATCACTCACATAGTAAGGGTTGACTTTCTGAGCTTGATCGGTATCCACAACATCTGCCAGGAAGGTCTGAATTCATTTGTAGAGATAGGGCTTAGCAAAGCATTCCATCATGCCTTAATGTAGTCCATACAATATTAGACAACATACTATACTATCCCCTAGTGCTAAAACAGTCATTAAGAAAAAACATAGAGAAAAAAATTGCCAGTGAATATGAAAAAAAGTGTAACAATAATTTTAGGCCCTAGAAAGTTGCTAAGAAGGTTTCAGTGAGTTTGTTTCTATCCCAGCTTACTTCTACCATAGCATTGAAACAGTTAGGTGGAGTTAGATGTTAGCTAAGTAAACAAACCAATACCACATCCATTACCATCAGTGATATACTCACAGACATCAACAGTGGTAAGCATGCTAGCCTTCAAAATGGAACAGCAATTGATTTTCTTTTACTAAAACATAAACATGGTTGTGAGGAATTGGAAAATTATGTTGTATAAATTTCATTCTGAAGCCATCCACAAAAGCATACAAAAGATAAAAATTTTAACAGATCAAGTCAAAGAAGACAGTGAATCAGAGTTAGACAATTTACTCAAAAGATAGAGCTTAACACCTTAGTTAAAAAGCTTTATAAAAGAGGTTTATAGGTGTTGAGTATTTTAATAGTGATATTATTAGTAGTACCTTGTATACTTCAGTGTGTGCAACAAATGAAAGACAAAACTGTCAAAGTGGTTTTTATCATTCAGGAGGGAAATACAAGAAAGAAAATCACAGAAAGTTTTCAAGATCTTACAGAGATAACAGATGAAAGCATAAACATTGATGAAAGCTTTAAATTAGGACCTTAGAACAAATGAGACTTGCTAGAACAATGAATAGTAACTACTACCAGATTTGACTTTTATCTTTTAAACATACCAGATTTTTTACAACATTAAAAATAACAACACCCAAAACAAACAAAAAAGGTAATTCATACAAACAAACAAATATGTATTATAGTAGAGGTATGTAACACACAGTAGTTAATAAGTAACAAATTTATAAGAGTTTCTTTTTAGTTACACCGAGAGGAGCAGATGTGGCAAATAGTAAAGGTAAAAGATTTTCAGAAAGCTGCAAAAGGTGGCCTCAGAAACAGAAAGAACAGAGAAACTCAGAACTAGCTGCAGCTACAAAGTCTGCAAGTAGAAAAAGTTACAGAAGTATAGCAAGCAAGGACATTAACAATAGCTCAAGTCTTATGCTTGGCTAAGATAAACCTTAAGACTGCAGGAAAATATGCTTAGGAAGATGGTAGAAGGTTGGTAAGCTTAATAATGGAGTATTGATTATTGTTAAAAGAAAGAAGACAAGCAAACACTGTGTGAAGCAAGTGCACATGTACTTTTCATAACTGGTTAAAACAACTGTAAGCTTTCCCAATATGCTATTAGCTAAAAAGTTTTCATGATGCTCTGTAACAAAGAAACCTTTGGCAGCTGCTGGCTGTACGTGAGCTTTACCATCTTCCTATTGTCTCAGCCATGTAATGGAGTGAATGCTGCAAATAAAGCTCCAGTAATGTACCCCAGCAGTCTCGTCCTGTTCGTGAAACGAGAACACCATGAACAAAGTTCCCAGGCTGCAGATTCCCATGCTAACATCCAAGCTTCCTAGGAGCTAAACACAGGGCCCCACAGAGCAGCCCTGCCTGTTCAACATCAGGAACTCCTCAAATACTGTGTCTGCTGCAAGGCTCCCCATGCACTGCCCGGCCCTCTGCTCACCCCAGGGCATTGGAGACCCTTTGCATGGGCACATCAGGCACAGCCTCCTCTCTGCTGGAGTGCTGCTGCTGCTGGTGGTGGTGGGAGGATTTGGGGGTTCTTCAAGGCAGCCCAATCTATCTGCTTCTTTCTCCCAGTTCTTTACAGGAATCTGGGAACTTCCCTGAATCATCTCTAGGCAGCTTGGGGAAATGAATGCAATGGGACACACTCAGACCTGCAGCAGAGGATTTGGGAGGAGCTGCAGGCATTGCTGCTCTCCTCTGCTGACAGGACACAGGGCAACAGCTTCACTGCAAAGCCCTCCAGAGCCCTGGGCAGGGGGATCACTCCATGTCCTGTCCGGGCCAGCCTCACCCTGCTGTGCTCACAGCACAGCACGGATGTGCAGAGTCTGTGCCAGAGCTCTGTGCCCAAACTCAGGGCACACAAACTGCCCGTGTCTCTGCCTGCCCACAGGGATTTCCCACTGCCTTGGGCAGGTGAACAAGGCTGTGTGCAGAGCAGAGGACATGGTTTTCTCCAGCTCTGTCCGTTTGTGTCCTGGTGCTCTTTTGCAGAGTGCTGCAATGAAGAGGCAAGGATTCTATCTGTTCTTCTCTGGCATGGAGAAGGTCAGGGTGTATGAGCACACCCTGTGGGGCACTCCCTTCTCCTCAGAAATCTCTCTGAAGGGAAGTGTCTCCCAAAGGATAATGTGAGTGCAGAAGCAAAGGCAGCCTGTTCTCTCCGTGAGATGCCCCTTTGGAGTCAGAGAAGAACAGCTACAGAACTATTCTGTGCCAGGCTCCAAGAGACACCAGCTCTGCAGGTCGGCAGCTTCTCCCATACCTGGACAACACGTCAGGCCTGACTGGGAGAAGCAGAGATTCCACATTGCAGCTTGCAGGGCTGGGACTCTGTGAGTGTGAGGGAGGCTAGGGAGGAGACAAACCATGGGACACAGACACAAATATGCACTCGTGAGATCTCCTTGTCTTCCCATCCATTACTGCCACTTTGTGCATTCCTGTGCACACGCTCAGGCTGCCACACAGCCCCATCCTGCTCCGTGGTAGCTCTGAACTGTGGCACCTACTGAAGTCCCTCCTTCTCCTGCACAGCCACGCTCACCCACAGCAGGAAGCCAGAGGAGCAGAGCACAAGCACCTCATGGCTGCCTGCAGGTGTCATTCCCCTCCGTTCCTGGGCAGCCAAGAGCCTCTGTGACATTTCAGACCCCGCTCACTGCCCTGCCCGCCCTCAGAGAGACGCATCTCTTCCTCTCCACCTCTGCTCTTCCCACAGCTCTGTGTCTGTGCTGTCACCAGGGGCAGGTGCCTGGAAGGAGGGGGCCTTTCTCCATGGATTTCCACCGGTTCCTTGTGGCCATGCTGCTCCCTGTGGGTAAGTGGGCATTCCTCCCTCGTGAGCAGCTGCTGCTGCATCCTCAGCTGTGCTCCCAGGTGCTGGCACTGCCCCTTCCCAAGGATTCCAGGGCAGGGGCGGCAATGATCCCGATGAGCTTTTCCACCAGCTATTGAATCCGGACACTATGCAGAGCTACTATTTTATTTCCTGCCCCATGTTAATCCTTCACTGTACTGTACCAAAGTAATTTTATATCAAAATAAAATTATATTTGCATTGAAAGCTGATTTGTCTGGGGTCTTTTCATACTATGTATGCTTTTTTAGAGAAGCAGGTGACTGTCCCATTGCTTTCTGATACCATAGTGTCATTACATTCATACTTCAAACATTTGTTTTCTTGTCCTCTCCAATGCATTTCCCTTCCCACCTTTCATCTCCTGTCTCTCCAGGCTGGGCCCTTCAGCAATCACCAGATACAGTTGTCTGGGTGGGAGACACCGTCACTCTGGAATGTTCTGCATCAGCGAAAAATTTTGTACAAATGTACTGGTACAAGTTACCGATGGAGAAGGATGCCAGAATGTAGTTGGTTGTATATTCAGTGGAAGGTGGCCAAGCAGATCTTGAGAAGGAATTCCAAACTCGCTTCCAGAGTAATGGGACTAGGAACAACCATTTATCTGTGAAGATACAGCATGCCCTACTCAATGACACAGGCACATATTTCTGTGCTGAACAAGATCCACAGTGACTCAAAGGCTGGTGCAGCATAGCACAAACCTTTCCAGGCAAACAGGGATCTGCCACCAGCACACACTGAGCCCTGTGTTTGAGAGAACCTTTTTTTACTTGGCCCCCAGGTCTTCATGAAAAATTAGTATGACTGTCTGTGTGTCCATCTATGTGTTGATCAATCTGTCTTTAGCTTGGTCTCCAGCTGCTTTTCTATTCTTTTCCATCTCTGACTCTCCTTCTCACACACAATTCTTCTTGTCCTCACTGTCTTAGATTGTTTCTCACTTTGATCTTCTTATGGCTTTCTGTCTGTCCCCCTGACTTGTCCTCTCTATCCTCACATACCCAGTCCCTTCCTATTTCCTCTTCCCTTCCTCCTCCATCTCCCCTTCCTTACAATCTCCTACATCAATTCAAGGCCTGGGAAGCAGGATGTGGAAGAGTTCACACAGCACTTTCCCCCTCCAACAACTGGAAAGACAAGGCCCACTGGTCCTTGGCCCCACAGGTCTCCAGGGCATCGACACACAGCCCAAGTTACACCCCTGCCCTGTGGCCTGAGCTCTCTGGTGTTTGAGAATTGTCCCTGCCCACAGCAGGAGGCTGCCCAGGTTAGCCATGGAATGTCCCTGGAATGTGACCAGGACAAGGACCAGGAGGAAGAAGCCCGAGTGGAGTTTTCAGCAGGGGTTGTTGGTGTTTTTGAGCATCTTGTCTGGCCCATCCACTACATCTCCTGCTGCTTGCTGAAAGTCACGAGGGCTGCCCTGACCTGCTTATTCCTCTGTATCTCCACTTTAAAACAGAGCACAAAGGCCCAGGGGAATCCTCACCTAAATGTTCATAATCCATCAAGCAACAGAAGCTGGGAATTCCATGCTGGAGTGTGAAGCACAGGCTTGCTCAGGGGAGCTGCAGCTCATGCCATAGCAGTGGGGACATGGAGATGCTGCCTGGTGCTCAGGTTCTTGTGGTCAAAGCCCAGTCAGCTGCTGGGTGTTACAGGCACTCCCTCACTACCCCTTGCCCTGGTGGGATGGGAAAAAGGGTAGAACTGACAGGTTGAGATCCAAACCCAGCAATAATAGGAGTAAACAACAGGGAAAAGAGGGAGAAATACAAGTCAAGTAAGTCCATGGAATACACATACTGTCACTCTGCACCCACTGACGTGGTGCCCATCCCATCCCTGAGCAGTGACAGGCAGCACCTGGCCATCTCCCCTCAGTTTCCATGCTGAGCATCAGGCTGAATGGGAGGAAATGTCCTTGTGGCCAGTTTGGGTCAGCTCTCTCGGAAATGCTCCCTTCCCGCTGCTTGTGCAGCTGCTCGCTGGCAGAGCATGAGACACTGGCAAGTCCTGGATTTGGGGTAAGCAGTGCTTAAGTACAACTGAAACTCTGTTATCACCATTGTTCTCATAGTGAATTCAGAACACAGCACTGCTCCACAGTCCCCACGGGTTGATCCTGTCTTAGCACTTGCATACAGTGTGGCTCAGGACTTCCATGGAAATTTCTCCTTCATTGAAACACTGAATTGGATGGCACCTCAGGAGCCTTCTCCTTCCCTTCTCCTTCTGTCTCTTATGAGGCAGAAGTTCCACCAGAGATCCTCACCCATTTCCACTTGTTTCTCCTTCCCTATTGTCAGGCAGAGCTGTAGGCACAGGAAGGAGAAGGATGAGGGAAATGTGCAGCCAGCAGACCTGGTCAGAATGGCCTGTCACTCCTTCCCTGTGTCCCTTTCAGCCCTTGCCACAGTGCCAGATGTTATTTATCCCTGTGCCCATGGGGTTCCCCAGCTATGCCATGCAGATTTTGTGCCATGCAGCAGAGGACAGGTGGATTTTCTTCAGAGCAGAAACACCTGAGGGCGCAGTGGAGAGGCTGCAGTGGCCTGGGTCTCCTCAGCCTGAGAGCAGAGCAGCACAGAGGTGTCCCTGGCAGAGCAGGAGTGAATGCAATTGCCCTGCACAGCTGCTTTCTCCAGCCCAGAGCTCTCACTGCCTGAATCCCAGGGGCAGCCTCCACACCCACTGGAGGACAAGCTCAGTCCTGCCAGGAAAGCAAATCTCCTTGCAGAGGCCAATTGTCAGGGCAGAGGGGACAATGGCACAGACGCTCTCTGTCATTGCCCAGGGTTCCCAGGCAGCCAATGCCTTCTCTCCTTCCTTGGCCAGCCCCACCCCGAGATGTCTCACCCTCACTCGCTGCTGCCTCTGCACAAACCTTTGGGCAGCTACAAGAGGCAGGTTGCTGAGAGGGCAGGGCCTTTCCCCCATGGTTCCCTGCTGTTTCTTTGTGGCCATGCTGGCCCCTCTGGGTAAGTGAACTCACCCCAGCCCTGAGCACCTCCACTCATCCCGCTGCTGCTCTCCCAGCTGTGTAGCCAGTTCCTGGCAGTGCTTCATCCTGCAGAGATTGCTGCATGGAGGATAAGCACTGAATGTGGTGGCAATGGGAATCCCTGAAATCTCCTGCAATGGCCATCTATTTGTCATTCTCTGTGCAGCCTGTAGATGGTTCCTGGTTTTGGATACAAACATCCCAGGAATGCAGCTTGGCTATTGAGGAGAGATTGGAAATGCACCTGCTGATCTGAAGAGCTGTCCCATGCCTTGAACTGCTCCCTTGGGTGCCCGATCCCTTCTCACCCTTTCCCTACCCACTCACAGTGCCTAGTTGAGTTTTTTCCCACTTTTTCCCCCTCCTCACTTCTTTTACTTTTCCTTCCCAGTGTTAGCCCTGGAACAGTCTCCAGACATGGTGATCAAAGAAGGCCAGTTCGTGAATCTGGAATGTTCCAAGAAGAAATCCCTCAGCACAGCGATGTACTGGTTCATGCTGCCTTCAGAGAAGAATTCCAGTCTGACCCTACTGACATCTGCAATACAGGGTGGTACTGCAGCAGTGGAGAAGGGTTTTGAGAGCCATTTCAAGGGCAGCAAGATAACAGGAGACAGTTTCACCCTCTCAATAGAACATGCCTTTCTCAATGACTCTGGCACATACTACTGTGCTGAGAGTGAACACAGTGGTGAGACTGCTGAGGGAGCTGAGCACAAACTTGTCCCTGCACAAACAGGACCTGCTTTCCACTTGTGGGTGCTGCACGAGGCAGGGTGCTCACTTCTCACTCCTTAGCTGCTCTGCTCCCAAGCCTTGTCTTCCTCCTCTTCTCAGATGCTGACAGTTTATTTGTCCATCTTTGTCTCCTTGCCACTCCAGGCCTCCCTCTGCATTTAACTCTTATTTGCATTACACTTGCTTCTGTCAGTCCTTTTTCTGTCTTTTTCCCATCCCTTCCCCACCTTCTTTTTTCTGTTTTCAATGTGCACTCCATTGTCTTCCTCTTACTTAACTCCAGTCAACCCTGCTCATACTTCTCACTGTCAAACAGAAAAAATGCTTGTGTGGGAAGGTGTTGGTGCACCTGTGCAGAAAGGCAAGGCCTGGCAGGTGTGGAAGTAGCCAGCACCGTGTGGCAGCTGCCCACCTGCTCCTCTGTTCCAATGCCTTGTCTGGGGTTGTTCTGTGGCCAAGGAATATGAACAGCAGGGCACAAGCCTGTGCTTGCTCTGGTGAAGTGTTCAGTGGATCCCCAAGTCCTCCATGTGCAGTGGTGTCTGGGGCAGGATCCACCTGCCTTCAAGCCCTTGATCCACATACATTTTATCTTCATCAAACATGCTATAAAAATTACAGGTTACATTAGCAAGCTGTGCAGATAACAGAAATTTCCCACAGGTTACAGTGTTCTATACATCAGTCACTCCCATGAAAGGTAGAGAGTGTCCTCATCAAGTTCCCTGATATCACCATGTTTGGAGGAGTTGCTGATACCTGAGAATGCTGTGCAGACCTTCAGATGGGCCTTGACACGTTGGAGGGATGGGCAGAGAGAAACCTCCTGAAATTCAGGAAAGGCAAATGCAGGTTCTGCCCCTGGGGAGGAACTGCTCCATGCAGCAGCACAGGGAAGCACTGAGCATCTGGGAAGCAGCTCTTCAGAGAAGGACCTGGGGGTCCTGCTGGACAAGAAGCTCCCCATGAGGCAGCAGTGTGTCCTGGTGTCCCACAAAGGCCGTGGTGTCCTGGGATGCATTAGGAAGAGCATTGCCAGCAGGGCAAGATAAGTGAGGCTCCACTTAGCAGGTTCCCATTTTGGGCTCCTTGGTGCAAAAGAGAGACGGAGCTCCCGGAGAATGTCCAGGGGAGGAGAAGAATGATGATTTGTAGAGTGAAGCACCTCTTTTGTGTACAAATGCTGAGGCAGCTGGGCCTGTTCTGCCTTGAGAAAAAACAACTAAGTGACCACCTCATCAATGTCTAGAAGGATCTGAAGGGATGGTTCCCAGAGGTGGATCCAGGTTCTTCAGTGTGATGCAAAGCATTAGGACAAGAGGCAAGGGCAGAAAATGATGCACAGGAAGTTCCACCTGTATCTAAGGTCAGAGTTTTTCAATATGATTGACTGTGCCACGGAGCAGTTTGTACAAAGAAGTTGTGGAGCATCTGGAGATATTGAAGAATCATCTCATAACAGTCCTGTGCCATTGGCTCTGGGATGAGTCTGCTGGAGCAGGGAGGTTGGAGCAGTGACCCCCTGAGGTCCCATCTGTCTGACAGACACACCCATCCCATGGATCTGTCCTGCATAACACACACCCGTGCACAGCCCAGGCCTGCACAGGGCACTCCAGGTGGTTCCCACCCTGCAGATTCCCATGCTAATGTCCAAGCTTCCCAGGAGCTAAACACAGGGCCTTTGATAATTGATAGCAGCCTCCTCTCTGCTAGAGTGCTGCTGCTGCTGGTGGTGGGAGGATTTGGGGGTTCTTCAAGGTAGCCCAATCTCTTTGCTTTATTCCCTCAGTTATTTAGAGGAATCTGGGGTGTTCCCTGAATCATCTCTAGGCAGCCTGGGGAAAGGAATGCAATGGGACACACTCACACCTGCAGCAGAGGATTTGGGAGGAGCTGCAGGCATTGCTGCTCTCCTCTGCTGACAGGACACAGGGCAACAGCTTCACTGCAAAGCCCTCCAGAGCCCTGGGCAGGGGGATCACTCCATGTCCTGTCCGGGCCAGCCTCACCCTGCTGTGCACACAGCACAGCACGGATGTGCAGAGTCTGTGCCAGAGCTCTGTGCCCAAACTCAGGGCACACAAACTGCCCGTGTCTCTGCCTGCCCACAGGGATTTCCCACTGCCTTGGGCAGGTGAACAAGGCTGTGTGCAGAGCAGAGGACATGGTTTTCTCCAGCTCTGTCTGTGTCCCGGTGCTCTTTTGCAGAGTGCTGCAATGAAGAGGCAAGGATTCTATCTGTTCTTCTGTGGCATGGAGAAGGTCAGGGTGTATGAGCACACCCTGTGGGGCACTCCCTTCTCCTCAGAAATCTCTCTGAAGGGAAGTGTCTCCCAAAGGATAATGTGAGTGCAGAAGCAAAGGCAGCCTGTTCTCTCCGTGAGATCCCCCTTTGGAGTCAGAGAAGAACAGCTACAGAACTATTCTGTGCCAGGCTCCAAGAGACACCAGCTCTGCAGGTCGGCAGCTTCTCCCATACCTGGACAACACGTCAGGCCTGACTGGGAGAAGCAGAGATTCCACATTGCAGCTTGCAGGGCTGGGACTCTGTGAGTGTGAGGGAGGCTAGGGAGGAGACAAACAGCAGGACACAGACACAAACATGCACTCCTGAGATCTCCTTGTCTTCCCATCCATTACTGCCACTTTGTGCATTCCTGTGCACACGCTCAGGCTGCCACACAGCCCCATCCTGCTCCGTGGTAGCTCTGAACTGTGGCACCCAGAGGGACTGAAGTCCCTCCTTCTCCTGCACAGCCACGCTCACCCACAGCAGGAAGCCAGAGGAGCAGAGTACAAGCACCTCATGGCTGCCTGCAGGTGTCATTCCCCTCCGTTCCTGGGCAGCCAAGAGCCTCTGTGACATTTCAGACTCCGCTCACTGCCCTGCCCGCCCTCAGAGAGACGCATCTCTTCCTCTCCACCTCTGCTCTTCCCACAGCTCTGTGTCTGTGCTGTCACCAGGGGCAGGTGCCTGGAAGGAGGGGGCCTTTCTCCATGGATTTCCACCGGTTCCTTGTGGCCATGCTGCTCCCTGTGGGTAAGTGGGCATTCCTCCCTCCTGAGGATGGAGGAGCCGCTGCTGCATCCTCAGCTGTGCTCCCAGGTGCTGGCACTGCCCCTTCCCAAGGATTCCAGGGCAGGGATGGGCACTGAACCAGGTGAGCCTTTCCACCTCCTGTTGAATCAGGAAACTCTGCAAGACTAAAAGTTTTTTTTTTTTCCTTCCCCATTTTAATCCTTCACTTGGCTGTACCAAAGTCATTATTTATTAAAACAGATTCATATTTGCATTTGAAGTTCATTTGTTTGGGGTCTTTCCATGCTATGTATCCTTTTTTTATAGAAGCAGGTGACTGTCCCATTGCTTTCTGATATCCTGGTGTCATTTCATCCCATACTTCAAACATTTGTTTTTTTGTTTTCTTCAATGCATTTCCCTTCCCACCTTTCATCTCCTGTCTCTCCAGGCTGGGCCCTTCAGCAATCACCAGATACAGTTGTCCGGGTGGGAGACACCGTCACTCTGGAATGTTCTGCATCAGGAAAAATTTCATATACATGTACTGGTACAAGTTACCCATGGAGAAGGATGCCAGAATGCAGTTGGTTGTATATTCAGTGGAAGGCAGCAAAGCAGATCTTGAGAAGGAATTCCAAACTCGCTTCCAGAGTAATGGGACTAGGAACAACCATTTATCTGTGAAGATACAGCATGCCCTACTCAATGACACAGGCACATATTTCTGTGCTGAAAAAATCCACAGTGACTCAAAGGCTGGTGCAGCATAGCACAAACCTTTCCAGGCAAACAGGCATCTTCCACCAGCACACACTGAGCCCTGTGTTTGAGAGAACCCTTTTTTTTACTTGGCCCACAGGTCTTCATGAAAAAATAGTATGACTGTCTGTGTGTCCATCTGTCCATCTATGTGTTGATCAATCTGTCTTTAGCTTGGTCTCTAGCTGCTTTTCTATTCTTTTCCATCTCTGACTCTCCTTCTCACACACAATTCTTCTTGTCCTCACTGTCTTAGATTGTTTCTCACTTTGATCTTCTCATGGCTTTCTGTCTGTCCCCCTGACTTGTCCTCTCTATCCTCACATATCCAGTCCCTTCCTATTTCCTCTTCCCTTCCTTCTCCATCTCCTCTTTCTTACAATCTGTTACATCAATTCAAGCCCTAGGGAGCAGGATGTGGAAGAGTTCACACAGCACTTTCCCCCTCCAACAACTGGACAGACAAAGACCACTGGTCCTTGGCCCCACTGGTCTCCAGGGCATCGACACACAGCCCAAGTTACACCCCTGCCCTGTGGCCTGAGCTCTCTGGTGTTTGAGAATTGTCCCTGCCCACAGCAGGAGGCTGCCCAGGTTAGCCATGGAATGTCCCTGGAATGTGACCAGGACAAGGACCAGGAGGAAGAAGCCCGAGTGGAGTTTTCAGCAGGGGATGTTGGTGTTTTTGAGCATCTTGTCTGGCCCATCCACTACATCTCCTGCTGCTTGCTGAAAGTCACGAGGGCTGCCCTGACCTGCTTATTCCTCTGTATCTCCACTTTAAAACAGAGCACAAAGGCCCAGGGGAATCCTCCCCTAAATGTTCATAATCCATCAAGAACAGAAGCTGGGAATTCCTTGCTGGAGTGTGAAGCACAGGCTTGCTCAGGGGAGCTGCAGCTCATGCCATAGCAGTGGGGACATGGAGATGCTGCCTGGTGCTCAGGTTCTTGTGGTTAAAGCCCAGTCAGCTGCTGGGTGTTACAGGCACTCCCTCACTACCCCCTTGCCCTGGTGGGATGGGAAAAAGGGTAGAACTGACAGGTTGAGATCCAAACCCAGCAATAATAGGAGTAAACAACAGGGAAAAGAGGGAGAAATAAAAGTCAAGTAAGTCCATGGGATACACATACTGTCACTCAGCACCCACTGACGTGGTGCCCAGCCCATCCCTGAGCAGTGACAGGCAGCACCTGGCCAGCTCCCCTCAGTTTCCATGCTGAGCATCAGGCTGAATGGGAGGAAATGTCCATTTGGCCAGATTGGGTCAGCTCTTTCGGAAATGCTCCCTTCCCGCTGCTTGTGCAGCTGCTCTCTGGCAGAGCATGAGACACTGGCAAGTCCTGGATTTGGGGTAAGCAGTGCTTAAGTACAACTGAAACTCTGTTATCACCATTGTTCTCATAGTGAATTCAGAACACAGCACTGCTCCACAGTCCCCACGGACTGATCCTGTCTTAGCACTTGCATACAGTGTAGCTCAGGACTTCCATGGAAATTTCTCCTTCATTGAAACACTGAATTGGATGGCACCTCAGGAGCCTTCTCCTTCCCTTCTCCTTCTGTCTCTTATGAGGCAGAAGTTCCACCAGAGATCCTCACCCATTTCCACTTGTTTCTCCTTCCCTATTGTCAGGCAGAGCTCTAGGCACAGGAAGGAGAAGGATGAGGGAAATGTGCAGCCAGCAGACCTGGTCAGAATGGCCTGTCACTCCTTCCCTGTGTCCCTTTCAGCCCTTGCCACAGTGCCAGACGTTATTTATCCCTGTGCCCATGGGGTTCCCCAGCTATCCCATGCAGATTTTGTGCCATGCAGCAGAGGACAGGTGGATTTTCTTCAGAGCAGAAACACCTGAGGGCGCAGTGGAGAGGCTGCAGTGGCCTGGGTCTCCTCAGCCTGAGAGCAGAGCAGCACAGAGGTGTCCCTGGCAGAGCAGGAGTGAATGCAATTGCCCTGCACAGCTGCTTTCTGCACCCCAGAGCTCTCACTGCCTGAATCCCAGGGGCAGCCTCCACACCCACTGGAGGACAAGCTCAGTCCTGCCAGGAAAGCAAATCTCCTTGCAGAGGCCAATTGTCAGGGCAGAGGGGACAATGGCACAGACGCTCTCTGTCATTGCCCAGGGTTCCCAGGCAGCCAATGCCTTCTCTCCTTCCTTGGCCAGCCCCACCCCGAGATGTCTCACCCTCACTCGCTGCTGCCTCTGCACAAACCTTTGGGCAGCTACAAGAGGCAGGTTGCTGAGAGGGCAGGGCCTTTCCCCCATGGTTCCCTGCTGTTTCTTTGTGGCCATGCTGGCCCCTCTGGGTAAGTGAACTCACCCCAGCCCTGAGCACCTCCACTCATCCCGCTGCTGCTCTCCCAGCTGTGTAGCCAGTTCCTGGCAGTGCTTCATCCTGCAGAGATTGCTGCATGGAGGATAAGCACTGAATGTGGTGGCAATGGGAATCCCTGAAATCTCCTGCAATGGCCATCTATTTGTCATTCTTTGTGCAGCCTGTAGATGGTTCCTTGTTTGGGTACAAACATCCCAGGAATGCAGCTTGGCTATTGAGGAGAGATTGGAAATTCACCTGCTGATCTGAAAAGCTGTCCCATGCCTTGAACTGCTCCTTGGGTGCCCGATCCTTCTCACCCTTCCCCTAGCTTCTCAGAGTGCCCAGTTCAAATTTTTCCCATTTTTTCTCTTCCTACCTGCTTCTACTTTTCCTTTCCAGTGTTAGCCCTTGAACAGTCTCCAGACATGGTGATCAAAGAAGGCCAATCCGTGAATCTGGAATGTTCCAAGAAGAAATCCTCCAACACAGCTATGTACTGGTTCCTGCTGCCTTCAGAGAAGAATTCCAGTCTGACCCAGGTGGTTTATGCATATGAAGGTGCCAACGCAGTGGTGGAGAAGGGTTTTGAGAGCCATTTCAAGAGCAGCAAGATAACAGGAGACAGTATCACCCTCTCAATAGAACATGCCTTTCTCAATGATTCTGGCACATACTACTGTGCTGAGAGTGAACACAGTGGTGAGACTGCTGAGGGAGCTGAGCACAAACTTGTCCCTGCACAAACAGGACCTGCTTTCCACTTGTGGGTGCTGCACGAGGCAGGGTGATCACTTCTCACTCCTTAGCTGCTCTGCTCCCAAGCCTTGTCTTCCTCCTCTTCTCAGATGCTGACCGCTTATTTGTCCATCTTTGTCTCCTCGCCACTCCAGGCCTCCCTCTGCATTTAATGCTAACTCGCACTACACTTGCTTCTGTCAGCCCTTCGTCTCCTCTGTGTCTCCCTTCCCTTCCCCACCTTTTTCTTTCTGTTTTCAATCTGCACTCCATTGTCTTCCTCTTACTTAACTCCAATCAACCCTGCTCATACTTCTCACTGTCAAACAGAAAAAATGCTTGTGTGGGAAGTTGTTGGTGCACCTGTGCATAAAGGCAAGGCCTGGCAGGTGTGGAAGTAGCCAGCACCATGTGGCAGCTGCCCACATGCTCCTCTGTTCCAACGCCTTGTCTGGGGTTGTTCTGTGGCCATGGAATATGAACAGCAGGGCACAAGCCTGTGCTTGCTCTGGTGAAGTGTTCAGTGGATCCCCAAGTCCTCCATGTAGAGTGGTGTCTGGGGCAGGATCCACCTGCCTTCCAGCCCTTGATCCACATACACTTTATCTGCAGCAAACATGCTATAAAAATTACAGGTTACATTAGGAAGCTGTGCAGATAACAGAAATTTCCCACAGGTTACAGTGTTCTATAGATCAGTGACTCAGAGGAAGGATAGAGAGTGTCCTCATCAAGTTCCCTGATATCACCATGTTTGGAGGAGTTTCTGATACCTGGGAGGGCTGTGCAGCCCTTCAGATGGGCCTTGACAGGTTGGAGGGATGGGCAGAGAGGAACCTCCTGAAATTCAGCAAAGGCAACTGCAGGTTCTGCCCCTGGGGAGGAACTGCTCCATGCAGCAGCACAGGGAAGCACTCAGCATCTGGGAAGCAGCTCTTCAGAGAAGGACCTGGGGGTCCTGCTGGACAAGAAGCTCCCCATGAGGCAGCAGTGTGTCCTGGTGTCCCACAAAGGCCGTGGTGTCCTGGGATGTATTAGGAAGAGCATTGCCAGCAGGGCGAGGGAAGTGAGGCTCCACTTAGCATGGTTCCATTTTGGGCTCCTTAGTGCAACAGAGACATGGAGCTCCCGGAGAATGTCCAGGACAGGAGATGAAACATGATTAGTAGAGTGGAGCACCTCTTTAGAAAATAAAGGATGAGGCACTGGGCCTGTTCTGCCTTGAGAAGAAACAGCTCAGTGGCCATCTCATCAGTGTCTACAAGGATCTGAAGGCAGGGTTCCTCGAGGTGGATCCAGGTTCTTCACTGTGACGCCAAGCATGAGGACAAGGGGAAAAGGGCAGAAAATGTTGCACAGGAAGTTCTACCTGAATCTGTGATAAGAGCTTTGCAGTGTTGAAGACTGTACAAAGGAGGAGACTGTCCAAAAAGCTGTGGATCCTCCTTCTCTGTAGATATTCCATGTGGAGACAGTTATGTTCCATGTGCTCTGGGATGAGTGTGCTGGAGCAGGGAGGTTGGAGCAGTGACCCCCTGAGGTCCCATCCGTCTGACAGACACACCCATCCCATGGCTCTGTCCTGTATAACACACACCCGTGCACAGCCCAGGCCTGCACAGGGCACTCCAGGTGGTTCCCACCCTGCAGATTCCCATGCTAACATCCAAGCTTCCCAGGAGCTAAACACAGGGCCTTTGATAATTGATAGCAGCCTCCTCTCTGCTGGAGTGCAGCTGATAGTGGTGGTGGGAGGATTTGGGGGTTTCTACAAAGTAGCCCAATATCTTTGCTTTATTCCCTCAGTTCTTTAGAGGAATCTGGGAACTTCCCTGAATCATTTCTAGGCAGCCTGGGGAAAGGAATGCAATGGGACACACTGAGACCTGCAGCAGAGGATTTGGGAGGAGCTGCAGGCATTGCTGCTCTCCTCTGCTGACAGGACACAGGGCAACAGCTTCACTGCAAAGCCCTCCAGAGCCCTGGGCAGGGGGATCACTCCATGTCCTGTCCGGGCCAGCCTCACCCTGCTGTGCTCACAGCACAGCACGGATGTGCAGAGTCTGTGCCAGAGCTCTGTGCCCAAACTCAGGGCACACAAACTGCCCGTGTCTCTGCCTGCCCACAGGGATTTCCCACTGCCTTGGGCAGGTGAACAAGGCTGTGTGCAGAGCAGAGGACATGGTTTTCTCCAGCTCTGTCCGTTTGTGTCCTGGTGCTCTTTTGCAGAGTGCTGCAATGAAGAGGCAAGGATTCTATCTGTTCTTCTGTGGCATGGAGAAGGTCAGGGTGTATGAGCACACCCTGTGGGGCACTCCCTTCTCCTCAGAAATCTCTCTGAAGGGAAGTGTCTCCCAAAGGATAATGTGAGTGCAGAAGCAAAGGCAGCCTGTTCTCTCCGTGAGATGCCCCTTTGGAGTCAGAGAAGAACAGCTACAGAACTATTCTGTGCCAGGCTCCAAGAGACACCAGCTCTGCAGGTCGGCAGCTTCTCCCATACCTGGACAGCACGTCAGGCCTGACTGGGAGAAGCAGAGATTCCACATTGCAGCTTGCAGGGCTGGGACTCTGTGAGTGTGAGGGAGGCTAGGGAGGAGACAAACCATGGGACACAGACACAAACATGCACTCGTGAGATCTCCTTGTCTTCCCATCCATTTCTGCACTTTGTGCATTCCTATGCACACGCTCAGGCTGCCACACAGCCCCATCCTGCTCCGTGGTAGCTCTGAACTGTGGCACCTACTGAAGTCCCTCCTTCTCCTGCACAGCCACGCTCACCCACAGCAGGAAGCCAGAGGAGCAGAGCACAAGCACCTCATGGCTGCCTGCAGGTGTCATTCCCCTCCGTTCCTGGGCAGCCAAGAGCCTCTGTGACATTTCAGACTCCGCTCACTGCCCTGCCCACCCTCAGAGAGACGCATCTCTTCCTCTCCACCTCTGCTCTTCCCACAGCTCTGTGTCTGTGCTGTCACCAGGGGCAGGTGCCTGGAAGGAGGGGGCCTTTCTCCATGGATTTCCACCGGTTCCTTGTGGCCATGCTGCTCCCTGTGGGTAAGTGGGCATTCCTCCCTCCTGAGCAGCTGCTGCTGCATCCTCAGCTGTGCTCCCAGGTGCTGGCACTGCCCCTTCCCAAGGATTCCAGGGCAGGGTTGGGCAATGAATCTGATGAGCTTTTCCACCAGCTATTGAATCCGGAAAACGTGCAGAGCTACAAATTTTTTTTCCTGCCCCATTTTAATCCTTCACTTGACTGTACCAAAGTCTTTATTTCTCAAAGCAGATTTACTGTTGCATTTGAAGTTCGTTTGTTTGGGGTTTTGGAACCTTTGATCCTTTTGCAGAACAGCAGGCCACTGGCCCATTGCTTTCTTGTATCCTGGTGGCATTCCATTCCATGGCATACTTCAAACATTTGTTTTCTTGTCCTCTTCATTGCATTTCCCTTCCCACCTTCCATCTCCTGTCTCTCCAGGCTGGGCCCTTCAGCAATCACCAGATACAGTTGTCCGGGTGGGAGACACCGTCACTCTGGAATGTTCTGGACAGGGGAACACAGTCAAGACCATGTCTTGGTACAAGTTACCCATGGAGAAGGATGCCAGAATGCAGTTGGTTGTATATTCAGTGGAAGGCAGCAAAGCAGATCTTGAGAAGGAATTCCAAACTCGCTTCCAGAGTAATGGGACTAGGAACAACCATTTATCTGTGAAGATACAGCATGCCCTACTCAATGACACAGGCACATATTTCTGTGCTGAACAAGATCCACAGTGACTCAAAGGCTGGTGCAGCATGGCACAAACCTTTCCAGGCAAATAGGGATCTGCCACCAGCACACACTGAGCCCTGTGTTTGAGAGAGCTGCATTTTCTTACTTGCCCTTCAGCTCTTCAGAAAAGACGGTGTATGTCTGTCTGTCCATCCATCTGTCTTTAGCTTGGTCTATATCTGCTTTAATGTTCTTTCCCATCCATGAATCACCTTCTGACTCTGATTTCTTCTTGTACTCACTGTCTCCACTCATTTCTTTGCCATTCACAGACTGGTTCTCACTTTCCTCCTTCTACATCTTTCTGTCTCCCTGTCCTTTCCTTTGTGTCCTGTTACACGTATTCTTTTCCTATTCCCTGTTTTATTCCCCATCCATCCCTTCTTTAAATCTGTCTGGTATGTCAACTTGTGGTTTGAGAACCAGGATGTGGAATAGTTCATACAGCCCTTTCCTTCTCCACAATCTGGAATACAAGGCCCTCTGATTGTTGGCCCTACTGGTCTGAAAGGGAATGGGCACACAGCTGTGCAGCTGGTAACCCCATGTTACACCACTACCCTGTGGCCTGAGCACTGCAATGATTATGATGTAATCCAGTCTTCACAGTATCCTGGGACTGTAGGCAAAGAGTCCCAGGCAGGGGCAGATACTCATGGCTACCAACATTCCCTGAGCCTTTCTTCGTGCCCTCCTGCTACTTTCATTTCCTGCCTCCCTTTTAGTGTTGTTCATTCATTCATGGATTTTTGCCTTTTTTCCTTCCTTCCTTTTCTCCTGCTTTCTTTGTTGCCTTCCTCCCTTTCTGGCTCACATTCCTGCTTCCCTCCCAGCTCTAAGTCCTGTCTTCCTGCAGCTTTTCTGCCTTCCTTCCCCACTTCCCTACTTCCTCTCTCCTGACCTTTTCATCTGGGGATTTGGGACACCACAGTCTGGTTCTGGGACCCTGCAAGCACAAAACATGACATCCCAATCAGCCTCCTGGCAAGGACCAGCTCTTCAACATGGCAGATCCAAATGGTCTACTGCAATGCCCTCTCTTCTGCTGATCTCCTGGCCCTCAACACCTTCATCCCTCTTCCATTCCTCAGGTAGTGATATAAGCAGGTCCAAAGAAATGATGACATGCTGCAGCTGCTAGTGTTCCAAGAGGAAGGGGGACAGGCAATGTTTGAGGATGAATTTCAGAATAACTTCAGGACTGTTGGCATATTGGCTATTACTTTTCCTGTTCAAAAAGAACAGAAATTATGTTCTCCTTCAGAAACAAGAGCATGTAACTGACTGAAAGAATCCTGATGATGAGTCTGAAAAGTGTTCCAAGACCCTATCAATTGATAGGCACTACAAATAATAAGTATTTTCTCCTGATTAATGTTCACTGCTACTGTGCTCCATATAAGAGCCTTTGGGAGTTCCCAGAAAAACAGTGCACAAAGTAGAGGTGCCTGAAAGTCTTTATTAATTTCTCATAATTTTTGCTTGTCCAGACCCAAAAGAACAGAAATGATGATGAGAAAATGTAGATCACACCAAACAAGCGTCTCAGTTGGAGGCAATGGTGGACTGGATCCAGGAGACGTAGTTGCAAACCTTGGTGTAAACTCCGGGATAGCCCTGCTGGGCACATCCATAACCCCAGGAGACAATGCCCTGGAGCTGTCCATCGCAGACCACGGGACCGCCGGAATCTCCCTGTGCACACAAAGGGTATGGATATTCAGCAAATGGCATCAGCCTAAGCAATGAGCCAGAGATCCCTGAGATGACTGACCCCGGAGGAAGCCCTGCTGGGCGTGCTCTGCACAGAAGTTCTACAAAGGCTGTTCCTGATTCACACTCTCCACCTGATGCTACTGTGCCTGACTTGAGCTCCAAAGGCATCCCAGCTAAGGATGAGTCAGCTGACTGCCTTTGCCGGATGTAGTACTTGGCAAACCTTCAGGATATGTGTGCCTGAAGTCTCTGCTGTCATTCAAAAACTCAGATTTACCAGTGCAGCGAGTATCGCTGACTCTGTAATGTGAAGGCCTCTTCAGCTGGGAAAAGGCGGCAGAGAAATGACCGGGAGAGGAGAGGCAGGTGAGTTACCTGGCAGGAGTCTTTTCCTCCCTCCACGTATCCAACACACATCATGTTCTTGGTAATTTGCCCAGGGTAGGCATCAGAGCACTGCTCGGCGGTGAGGACTGGAGCCTTCAGGCACTGCAGCTGGTCCGGGTAGTTAGCTGCAAAGAAATAGGGAGAGATGGTTGATGCCATTGCTGAGTCCTTTTCAGAGCTCGGAGAAGATCTTAGCAGAAAAGCAAATGCTGGACACCCTGTTCTAGCAGCCATCCTGCTTCCTGTCAACAGTAAACACAGCATGGGTCCCTTCTGTAGAGATGGAACAAATTCTACCCATGGGCCCACCATTCTACACTGCAGCCACCTTAACTTTTCTGGTACCTGGAAGTTCATCAGTTGGCAAGGGAGGGGCCACTCTTGTGATACATACACTGGAAGAAACCTGAGCCTCAGGAAAACCATCCTCTCCTCCGGTGCAGGTTCAATGGAATAGACACCACTGGCCATGCACATCTCTGACCATCGGTGTGAGAGAACAGAGATCTCAGTCCCAGAGTTCACCCTGATTCTCAGAGAACTGACAACTCTGTTGACGTTAACTGTGCAGTCCCTACACTGAGGCATCACTCCAAAAAGCTGTCCCACAGCATTTCCCTGTGTTTTAGCCTGTCCTGTTGGGGGTTAATGGCCAGGTCTTAGAGACTGCCCTGGGCCCCCGAGGGTCTGTAGGCTCCCCCAGAGTACTCACAGCCACTGCTGAGAGTGTTGCCCCAGCCGGAGATCAGGCAGGTGGTGCCGGCGGCCACGCAGCTGGTAGGCAGAGGAATGGTTTGGACAGCATTGCTGAGCGTGGCTGGGGTGGCCAGCTTGATGAGCATGATGTCATTGTCCAGGGTGTAGGAGCTGAAGCCAGAGTGGCGGATGACTTTAGCAGAGTTGATGAACTGCTGTGTGGATTCGGTGAGCTCCAGGTTGTGTTTCCCGAGCTGCACTTGGATGCGACTGGAAAACAGAAGGCACAGCGTGTCCTTTACTGCTAGGGGCAGGTTGAGAGAAACCTCCCTGTCACTGAGTGCACTCGCTCCAACACCACTGCCACAGAAGCCTTCTGGGGCAGGGGATCTTTCTTGTCCTGCAGGGAGCCCTGGGCATCTACACTGAGATCTTAACCCACTCCCTGCATGGGTGGTGAATTTCTGCGGGTCTGTAAATACACAGCAGCAGTCGAATACAGAGCAGCACAAATACAGATACAAATATTCTGGGACAAGGCAAATGACTCCAGCTGGAACTTGATCCTCTTCCTGCTCTCCAGGGAGAATGCTTTAGCAAGATTCATGCAATTGATAAGAAATCACAGCCCAGACCTCTCTGCTTGATTATCCCATTGTTATTTCAGAAAATGCTCTGCATTCACAGGAACATTTGCAGAAGTGGAAAACCCCTCAGGATGCCTCAGCCTGGCTTCCTGAACGACCCACCCATCCCTTGGCTGTCTCCAGTGAGAATGGAGGCGCTTTCATATTTCTATCTCATAGCTCAGAATTCCTGCTAGAAGTGAACTGGAAGACAGAAGTAGCTTCTAGAAGGATGTATTTTTTTCACTCACGATTTGTAGCAGTGAGCAGCCGACACGACCCACTGGCTGCTGATGAGGGAACCTCCACAGAAGTGATATCCAGAATTCAGGGACACCTGATAGGGCACAGAGTTCTTTGCGCAGGTGTAGCCTCCCACAATCTTGTCATCATCGTCTTCAGCAAAGGTGGGGAAGGCAACTGGGGGACAAGAAGTGCCATGTGTCAACAGCTGGCCTAAGGTAATGTGGCCTCTAATCTGCCCTGTGACTGCCTGTCTGAAGCCCCTCACTTGTAGGCTCCCCTTCTGTGGACACTCAGGGCAGCGCTGGTGGGCAGGTGTAAGGCACGTGCATTTGCTGAACCTCAAAGAAGGGGATCAGACTTACACGGGTGCCTCATGTACCTGCAACTAAAGCCCTGCTGGCTGCTCCCTGAGGGAACATAGGGACACAGAAATGTTCTTGTTGGATCAGATCACGGGTGTGTCTTTCCCTGAATCCCATCTACTGAAACAGTCAAGGGTTGACTGAAGGAAAAAGTAAAAACTACTGTGCAGTGATATCTTCTTGGAGCACCCACTAAGGGTCCCAAGTTTTGCAGTTGCTTTAGGACTTCTGGGTCCAGAGCTATTCCCTGTGCACTCCTTAGTCCTGAAGGAGGAGGCAGCCTTTTTCTGAAGCTCTGGCCACATCTCCATAGCTGGGTCAGGAGCCCCCATGAAGGCATTCATTCCCCAGCTGGTAGCACAAGGCATTATGAGCAGACAGAAGATGGAAGCTGCAGGGCTCTGACTTGTGCAAGTCAAAACTGGACTTGGCTTTCCCACAACAGGCTGCCTTGCAGTTTTGATTTAGAAAATCAGCTTGCTATTAAATGGCAGAAATAGAAATAAAAGATCTACTCACCAGCCACCCCAATAAAGGCGAGAAGCAGCAGGCACTTCATGGTCTTGATTCAACCTCAAATCCAGACTGGCTGAGTGGACGTGGGAGCTGCTAGAAATACGTTTTTGGTGATGGTCTTATCTCTAGTCCAAGGTTTTCTCCAGACAAAAAGTACACAGTGGAAAATTTGAAGATCCAAATGTGGGCATTAACAGGAATTGGTAGACTGTACAAATGTCATACACGTTAATCATAAACCTCTGCTAAGATAGAGAGCTATTCTAATTATTCCATAAGGTAGCCTTCAATCTAAAAATTCCTTTTGGCTTTGGAAGACGCGTAGTTGTTTGTCTGTCTCATTCTTATACACAGCACCTGTGTAACAGGAATAACAACTCTCAAACCTCTTTCAGATTCCTCTGTGCTGATGGTATCTTTCTTAAAAATGCATGTTTTTACCTGAAGTTGCATATTTTAAGTAGTGGACAGAGAGATATGTTGCATTTATTTGGGAATAAAACAGAAATCCAGCAAACCCAGTGGTTAACTCTGTTCAGTTTATTTTAGCAAATTCCTTTTCTTGAATAATGTGTGTTTTTACCATATGCAATACAGTGTTTTCCTAAATCAAATTCCTCCACTGAAATTTCAAAAGGGAGGATAGAAAAACGATTCTGTGCCCCCCACTGTTTCCCAAGTCAAATAGTTCAAATGTGGGGATGCTCAGCATCTCCCTTTTCTAATTTCTCTCTCCTAATCTGTATTAAAATGTCTGCCTATGTACCAAACCATGCTTTTATTCATCTTTGGAATGTCCTACAGACTCGTTTTTGCTGCACAAGAATTTCAGTACAATGCTGATGTTTATGAGTGTGATGTAGATGAGCAATAATGCTGCAAACACAAATAGTGAGATCTTCTGAAATGCCTCTCTGCAGGAGTGGGGATTTTTGTCATGACGCAAAGTTTACTAAACTTAATGCTTTGCTGAATAATCATGTTCATTCTCCCAGCAGCTGCCAACTTCATCATGTTAGCTCCTGAAAGACAAAGGATTCTCTCCAGAGACGTTAAAGAGAAGCCATATGTTTGGAGATGGTGGAATAGCTTGAGACATTAATAGGAATACTCTTCCTCTCCATTTCTTGTTTAACTTTTTTGTAGACCCTGGAGGACTGCTACACACAGTGTCACTGTCCAGAGGGAAATTTTCCTTCATGTTGAAACACAAGTCCAAGGCCAGGGCTTCCTCCAAGTGGTGCATGAATTCTGCTGTCCTTTAAACTGGTGTTAGTGCACAGCTTTCTTGTAAGCATGTTGTATCCTGTGAAAGCAAGATGATATAGAAGCTTCCTCTGGGAAGAGAAAATGTCCGTAATAGGACTAAGAGGGTCAAAAATTACCAAAGCTGTCCAATCCCATCATAACTAAGTGGAACAAGAAAAATTTCCAGTTTACTGTAGGGTTTCATTTGATCTGTGGATTTATGTTTTCTTTGTCCAAAACATGCCATTAGCATAGAAGCAGACCCATGTTTTAGAATAATATTTTTCCGGATCTATAGCTTTCATATCGTGTACGGTAATACTTAGGCTATGACTTCTTTCCTTTCCTTCCTTTCATGTGGTTTTTCATTCGGTTTAATATCCACACAAATTTTAGGTGAATTAGCAAGTGAGCATTTGAATCAGGAAGCTTGACCATACCTGCCTTTATCTTGGTACTTTTTATTGTTTTGCTTTGTTGCTTTGTTACTTATTTAATCTTATCTGATCTTTAACATATAAATTATTCTTAACAGCATGGAGTACATCATATAGGGCTGGTTGATAATCCCCCAGAAGAATATTGCTGTGGCTACCAGAGCCTCAGCTAGCTCTTATAATTCTGGCACCATGCCAGGAGTGGGGAACTGCCTCAGTATGGGGATTTACCAGAGGCAGAACCTTTAGAGCCACTTGCTCTACGGTGCCAGACACAAGCCATGACAGGGACCAGGCAGAGGAGAAATGAGGAGGCTCTCCGTCTTGAGGTTCCACAAGAAAAAGCTTACTGCAAGTAAAGAGACCAGAAACGAAGAGCCCTGGGCACTGCTGTGCAAGGGGTTTTATACAGATACAACTCAGGGGGTGGATACAAACAGCTAACCAATACGGAATCCTCAGAGGAGGAGTGAGGGGATTATATCAAGTGGCTGGGGCTAATTGGGGGAGGAGGGTATGGACCAGTGGGCTTCCAAGAGTAGGGGAATTCCAAAAGGGTGTTGCAGTCAGGGTTTGGCCCCAGGTTATGGCGGCAGAGAAGGTTCAGGAACAAAAGGGGCTGGGTTGCCTTGACAGGCAGGGAAAGAGCTGGAACAATAGGTGGGGCATGGCATGAGGGACAGCTTGGAGGGAGGGTAAAACCCAGGGGTAAACCAACTCAGGGAGAGCAGGGGGGTACAACAGAACAAACCTCTTAACAAGGAATCAATAAAATAAATTTGAACTGCTACAGAACATGATCTCTCTGGCTCCCTAAGCTACTTAAATCAGCAAGAGGAGACTCCTGACCTGTTCCTAGGCTACTGCTAAAGCTCACAGCCAAAGGTCTGGATCATAGCCCCTGTGGCTCTTGTGTTTCTAAGTCTTTGGTGGGAGGTATCTAGTGAACGTACCTCACACAAGCCCCTCTCATTCTCCTTACGGCCTCTCAGGCACCCCTTCTAGAGGCTCCCATAAAGCCCAGAACTCCATGGTGTTTTGCTCATGGGGCAAACTGATGTCAAAGGAAGGTAAATGGTGTTTCTGACACATGATTCAGAGGTCATCCAGCAAGCAGTCTCAGAGCAGCCTTTCAGGTCTTGGTCTTGCCATGAGAACTGTAGAGGATGAACAGACCCCTTTGAATTACAGCTGAAATTAGAACACCCTTTTTCCACACCAAAATTTTTATAAAATTAGACGACCTTCCTTCCTTTCTTTCTTTCTTTAGGAGAAGAAATCCTTGTCTGAAACATAAATAACTCCTTCTGCTCAGTGGTGCTGAACATCCCACAGACCCATTGAAAGGTTTTTTATAGTATCCTTCAAAGAATACGCTCAAGGGTGTACATCCATTGCTGCAAACAAGTTTCTCATTTCATGCAGTAATGCTGCAGTTGAAAGCTGGTGGCTCCTGGGGGCACAGGAAGGGGGAGGGATGGTGACTGAAGGGTAGCTGTGTTAGATATTATCAATGGACAAGCAATGGCAGCTTGTTTTTCTGGAACTCCATGTTCCTAGTTCAAGTATTTTGGTCACCTGTATCATCACAGGACTCAGATAAAGGACATGTATTTGTTCAGGTTGATGTAAGATCCTGGGAAAGAGAAACCTGTTGACACTAAGGGCTGACAGATGTAAAGCTTCCCATGAGCATAAAATATGAACTTTCTGAGCTTAGTTGTACATCTCAGTCATGGGTTTGATCCCTATATGAGCCATTCACTTATGAGTTGGACTTGATCCTTGTGGCTCCCTTCCACCTCAGAATATTCTGTGATTCTGTGATCTCACAGAGCTTTGTGGTGGAGGAGCAATTGCTCCTCTCTTCCCACGTATCTTCTGCCAGTGAAGTGTTCCTGGACAGGCATCCCTGGGACTTGGAACATCAGCTCCTCAGCTGCTGGGGATCAGGAGAGTGTTTGGTGAAGGGCTGTGCATCTTCTAGACTTTGCATCTGAAATCCACATTCAGTGACAGACTGCTGGCTCATGATGTTCTGTGCAGAAGTCTTCAAAGTTGGGTGCAAGATGGTGCACTGAGCTGTGAGGTGAAAACATTAGAACTTTAGTGTTACACATATCTAATTATCAGCTACTAAATATACATATGCCAGGTGTACGTGTTTAAAAATATTTCCCTGCTGGGGGTTTATATTGAAGAATTTTTAGACAACACTGTTCTAGTACTGTCAAAAAATATTTCACATGGCGTTTCTTACATTTTGCTATAACATCCAGTGTCCAACAGCGTCCAGTTCTGCAGAGCCTTCATGTCCTCTCTGATTTCTTCATTACCTTGCAGCCATTCTGGATTTTGTTAAGTTTTGGGGGGGTGAAGAAGGAAAGTAATAACTTCTTTCAGAGTGCCTGAGCTCAGGAACTGGGAAGGAATTCTGGATGACTGTGGCCAGAGGCACTGAGGGAATAAAAAAGCAAGAAAATAGCATGGTACTAGGAAGAAGGGTAGGAGAATCCTAAGAACAGGGGTCTCATATCGAGCCAGGTGTGGATATAAAGACTCAGCCTTTGAGGTTGGAAACAGACTGTGTCCCAGTAATCTTCAGCAAATGGCTGGACCAGGAAGGAAGGGCCTTGAAAGGACATAGCAGAGGGGAACATCAGATTTGAAAGTATTTATTTGTGGCATTCACATTCTCTGAAAAAGTTCCTTCGCCCAGGATTTTTCTCCTGGGAAGCTGAGAGGCCTCAGAGAAAAGGAAAACAATTCTTATCTTGTTTGCTTCTCCTGTGTTGTGCTCATGGCTGGAATGTGTTTGGAGGTTGTTTACCCACAGGTGATTGCCTAATTGGATTCTGGTGTGAGTTGTTTTGACTCATTTGCCAACTGGGGCCAAGCTGCATCGAGACTCTGGAAAGAGTCATGAGTTTTCATTATTATCTTTTTGGCATTGAGTAAGTATCTTTTCTGTATTCTTTAATATAGTGTAGTATAGTATTCTTTGATATAATATAGTATAATAAAGTAATAGATTAGCCTTCTGAGAACATGGAGTCAGATGCATCATTCCTGCCTTTGTCAGGGCTCCCTGCAAATACAGTATTTATTTAATCCATCTCATCCAGCACATGATCTGCAAGAGAGCAGAAGAGCTGAAGAACCTTCCCTGGAGGGCCTATGTACCCCAAGCCTATACAAACTGGGCAATTTTAACATCTCTAAACCTACAAGCTGACTCTTTGCTATAAAAATATGGGATGGAAAGTTTGGGAAACAAAAATGAAGACAAGGAAGGACTGGCAAAATGTAAAGGTAGTGATGTGGAAAGTTGGATGGTCTGAAAAACTTGGGAAGAAGTTTAGAGGTGGTAGCCAGCAAGGCTGGCACAGTGAAATAGAATGGATGAGGAAAAGGAACTTTCACCAAATAAACAGCCAAGCTGCTTCCATCAGAAATAGAATTTGACTGGACTGTTCGGGGGTGAGAGCTGTAAAGAAAGGTGCAACATGGGTCTTACTGGGCAAGGGATGACAAGCCTGAGCAGGAAGGATTCCTCTAAGAATTGTCTGCAAAGAATTGGCCCTGGAGGATGTTCCTGTACTAGTGTAGACTACTGAAAGGGACTGGCCTGAGATGCCTTAAATCCCCTAAAACTACAGAGCCATCTGATGGTCACAGTTGCCACTGTCTTGGATGCAATTCTAGCCCAGACCTTGGGCACTAAAACTACATGTAGGTCGGATAATGGGTTTCCAGTGCCTTCCTTGCTTTGCAATAGGCATTTTTCTCTAACATTTGGGAGATGGAAGACCACTTTTGCCTGATGCTGTTTCATAACATTAGTTTCCAAATCCAGCACAAACTGGATTTGCTAAGCCAGTACTTACTGTTCCCAGTCTATGTTAAACATAGACTCTTCAGTAGGAATCTTTTCCTTATTCCCTTGGTTCTCTTCCATGTGGGCAGCGTACCTCTGCCCTTTCCTCACTGTCATAACTCTTCTATGGTCTCTTTTACCCTTAGGGAGGAGATCTCACAGTTTTCCCCCAGGGCTCACTGTTAAACTGGGTTGACAGAGGGGAAGCTACCACAGCTCCAGGCCCCTTGGCCCAGCTGGCAGTAAGAATGAGAATGTCTCCCCGGTATTTATACCGATAAATACGAAGCATACATCCATCTATATGCAGCTGAACCCATGGATGCACCCACAGAACAGCACTGATGGCCTCGTCTTTTGTCCCTTTCTGGCTGGGGTTCACAGTGGGAAATCAGGGTTCTGGACAAGGGTTCAATAGTGGGAAATATATGTATACACTTTTCATATGTTTCCGTGCTGAGATACTGAGTCCAGTGGCTGTCATTGTATTCCAGTCACATGTGCCAGCCCTTGGACCTCTGCAGTCCAGTTGCCATTATGTCCGCATATGCACCTCTCTCACAGCTCCCTCTCCAAAAAATGCACACCCTCCCTCTCCCCAGCTGCCAGCACGGGGAACACGTGGCCCCGATAGCCTGTGGCCCTACTCCAGTGTCTGCTGCTTAAGTTCGCCTAGTCTGCTCTCTCCAGCTGCTGGTGCCTGTGGTCTGACTCCAGTTCCTAGCCCGTAGATGTCCAGACACAAAACACATGCACATAGAATAGACAGTTCCTCCTTCAGGTAAATACTTAGAAACGGAACTTAGTAAGACAGGGCTTAGTAAGACTGAGCTGAGTTGGTACAAAGCATAGCCAGACAAGCATACTCACTAGTGTCCTGTTTACCTGTGAATGGCCCATTTTATAACTGTATTCCTCCACTTCTCTGCATCTATTCTTCCCTGAGTACAGTGGTTCAGGGTCTTACTTGGGAAGATTGACCATACCTGCCTTTATCTTGGTACTTTTTTGTTTTCCCTTGTTTCATCTTTAATCTTAGAAGAAAACAGACTGAAAGAATTTGACATTTTGAACTGAAAAATGAAAGGGCTGTCAATTTAGCTACTCTTCAAAAGGCAGTAACATATTAAGCAATTCCCGAGAGACACACTAGAGGTCCTGAGTTACATCTTCCAGTTGTTTCCTTCCTTTGGAGAGTCTGCAGTCATCTTTTGTTTCCTGAGACAGAAAAGCTCATCTGAATAGAAATCTTCATCCTGGAATGAGTAATAAATTCTAACATAAATGATTAAAGAAGAAGGTGTAGCCCAACTGCATTGAAATCTTTTTTCCTTGTCTCAGAGTTCTTACACAAAACAATCTTATAATTAATTCTCAGAGCCTCCACAATCTGTTTAATTTCTCATCAAGTCTCTGAAACACTTTCTCCCTCCAGGATTTAAGGTCTGATTACTACTGGAAAAAAAGGCTTTTAACAGGTTTGGCATGACAGACAATAATCAAACAAAAAATCCTGTACTGTCTTCATGCAAAAGGCATGCATTTTGGGACATTGATCAAAGCAGCAGTGTCCTATGGAATTGTCTCTGCAGGGTCCATGGAAGTGTCTAAAACTGTCCCATCCTAGCAGTAGGGTGAAAGGGCAAAATGTCAATAAAATAAAATAAAATACAAGTAAAATTAAAATAAACCTTCCATAAAAAGAAGAAAATCTTGTGAGGAGTAAAAACTAAAAATATGCATAAAAGAATAATCAGTATTGAAACATAAAAGGATATGGAAGAATATTAAATTTGTTCAAATTTATTTGTTAATTGATTTTGAAATTTGATTATTTGTATTGACTTTGAAAACAGCATAAAAATTCAAAGAAAAATATAAAAGTTATGGAAGGTAATTAAAAAACCAAAAAGTCCATATCATCTGCAATTCCTTGACAAATCAGTGAAACTGTAATATCCCCAGCACAGGGTTCAACCTCATGGCAGCACAGGTATGGAATAATTTCTCCTGAGAAAACCCAAGAACTAGCCAAACCCCTATCTCTTAGATGCAAAGTATTCACGACACTAAAGATCATACAAAACTTTTATACATCATATAAAATGCATTTTCATTCCTGATTGGGAAGAAGCTATAACTTCTCAGGCAATTTCTGTTAACTGCCTTAAAAAGAAGGATTTAAAAAGTGACACAGGGAACATTCACTACCAAATTTTTGAGATTTCCACTGGTCTGAATCCTGGAGGATTCAGGAACTAGGCCTCAGGCTCTATGATTGCCAGGATCATAGAAAAAACATGTCCTTTTATGTCATGTCGAGACGGCCTACAGAAGATATAAATCTCTGTAGAGCATCAGGCAAAAATATAGGAGAGGGGATAACAAAAAATTGTGAAGAAAAAGAGAAAACTTCAGAAGTATCCCAGAGTTTTTGAAGCTGCAATATCAGGATTACGGAAGGTCATTGGAATTAATTATGTGTATTTCATCAAAAGTGCTAGGGAGAAAAGAAGCAGTTGCAATAATAATTTTGAATTTTATATATTCAGAAAAGAATCGAGAGTGGTATAGGTTGTATATACAGAACTGTATATAACAGAATAGAATAGATTCTGAATATATATATAGAATAGGTTAACTAGGATGTATCTGGCAGGCTAGAAGCAAACAGAGTGTTCATGAGGTTTATGTTTAACTACCGTTTTTGTTTTGAGAAAAACAAAAACTGGTGGCTGGTGGAGATGTCTTGATTTTTGTAAAAGTGAGTTAGAGCTCCCAGGAAGATCGACCGGCAGGGAATATGCATGCCTGTCTGGAAAACTGAAGAAACTAAGATATGATTAAACACAATTTTTGTGCCTTTGCTATCTTGATCTATCATCTTTGCTTCTGACTAACAAGATCCGAGTTGTGAAATACTGTGCTCCAGATATTAAGAACAACTCCTCAGAACGAAAGAGTACAGGTGTACTTCTGCTGGAAATCCTTCTGCAAAGATGGCCCAAGTTATAGCCACTGATATAAAGGGGTCAAAAACAATCCCTCATGAATCCACTGATCCTAGATTCCTGTGTGGCCTCCAACACCCAGGCCCTCTCAATCATGGAATGACAGCTCAGCATTCAGCCAGCAATATACCAGAAAGTCCACATTTGTGGAATTTGTGGTCTGCAAGAAATTCCACATTTGTGTCAGTAGCTCAGAACACTGACTTGTGGAAAAGCTAAAGCAGACCTTGGAGCCACGTGAAGATTTGGTTTTGCTTTTATTGGCTCAACAAAGAAAGTATCCCAGCTGGACAGTCCCTTCTCTCTGCCCTGCCCAAACCCGATAGACAAATCAGGGCAAGGGGAGGGGCATGGTTTTCTCTCTAACTCTTGTCTAACAGTGAGCAGGAGGAGCACACTGTCCTGGGAGAGCTGGAGGGCCATGCTGGCTGTTGTGCTTGCTCTTTTACCTGGTGAGAGCCAACAGATCCATCTGCAGCAGGGCTCTCATCCAGCCCATGCAGGCTACTGTTAGGTAGATGACTCCTTTGGTCATCATCTGTTCTCCTACTTCTCACGCTCTCTTGTTATCTCTTATTGATGCAGGTGTTGGGATTGGAGCCTACATTGCTCAGTGGCCTGAGAAAATCATTCTGAGACCTGGAAGCTCTTTGACCATCTCCTGCCACCAGAGTTACAGTACCTTGCCTATATGTTCTGGTACCAGCAGCCTCCAAGAAATGGTTTGAAGTTAATAGTCAGTAGTACTTATTGGAGGCATCACTCTTATGAGGATGGTTACTCTGAGGCCAAGTTTGAAGTAACCAGACAGAATACTGATTACTCTCTGATGACAATCAAGAATGTGACAGCCCAGGATGAAGCCACGTATTTCTGTGCTGCGAACGGTCACACGGTGTAGCAACGGGGTTGAACACCAAGATAAAATCCCCACCTTCTCTGAGTGAGAGATGGAGTCTTTGAAAAATGTGAGACTTTCAGGAGAGGGGAAGAGGAAGAGAAGAAAGAAGACTTTGTAGAGGCTGGGGCAATAGACCCAGGATATTTTGAATGGGAGAGAGATAGAGCAGTGCAGTAGCCTCTGTCTTCAAAGGCAAAGACCTTCAGAAATGCAAACCCTAAGGTCAGCACAGAGAACTGAGGCATGGCTGGTATGGATAGATAAGGCAGCAGATATTTCTGATGATTAGTACTCCAGAAGCACAGTCGTGTCCCAGAGCACTAGCTCCCCACAGATACTCCCACAGCAGCAGTAAAAGAATACCGAGCTGCCGGAGAATTCCAAGTTCTTCCCTATAGTCATGATCTACACAGAACTGAAGCACCCAATGAGAAACTGTTTGGTGTATGAGAAGAGCTCAGGCCCTGATTATGGACTTAGGAGGATGGGGCCAGTAACAGTGGAGGAAAACATACCCGGGGTACCAGGCATACCTGCCCGTTGCGGAAGGAACAGTCCCTTGGCATCTTTACAAGCAACAGTGTGCACTGCAGCATTTTATTCACCTGCTTCACACACTACTTAATTGCAGGATCCCTTTCTTCCCTGCCACAGGAATGCATACAGTTCTGAGCTGGACCCAGGTATCCCTTCAGGGCAAAACCTCATAGGCACAGAAAAGAAACCACAAACAGCTGCTGTTACTTGTGAGAAACAGCTGAAGTTTCCTCCCATTGTGCCTCTGTCTCCATTGCTTGCAGAGCTGAACTTTTGATGAACTAATTGCTCTTCTGTGAAAGACCTGGAAAGCTGAGGGTAGGGTATTATTAGGATGCCCTCACCTGCCATTGCTGTCCATGCTCCTGCTTTTATTGCACAACTTTTTCTCCAAAGGAAGGCAAATAGCCCATAAAAGAGCAAAAGGTGTTTTTAAGAAAGTGTGGCTACACCCTGTGTATTTTGGATTCTGTTTTTATGCTGTGGCCCTGACAGCCTGCATACCTACCACTGAACATGAACCAACTGATTGTTTCATGTGCTCATGTAGAGGGCATGGCATATGAAGCACTTGGCTATCACAGGTATCAAATGTGCTGCTCCATGATGTGGCAAAGCTGGATATGGATATGCTGAAGTGACACACACTGTATGATCACAGCAAGAAAAGGAGTGGGAGGTGATAAAAATAGCTGGTGAGAGCCAGGAGGAGCAATCAGCTGGGAGCATGTCCTGTAAAAGATCCTCACACTCCATGTCACCAGCATTGCTGGAAGACTCCTGCAGTGCCCAGATGGATCACTCAGTTTCATGGCTGCATCCAAGTCTCCTGATCAACCACACTACATAAACCTACCTGTGCTCTGAAAGAAAGTAAACTGTTCTGGGCTAGGGAAATCCAGATGTGTGACACCCTTGGAGCCAATATTCTCCTGACTTCAAGGACTGCTCAGCAGCAAATGTAACACACCACTCCTTGCTCTCAAGGAGTGCTCCTCTGCTCCTCAGAACACCCTCAGGTCCATGATCTTCTCCCTGTTCATGTCAGGCTACAGACAGACAGCACGGAAGCACTGGGAAAGTGTTGTTTCTCACATAGCAGAGACATACTGAGTTCCTTTTTTCTTCAGTCTCTGATGTTTTGGAAGAGATCATCTTTGTAAAACATGTTCATGCTGATGCTGTCTGGAATTACTGAATTATTACTGCTGATCCAAATTCCCTGTGAAAGTTTCAGGAAAACTAGTTCATGGTGGAATTATAAAAAATATAAGCACTATGGTGGAGACTTTGGGGTGATTTTTGTTTTGTTTTTGTTTTGTTTTGTTTTTTCTTTTTTTCTGTTTGTTTATTTGGTTGGTTTTTTGTTGTTGTTTTTTTTTTGTTGTTGTTGTTGTTTTTAAATTCTGTTTTATTAAGTTACCCATTCCTGAAAATCATGTTACAGTCCTAGCTCAGACCTTTTTCATAAGCATTGCAAACCATATTTTCAGCTCTGGCAGTACAACAGAGGAAGGATCCTTTTTACTTGTCACCTCCAGAGCACTTTTAGTTCTGAGTGGCAAAAGCAATTTTTAGGCCTTGTGATAACAAACTCATCAGTCACCTTCAACATATGGCAGTTTAATGAAATGGCTCTTGAGTGCTCACAGCTGTGCAATTTCCAAGTGGCAACAGCAAACCACAGAGATCTCTAGGTTCATTGCCATTGTGAATTCCATGATTACAGTTCCCTCTTCCAGTTCTAAGGGACATTTTTCTCCCATGCAGTACTTCTTTGGCCAGCCTGAAATGCATCTGCACAAAAGGCCACTATTCCAAGTTTCTCATGAAACAGCTACTCTCCTTGTCTCATTGCTTGTCCTCAGATTTGTTCAGATCATTAACCAAATTCCTCCTTCAACAGTCTTATCTTTGCAGTGCACAGATAGGCCCTTAAAAATAAAAATGGAGAAAAAGAGAAACAAGAGAGAATGACAGAACCCCAGAAGTATCCCAGTTGTTTGCAAGATGCAATATCAGGATTATGGAAGGTCATTAGAACTAAATTCATTTCATTAAAAGTGCTAGGGAGAAAAGAAGCAGTTGCAATAATAATTTTGAATTTTATATATTCAGAAAAGAATCGAGAGTGGTATAGATTGTATATATAGAACTGTATATAACAGAATCGAATAGATTCTGAATATATATATAGAATAGGTTAACTAGGATGTATCTGGCAGGCTAGAAGCAAACAGAGTGTTCATGAGGTTTATGTTTAACTACCGTTTTTGTTTTGAGAAAAACAAAAACTGGTGGCTGGTGGAGATGTCTTGATTTTTGTAAAAGTGAGTTAGAGCTCCCAGGAAGATTGACCGGCAGGGAATATGCATGCCTGTCTGGAAAACTGAAGAAACTAAGATATGATTAAACACAATTTTTGTGCCTTTGCTATCTTGATCTATCATCTTTGCTTCTGACTAACAAGATCCGAGTTGTGAAATACTGTGCTCCAGATATTAAGAACAACTCCTCAGAACGAAAGAGTACAGGTGTACTTCTGCTGGAAATCCTTCTGCAAAGATGGCCCAAGTTATAGCCACTGATATAAAGGGGTCAAAAACAATCCCTCATGAATCCACTGATCCTAGATTCCTGTGTGGCCTCCAACACCCAGGCCCTCTCAATCATGGAATGACAGCTCAGCATTCAGCCAGCAATATACCAGAAAGTCCACATTTGTGGAATTTGTGGTCTGCAAGAAATTCCACATTTGTGTCAGTAGCTCAGAACACTGACTTGTGGAAAAGCTAAAGCAGACCTTGGAGCCACATGAAGATTTGGTTTTGCTTTTACTGGCTCAACAAAGAAAGTATCCCAGCTGGACAGTCCCTTCTCTCTGCCCTGCCCAAACCCGATAGACAAATCAGGGCAAGGGGAGGGGCATGGGTTTCTCTCTAACTCTTGTCTAACAGTGAGCAGGAGGAGCACACTGTCCTGGGAGAGCTGGAGGGCCATGCTGGCTGTTGTGCTTGCTCTTTTACCTGGTGAGAGCCAACAGATCCATCTGCAGCAGGGCTCTCATCCAGCCCATACAGGCTACTGTTAGGTAGACGACTCCTTTGGTCATCATCTGTTCTCCTACTTCTCACTCTCTCTTGTTATCTCTTATTGATGCAGGTGTTGGGATTGGAGCCTACATTGCTCAGTGGCCTGACAAAATCATTCTGAGACCTGGAAGCTCTTTGACCATCTCCTGCTACCAGAATTACAGTAACCTTGCCTATATGTTCTGGTACCAGCAGCCTCCAAGAAATGGTTTGAAGTTAATAGTCAGCAGTAGTACATGGAGTCATCACTCTTATGAGGATGGTTACTCTGAGGCCAAGTTTGAAGTAACCAGACAGAATACTGATTACTCTCTGATGACAATCAAGAATGTGACAGCCCAGGATGAAGCCACGTATTTCTGTGCTGCGAACGATCGCACGGTGTAGCAACAGGGTTGAGCACCAAGATAAAATCCCCACCTTCTCTGAGTGAGAGATGGAGTCTTTGAAAAATGTGAGACAGTCAGGAGAGGGGAAGAGGAAGAGCAGAAACTTTGTAGAGGTTGGGGCAATAGACCCAGGATATTTTGAATGGGAGAGAGATAGAGCAGTGCAGTAGCCTCTGTCTTCAAAGCCAAAATATTAATCGGATCCCTCCTTCCACCATCATATCTTTTCTTTGCACAGATATGCCCTGAAGAAGAGCTGTTGCTTAACTTTATGGGGTTGTGGTCAAAAGCACTGGATATTTATGAAAAGCATTCTAGTGTCTTTAAAACAAGTCTGTAAAACTCAGGGAGTCTCTGTAGAGTGGTCTGCTCCTTTGCACCTGCTTCTTCCATAAACTCCAAAGTATGGAGGACAGGTATGACTGATGCAGTCTCTAGTTTCCTGTAAAATTCTTCCACCAAAATAATATAATTGTTAGAAAATATATCCCTAAATGTTTATTCCTTATACATTTTCTTCCTTGTCTGATGTCTTAGGCAGCATAGCCTCCTAAGCTCAAAAAGCCTCCTATGAAAGACTTGGAAATAAAAATCAAGGACTCACATTTAGTGAATTCATGGCCTGCAAGTCTTTTCCTTTTGACAGGTTACAAAGGAACATTAAGGTGCAACAAGACTGGTCTCTGCTGGCATGTCTTGGAAACTGCCTTTTGAACATGACCTAAGGAGCTGCTAGAACCACATACTCCTTCAAAACTAATAGAGAGATGACTTCCTTCTTTTTAAATGAAAGACTCCTCATGGAATAGAGTCTGAAAGTGACAGTAAGTACACTAATGGAGCTCTAGACTGGAGATGCAGACAGAATAATCTTAAATCAATTTTAGTCCAATGGGTTAAGACCCTGAATAAATAGTGGTAAGGTCACAGACATACTAAGACCAAGGCAGGAAAATAATATTCGACAATTGGTTTTATTATTTAGGCAGTGACAGCCAAAAAAAAAATCCTAAATGTATTTTTTGGGAGAATTCAATATATACAAACAAATTTCTGTATAAACAGACATAGTTAGTGACTGAGTACTCTGTTCATTGTTGAAGAGAGAACAACCCAGAAGCATGCGACCAGCCTGATACCTCATGTTCTGTAGTCCTGTCTCTTGGCCCTACATGTTACATCTTAGTCTATGTTTTTCATTCCCTTCTCTAGGACATTAACACCTCTTCCCAGCTAAACTGGCTGTATCAGAAATTATGCGTTCTCCTCTGATACCTGAAAAGAATAGAAAAAATGTTTTTATAGTGATTTACCTAGTAGAATGACCTTATTTTGAGGGATTTTCTCCTGTGTTTAACGGTCTATTTTTCATATCCAGACAGACTCAAAGGAAGCCATTAAAGAGCAGTATGAAAAACAGGTTTACTACAGATACTTGGTCAGGTTGCTAACGGTGTGTCAAAACTTTGTGAGACAAGACCATGTCACTTACATGAAAGGGAGGGAGATAAATGTAGCCTGTTACCTCTCCCCATCAGTCCCCATGCCTTCAGACAGTCTGCAGAATGAAAGCTTGCTCTTACTCCTAGATGAAGCCTTTTCATAGGCAGAGTCACAAGCCCTGGGAGGATGCTGTCAAGCAACACCCAGCTACAGCGACAAACACCAGCTTGTAGTAAGGAAATGGCTCTCATTGCAAACCAAAAATTGCAAACTGTGAGCTTGAGGTTTGCTTGTCATCCTGGGGCAGAAGAGAGAAAAAGTAGAAAGGAAAGCAGCATGAACATGACCATGACACTACCAAGTGAAAAATTACTGCATTTAAAGCCAACCAATAAAAGAATAAAAGTGTTACCTTTTTGAGTATAAAAAAAAAAATCTTGAGAATATAAATTGAGCGATAATGGATACACTGGGAGGTAATTGGACTATCACATAGAAACAGCCATGGCAAAGGAAGGATGTGGTCTGTGGTTGTGTCATGGTTCAGCCCCAGCCAGGATCAAGCCCCACGCAGCTGCTTGCTCACTGCCCACCAGCAGGACTGGGGAAAGAATGGGAAAAGCACAAGTGAAAAACTCATGGCTTGAGATAAAGACAATTTAAGAGGTAAAGCAAAAACTGCGCACACGAGCAAATGACAACAAGGGATTCATTCCCCTCTTCCCATGGGCGGGCAGGTGTTCAGCCATTCCCAGGAAGGCAGGGCCCCATCACACATAACGGTGCTTGGGAAGACAAACACCATCTCTCCAAATATCTCTCTCTCTTTCTTCTTCTTCCCACTACTTGCCTCTTTCACATAGCAAAAGTGACACCATGGGATATGGAATATCCCTTGGATCATTTGGGATCATCTCTCCCTGCTGCCCCTGCTCCCAAGTTTCCATGCACCACCAGCCTCCTTGCCAGCATGGGGGTATGAGAAGCAGAAAAGTCCTTTAATGCTGTGTAAGCACTGCTTAGCAACAACAAAAACATTTCTCTCTTGTTGACAGTATTTGCAGAACAAGCCCAAACACAACCTCACTGTAGCTGCCATGAAGGAAATTAACTGTACAGCAGTCCAAACCAGCATTAGTAATCATGGCAATCATTCCTGGTTGACAAAAACAGGGGGTGGAGTCATGGGTGGGATTGTTTTTGTACCAGGTTATATCATTGTGGCACAGTGGGGGGGGGATCCACGATGATACATTGCCCAGGAAGCCTTTACAAAAACCCAAGGTGCATGAGCCTTGTGGCAGAGCGTGTGAAGGCAGCTGCAGAGTCCTGCAGCAGAGCAGGCGTGTTCTGCCTTGGTTTCTCTTAACAGACCTTCTCTGCTGGGACTTACTTTCATCATCTGAGAACTGAGCCTGCCCTCCGTGGCACACAAGCTAGGAAATTCTGAGATATCAAAATTCATTTTCACCAATCCAAACTGTGACTGCAGATGCACCTAAAGCCTATCAACTGTGCAAAGCTGGAATTATTTTTTTTTTCCTGATTAACCAATGTTTGCAATAGATGACAAAATGGTTCTTTCTTGAAATGATACAAGTGTTACAAAAAAGGAATTCTGACATGTAGAAGGTATCTCTCAGAGGCACTACATAAAATGTGTTGGGCTGTTCTCTCTTAAATAATCCTCCAATATCTGCTGACTGCCTCATGCCTGTGAGAACAAAGGTTGCCTATAATCCCTCTCCCCGCTGTCTCACTGCAGTTCTTCCTAATGGCTATGAAGGGTTTGTCTGGGACCAGTCAACAGATTCTTCTGGGCTCTCCTTGTGTGGATTATTTTAACCTATCAGAAAACTGAACGGGATCCTGAAAGACTATTCAAAACAGATTGCTTGCCATGGAAAAGAAAATAAAGGGATTTGTTTTAGTTCGCTGCCAAAGGTGAACCACATGCATTTGACTATGAAAACCACAAAGCATGTGTTATTCACATATAATCACAAATTACAGAAAAGAAGGCGTCACAATGGTTGGAATACAAGACTGGCAGTGAGGAAGTTCTAGGTGTAGAAAGGTTCTGTTCCCAGACAGTGACAGCCTTTGGATGTCTCTGCTTGTTTTGAAAAATGAGAATAGCAGATAAAATTAGTGACATAACATGGAGATTGGAGAAAGGTTGCAAAAACAACTTGGGGTGAAATGTAGACAAAGTATTAAACAAATCTGGGAAATGCTTTTATGAATTCTACAGACTATACAACTGATTTCAAGCTGGTTTTCTGCCATATCCCTTTAGACAGAGATTGAGTGATGTTCATAATGCCAAATGCCAAAACTTTTTTAGAAAGGCAGCTGTGACCTTAGCTTATGATACATCACTTTGTTACTGTGTACACCTCTGGGTTCTCTTTCGGCAGTGGCACAAAACTTACAGTAATAGGTAAGAAATTTTTTTCTCTTTTAATTCACTTCAAATGCCATGTCTGCTCCTTAGAGAATTTCATTATTATCCTCCCTAACATTATTAAACTGGTGTTCTCCTGGTGTGTTGGTAACCCTGTGTGTTCAGAGAATAGAATAAGTTGGGTCCTCTAGGTAGGGACACACCTTTCATTTTGGAGAATGGAATGAATGTGTTTTCAGTAAAGAAAAAGCTGTCCCTAGAAAGAATGAGGATAATGAATGAGACAAATAATGTGTGCATGACATTAGAAAAAGTTGTCCCAATGAATCAACACATACAAAAATTTCCCCAAAAATATAGCTACTCTCTATAATGCTGGTTCTTCTTGGGCTAGAGATGATTAAGGACAAGTGAGTGAAAAGCTGTCCATCTGTCTGGAAAGAACAGACTTACAGTCACACTTTGAAGGGGTTTAGAAAACAAAATCAAGCTGATACAAGCTTAAATTACCTTAGACCTTCCCAGGGTGAATTAAAGAATGTGTTGTCTTAGATAAACAGGAAAAACACATGTTCTAGCATTTTTGGTTGATAAAACAGAAGGCAAAAATAAATGCTTAACTATATAATAAGCAATACTAAAATCTCTCTGCAGATTTTAAAGTCCTTGTTGTTATAGAAAGTAGCTCTCCACTTCACAGCCAGTTTCTTTCCACTGTACAGACTTGCCAGTGTATCACCATCCTTTGTATCAGGATGGTGATACAAAGATCACAGAGGACAATGATCTTACTATTTCAGAATAGGTGCTAAACAGCCACTGAAAACCACAGAAAAATAATATATGGTTCATTTCAAAGAGAAAGATATCTTAGGGAATATTTTCTAATATTCTAATATGATGCCTAGATAAATAGAGAAATATCATCCAAAGAAATGGTGGAACCTCCAACAACTGATTGAGCCTGAAGCAAAAGGGCTCTGGACAGGGCATTTCTGATATTGATGTCAACTGTTTAGACACACAGATTTGGTGGTTTTCCATACAGACCTGCTTTCTAGGAGACCTGAGATAAATGTACTCCGTATTTCTTTTTTGCTGGTACCACATGACAGGGAATAAATTGATCAAAAATGTTGAAAGGTTTTTCAAGCTGCAAAATGGGAAAAATAATCAGACTGTTATTTTGGAAGTGGGACAAAGTTTATCTGAGATCCTGAGCTGGTAAAATGGATCTCTGACCCTCATGTGACCCTAGGCATTTTTGGGGACAAATGTGAATAATCATTAATTAAAGGACTTACTAATGATAACTTTTTCATGAAAGCCATGAGAGAATGGATTAATGGGAAATTGGTTGCTTAGGGGCATGAGAACTCCCATTATGGCAAGCCTAGGACCAGGACAAATGTGAGGTTCTATATATGCAGCCTTTATTTTTCATTTTTAAAAAAAACATTTATTTTGGAGAAGGGAAAAATATTCAAAATTTTGAACATCCTTCAAGGAAATATTATAGAGGTTGGGAATGAAAAATGCTTCTCTGGCCTGGGCAAATTTTTCTAGTTTATCTAATGTGATATCCAAAGCATATTTTGGAGGTAGATAAATTCTCTTGTGGGCTAAAGATGGAGGGAAGGTGGAACTTCTGGCAACTTGATTCACCCACAGATAAAGCAGGCTGTCTAAAGGGCTCTGGACAGGGTATATCTGAAACAATCACAGCAATTTGCAGACACAGGATTTGGTGGTTTTCTCTCAGCATACTTTTTTCCCTCCATTCTTTTTCCCCTTTTTCTTTCTCTGTTTTCTCCCATCCCAGCAAAGGATTTAACATCACAGTATTGGCTCAGAGGAATCAGGGGGCAAAGAGGTTTTGCCATCTGCTACTTCCCCATCTGATAGAAAAATGAGCAATTGTTCTTTGGCAGTTCTTTAAAACCATTTTACGGTCTGGCAGAAAGAGCATAATGACACTGGGGGTTACAGCCTGACTTTGTACAGCTGTGCAAACCAGCAGCTTCACTTTGGAGTCGGCACTGTGCTCAGAGTCAAGGAACATTCTTAATTAAAAGTTTAATATGGAGGAATTGAAAATTGCCCATGTGCTCATGATTAATGCTTTATAGGTAGATGATCTTAAAATGAGAGCAGGAGTGAAAGATAACAGGAAATTATGAAATTGATCTTGTGATGATGGGAATGGAGGACCATTGATCTTTTCTGGGAAATTCATGAAGGAAATAGGAATGACAAGAATGAGTTTTCCTCTCATTCTCCCAGGAAATATTAAAGAGGCCTGGGAATGAAAACGACCAGAAAGGCAGACCAGACACAGTGGGCTGATGATCAGACATTTCTTCCAGTTCTGACTTTTACCAATCACTTTTTTCAATCTCAAGCATGGTAACTTTCTGATTTTTTTTTCCAGTAGTTTCAGTAGTGTTATCATTCTTTCATTCTGTCTCTCTTTTTCATCTGCCTTCCACTTTTTAGTTGTTCCTTTCTTTTTGTGGGACAATGTTATTTTGTGGGTTTTAATCTTTACTATCCTCCTATCTGTTTCCATCTCTTCACTCATTAGCTGGTAAGGCTATGAGCTGAAGAATTTGGCAGAGATACTTCTGGGATAGGAAAAAAACCATAACGCCAAGTGCTGGCAGGGAGAAGTAGGAGCGATGAACCTCTCTTCATACCCACTTAAAGGAAAGCAGAGCAGTACCAAACCCTCTAGGCAGTTACCTCTATTTAATATCAGGTCATCTAAAGTCTGTACCAGCTCATACAGAAGCAGCCCAGGGATCTTTGCAGAGCAAGCACTGGTGGTCACAATTAAGGCATCATTTGAATGCAAACCCAAGAGCTTAGGGGACCAAATCTCTGCAAGATATTAATTTCTGCCAGTTCTCACTCTCTTCCTCTGCAAAGGAGAGAGTGATGTGATCAGGAAGAACATCCACAATTCATCATGCCTTCATACAAAAAAACCAATCCAGAGTAATAATTTTCTCTTTGGCTCCATGGTTTTCCGTACATTTCTTTTCCCAGCAGCACTCTACAGACCTCATGGGTTTCTCATGCTAGATGAGTCAAAAAGGCATTTTTGATTTAGTATATGGAAGCACCCCTGTGTTTTAGGGTCGCTGCTTGGCTTCTGAGTAATTTCTCCTGTCAGCCTTGTGCATCCTTTTGACTGCAGTCTGTTTTCATTAGTCTTCCAAGTAGGTATTAAACACTTTAGGATAGGGAAGCACATTTGATTTGCAAGTGTATAGAATCTTGCATCATTCTGGGAAGGCGTGTAGCCTAGGATCAGAGCTTCTCACACCTACAATAACCTAAGAATTAAATTTCATAAAGTCATGTTTAATGTTCTTAAAAATACATTGGTTAAGACCCAAGGCAGAACCCGTCCCTGGCATATTCATGTTACCCGTCTCAAATATTTTTCACTTCAGACAGTGAGAAGGATCAACTCCTTCCTTGTTTCCTTCCTTCCAGGTCATCTCATAGATGGGGGGCCAAGTAGGGTATCCCATGACAGCATAATTCTGAACACTGCAATGACCACCATGTCTTAACTCCCTCTCCAGGAATGCAACCCAGTTTTCTGAAGATGTTTGTGCCTTGTAAGAGACTCCCTTAACTTTAAATACATTACTACAAATACAGGCCTTACTTACAGCAAAACTGGGGACTTTTCTGCCCATCTGTTTGCTAATTTCTTTGCAGCCTTGTATTCTTCTGACAGAGGCAATACAAGAATTTCATGTGCTCGTGTATTTCTGTGGCCAGATCCTTTAAAATTCTCTGTGATGAGCAAAAAGAAATCCTTCCACTTTCCTGGTGTGTCATATCCAACAGACATTAATTGTCCAATAGACAGCAGTTAAAAGGCCAGGTATTTCAGGAGTAACACAGCACAGACTCAGAGAACCTCCATTTCCAGAGGGTTCTGATTGAACAGAGGGATGGAGGCTCTGGACCATGTTGCTTTGTGTTTCAGGGAAGAATGAGGAAATCATACCTCCAGCTGTGGCCATCTTTTCCCCATCAAAGCAGGAGATCCAGCAGAAGAGCAAGGCCACACTGGTGTGCCTGGCCTCTGGTTTCTACCCTGACCACGTGACTCTGGTCTGGAGGGTGAATGGTGTGAAAAGGACCGAAGGGGTGGGGACAGACGAGTTCTCCACACAGAATGAGAGCACCTACTCACTGACCAGCCGACTGAGGATGCCAGCCTGGGAGTGGTTCAACCCTCTGAATCGCTTTGAGTGTGTTGCCAAGTTTTTTCAGAATGGAACAACAGCATCAATAAACAAATTTATCCATGGTGATGCTGGTGAGTAAAAAAACATCTCTTACTGTGCTGTATAAGAAATCACAAATCAAAAGAGCAAGTGTAATGATGTGAACCACATCTATGTATAGCTTCCATACAAGGTGCTCTTCTGTCACAAATACATACCTAAAGCTCTAGGTGTTAGCATATGTCTCTTCCCATTGCTGGGCCTTTGTCCCTGGGTTACCATTCTACCTCTAGAGTTTCTTCAGGCTTTCCACTGAGAAATCTGTGTAGTAGATTAAATTGCACAGTATCATTAAGCACCTAGTTTTAGTAGGAAGAACGAGGCAGTGTTTTATAACTGAAACTTCTAAAACCTGTATTCTGTTTGCTCTGAAGTGAAACATGACTTTCAGTTCATTTTTGTCTTTCAGGTTGTGCACTCACAGAAGGTACGTGTGGCTTCTCACATAAAGGGAATTTTGCCTCTCCTCTCAGGCAATTATCAGTGTGTATTTTAATGCCCATTTTACTGACATTAAGTACAACGTGTGGGAGCTATCTGCTGTATGAATAGCTTCTGCTTTTTCCTGTAAGTGATTTGTATGTGATACTAAAAAAAACAAAAACAAAAGAAGAAGAAGAAATGTTTTTTGGAGGGCTGTTTATGCATAGTGTATGTAGCTCAGCTTTGGGGTTTAGCTCTCCCCTATGGTTCCATTTTGAAAATTAAAGGAGTCATGGTACCTTCCTGTAGATGGTAATTTCTCTTTATCATTCCTCCAGTCCTTGAAACTGGCTTCCATTGGGAATGTTCTTGCTCAGCCAGGAAAGAAATGATCCATACTTATCCAAGTGATTCTGACATCAAGATTCAGGATATAATGTTCTGAACATTTCTCAGTATCAAACTCAGGACAATTCCCATGATGAGTCACATTCTGCTCCACACTGCTGTCATGTATGGAGGATGTCCATACTACAAATTACATTTCTTTCCTCTTTGTCTGCATATTTGCACACTCCTGTTTTTCAAGAACTTCTTGAATGCTTCAGGAATCTTAAGGCTGAACCAAGACGGATCTTGTGTCACAATTCTATGGCAACCCCTTAAGAGTGAAAAATCTTCAAGAATAAAACTTCTAGAAGCCATGTTATTCTGGGCTTTGTAAAACTTTCTTTATACATCAGCAGCACTCATAAGGCCACTGGCAATAATGAGACAAAATAAAACACTGGTATCTCTTGCTTCAGCCTCTTTTGCGTTCCTGACAAGGGACTCAGATGAGCAGCCCAATTCATCAGTAGGTGTGGAACTCAGTACTTTCCCAGCATAAAGCCAATCTCTGTCTTTCCTAGACTTGCATTCCCTTTAGGTTCTTTGAGTCACTGTGTTCTGTTCCTTCCCTGGTTCTCTGGTGTCAACGATGCCATTCATTTGACTCTAGTTCCTTTATGTTGCTTAGCTAAAGATTTCAAGAGTTCTCCTTTGATGAAAGCTCCATTAGAACCAGCATCTTGTAATGATGATGGTGGAAATGGAATACACAAATACAAATGGTGTTTGACTTTCAGAGTCGTACTTGCGGTATGGAAATTCCCTGAAGCTCACTTACCTCATCCTCTGTGGCAAAGCCTTGGTCTATGCAGTTTTGGTGAGTGGTCTGGTGTGGACAGCCAAGGTAAGTCAGAGTGGCCCTGGAAGGCTGGGCTTTTACTCACTAATCAAGGATCAGTGGATGCAGGCTAAACCTCTTCCCAGAGGTCTGGCTGTTCTGCAGGTGCTCTCTGAGGCTTTGTGCAGTTCAGCCTGAAAAATCACAAATGATGGGTTTTCTCTTTCTGTTTTTCCAGAAAGCAAATAAAATCAATGGTATCTAGCAGAAAAATTGCTTCTCGCAATGCTCTTTAAATACATGAAAAAGATGAGAATTAAGGACAAGTTGCCCAGAAAGTAAATGAGGGGAATATCAGATATATCATGAATTGTGTAACCATTGTAAAGAGGTTTACAGCTGCAGAGAAGATAACAGGCAGTTTTTTGAGGTGATGCAGGGGATAAAAGTGGTCAAATATTTACAAAGATTTATAAAGAAAAGTGGCATCAACCTGAATAAATGGAATAAATTAAACTAACTACCAGGAAATGTTTTTTATTAGTAAGTTTTCCCTACGGCAGAAACATCCATGCAGTGAGAGCAGCAGAAGTCTCTGCACCTGACCCTTTAAAAGCAGAACAGGGAGATGTATTTGAAAAGTGACCTGGTAGACTTGAGGGCAAAGATATCAATAATCTCAGTTATACATTTTTTGTTGCTTTTGCAAGGATATACTGGAACGATCGATTTGTCCATTTCTGGATCATAATCCTAGAATCACAGAATGGTTTATGCTAGAAAGAACATTTAGAGATTATCTACTTCCATCCCCAGTCGGAAATGAGCAGGGATATCCTTCATTGGACCAGGTTGCTCAAAGCCCCATGCAACCAGGCCTCAAACCCTTCCAGGAGTGGGACATGCACAGCCTCTCTGGGAATCCTGTTCCAGTGTCTCAGCACCCTCAGCAGAACAAATGTCTTCCTTTAATCTGCAGCTACCCTGTATCAGTTTAAATCCAGGGCTCTTCACCCTGTCACTGCAGGCCTTGGTAAAACATCTCTGTTTTTCACAATAGTTCCCCACTGCTGTATCTGGGAAGGCCCCAGGCAGGCCTCTCCAGAGGCTTTTCTTCTCCAGTCTCAAGAGGGCTTGTTCTCTCAGCCTGTCTCCATACCCTGAGCCCCTGTGACTGGTTTCTGTGGGCCTCCTTGGGACCTGCTCTGTCATGGCCATGAGTTTCCCGTGCCGGGGCCTCCAGAGCTGGACACAGAAGTGCAGGTGGGATTGCCGGGGGTTCCCGTGGGCCCGCTCTCTGAGTCTGCCCAGGTCCCTGTGGTTGGCATCCCTTCCCTCAAACACACCAATGGCCACACAGCTTTGTGTCATCCCTGAACTTGCTGAGGCTGCACTTGCTCCCAGTGTCAATGACACACCGATGAAAGTTGAAAAAATGCTTTTGGCCCCAGTACAGACCCTTGAGGGAAACTGTGACTGACTGTCACTTGAACATTCAACCATGGATGGTAAGTCTTTGGGCAAGTTCATCCAGCCAATTCCTGTCTTTGTTTCAGTTGTTTGGTGGTTGTTGTTGTCTTCTCTGCGGTTTTACAGTTCTTCTAATTTTATCCCATTTTGTTTTCAATTAGACTGGTGTCAAGTTATCTAGAGAATAAATGAAGAGCCCTTGTCATCGCATCAGCAGGAACATGACAAGTTTGCTACCTTTCCATAGCAAATTATCTAAGCTTCTACAAACTTCTGAATATATTTTTTTGTAATTGTCTGTTGCCATTCTGTTCTTTGTGTTTTTGTAATCACTGCTGAGCTTTCCCTGTACTTCCATATCATAATGTATCATATTTCATTGTAACATATCTTTAAAAGTATCACCTTCTTAATGCTCAGAGGCTGGGAACTCATCTCCTTGATTTAGGAATAAAGGTTTTGCTTCTTTTCCCTTGAAAAGACTGAGTATTTTTTTAAATTTGGTTTTCTGTAGTAATAATGTCCTACCACACAACTTTCAATGATGAATAGTGCCATGAGGAACTCTCATTAAAGATCATTCACTGACAATCCCTGTAGTAGTAACTTACCAGTTATGGGAAAAGCAGATTCTCATCCAGTACTTACACTGTGTACCAACAAGTGGAGCAGGGCTGCAGGCTTTGGAGGCTTGCCCTCGCCAGGGGCTGATTTGCAGCCAGAACAGCTGCATAATTCAAAGGTGGTAGAAACGGAGACAGCATTCCAGCCAGATAAGAGGTTGTGACAGTGGTCACAAGGTTTCTTGGATGAGGGAAGAGACGAGACTGTTGACTCCATGTTCAGAAGGCTTGATGTATTATATTATGATATATATATTATATTATAACTATACTAAAAAGAGTAGAAGGAAAGGTTTCCTCTCAGAAGGCTAGCTAAGAATAGAATGGAATGAATAACAAAGATCTGTGTCTCAGACAGAGAGCGAGAGACAGCTCTGCCGTGACTGGTCACTAAATCCAAACATCCACAGGAGACCAATCACGGATCCACCTGCTGCATTCCACAGCAGCAGATAACCATTGTTTACATTTTGTTTCTGAGGCCTCAGCTTCTCAGAAGGGAAAAATCCTAAAGAAAAGATTTTTAGTGAAAAGATGTCTGCGACAAGAGGTGACATTCTCTTGGGAGAGTCATGGGACCATGATGCACTGTGGTAGCGAAAAAAAAATTGGTGAGTAGATGAGAAGTCACCTGACACTTAATGCTTTTGTTTCAAAAGGATCTGATGATAGACTTGAACCTGTCATACCTCCATTCATGTCATTAAAGAAAAAAGCTGCATATTAGTGCTAGAGGATAGATGGGTAGAATGCTATATAACATGTTTGCTGTTTTTTCCTGTTCTGTGTTTGTCACTCTTTTAATCTCCTCAAAACACAGAAAATGTCCTACTGAACCAAGAAATTGAGTTGGCGTTCTGTTTATATGGGGAACAGAAATTACTTAAGTAGTCTCATGGCTGCTTCAAACAAAACAGAGAACTGTTTCCTCAAAAATACTTTTCACAAAAGTGCTTCAAGGGGTCTTACATTCACACGATGTGAACTACCTGGTCTAGGGAAAAGTGTCCCCTTTCCTCTTTGGAGTAGAAAGGAAAGGAACAGTTCTCGGCAAGTGGGAATTGTGAGAAGGTTGTACAAAGGTGCACATTTCAGGGGGTATAACAAAAGTAAGCAAACAGAGACACCTTTTGATTCTGATGATGGGTTCTTTTCCCAAGTTACCCCATTATTCATGCCCTGTGAAGTTAGAATTGACTGGAACACAGCAGAATGGAGTATTAAAAAGTAATTCCAGCTCGGCCTGAAACACATTAAGATGAATATAATTTATTAGGACATTTGGTGAAAATGGCTGCATTTATCAGGGCTGTCAGAAGAACCCCCAGATCAATCTTGTCCTCTCACACACAGACTTTCAGAGTGGTCATGGCAGACCTGGGTCAAAGTGAACAGAGGACAAACTTGGACATAGGAATTTTGGAGCAGACAAGCTATGGTGTGAAGGAGGGACATAACTAAGTGGTTCTATATAAGAAAAGAATTGGTCAGATGACAGAGACTTCCCTTAAGACTCTGGAAGAAGAAGCATGTTCCCACACTGAATTCATATCTCTCAGCCACTGGAAATGGAGACCAAGGTCAGCAATCCAATCCTGTTCTTTTCCAAGCTTGCTACAAGCCATGAAATTCTCATTCCCACACACTTCTGCTATTATACAGGTGATAGTGCAGAGAGAGCACTTTTAAAGGGAGACAGATACATATCTGGGTTCATATAGTATCTCCTTTTTCTTTTCTTTCTTTTGAATTGATGTTTAAAGGAAAGCTTTTGTCCATCAAGCTCTTTTTCAAGAGTGTCTTGTACAGAGGATGTTTGTGATGGGGTTTCTCCTTAGTTCCTAGGAGAGAAGCAGAATTCTGCTTTGCACCCATTTGTTATCACTCCTTCTAGCCACCCAGGAGACCACTTTGGAGAAAGTGATGTTTTCAGGGTGATATTTATATAAGTCCACTTCTCTACAATCACACTGTGCCTCTTAAAATTTTCAAGAGAACCAGCTAGAGAGAATGAAGAGGAGAATTTTAGGCAAAAAGAAGGAGAGAATGCCAGGTGCATTGGACAATAGATGTAGCATGATGAACTTGCATTGACTATTTAAAGAAAGGAGTAAAAAGAAAATTAGGAAGAGTAAAAAAAATAAAGAGTAGGAAAAGCAAACCAAGAATGAAAATAAACAAATACATAACTCAGAGACAGGGTAAAAAGTATACAATTTAGAGATAGCCAACAGAATCAAACCTGTAGTGGACAAGAATTAGGAATGGTAAGAAAACAGGGAAATAAAGACTAAGAAAACCAAACCAAGGATGAAAATAAAATCATAACTCAGAGACAAGGAAAAAAGAATACAATTGAGAGATAGGGAAGAGAATCTAAGCTGTAGTGGATGAGAAGCAAAGGGAACTAGAATGTGTTTCTGTAAAACTGTGTTTGTTGTGACCTTTTCTGTGTTCCATAAATGATAAACCCAAGGAATTAGTAAATATGGAGAGTGTTTCTGGAGATCTTTCATCCACTTTGCACCTCATTATTTTCTCACACCACAAGTAAAACCATTGGTAGTTCAGTGGAAGCTCACACAGGACTGTATGTATGAATATTGCAGTCTAAGGTAGAGGAGCAGTTGTGAAGCTTTGGAAGCAGAAGACCTCATAATGTACTAGCCAGGCAGAAGAAGCAGGTGGCTCAGAGGAGAGGTCCTAAAGTGAGTTTTGGTCTAACATAGAGTCAACAGCAGAGGAAACCGTCTCTCAAGGCCTCAGCAGAAAATGGTACCTCAGAATGAGAGCAGGTGATGTGCCAAAGTGTGCTGGAAAATATCTCTTTAAGGGAACAGCAGTTAAATTTTACCAAAACAGGATGCGGTTTGACATTTACTCAGAAAACCATTTTGATAACATATCAGCCTCTCTCACCACAACACCACCCCAGCTTCTCAGGACAATACACAGGATGTGGCTTTCTGTTCACCATTTTACAGCTGGGCAGAAAAAGTGACACATAAACGGTCTCATGAAAGCTGTTGGGGTTTTTGCCTCAAGTTATCACACAATCTTCTTGTTGCTCAAGTCGGCAGATGGGTCCTGCATGTGCAGCTGCTCTTTCTGTTGTGCAACATACAAAAAAAAAAAAGATTTATGGTTTTGGAGGAGTTGCTGACCTGCTTTTACAAATTAAAAAACCTCTAATGTTTTTTCTAGACATCTCAAATCAGCAAATGAATATAACAAAAATCATACACTTGTAGAAAAATTGATGGGAGGGACTTCTGGAAGAGTCTCAATACAAATTCCTGTTCAAAACAGGGCTAACTCAATGTTACTCAGAGCTTTGTCCAGATGATTTCTAAATATCTTTAAGGACAGAGATTTGACAAATTGTCCAAGAAACATTTTCCAGTGTGGAAGCATCATCATCAGAAAGTGCTTTTTAATATGTTTAATCAGAGTTTATCTTGCTGCAGCTTGTTCCCACTTGATTCCACTGTGGCCCTCTAAGACTACAACTCTGGTTAGGCATTTGGAGTCATGCAATTACTAATCTTTTAGTCTTCTTCTCTCCATGATGAACAAAATCAATTCCTTCAACCTCTCTTATATTTCTGCCCCAGTCTCTTGATTGTCTTAGTGACTGACCCTCTGCTGCAGTCTACAGTTTTTGATATCTCTGCTACAGTGGTGCTGGGGCAGGGCAGGAATGTGTGTAGACTAGAGACGTGGTATTCCAGATGTAGTCTCAAGGGTGTTTTCAACATGTTAACTGCACCCTTGCTAATGCAACCAAAAATACAACTAGCTTTCATTGCTGAAAGGGCTTGCTGCCTATGCATGTTTAATTACTGTTCTGCAAGGTGGTTCTCCTAGCCAGTCAGCTGATATTTAAAGGATTCACATAAAAGTTCTTTTGCCTTTTCTCCAGGGATGTGCCTGTAGTCCAATAATTCCCATCCCAATGAAGAAACTGCACAATAATCACAAATTGAAAGTTTCCTTTGAAGATCAGTATGGTTTTCCTGCATGCATGGTAATAGTCCTTTGCCCTACAACATTTAAATATAATCTGACACAGTTCAGACTGGGAAAAAAATAATATCACAGTGTGGATGCTATGTCTAATTATGGAATCTTCCCATTCTACATCCTTTATTTAAACCTTTCCAAAACTGGAAAAACAACATTCTTATTCTTATTCTTATTCTTATTCTTATTCTTATTCTTATTCTTATTCTTATTCTTATTCTTATTCTTAATTTATTTCACAACTAGCAAATTATGCAGGTGCCTTTTATGCACCACAAGAACCTTGCTTAGTGCTTTTTTCTTTTAGAACAATTTAATATTTTGACTACCTGGCTTCCCACTTTATACCCTCCATATACATACAGCTTTTCAGTATTTTGTCTATGCACTTGCGAGCCATAGTAATGACTCCTCTTTTGTAATTTTAATCCAGTCTGTTGCATATTTGTTCTGTATAGATTCTATTCCTTCATCATCTTTTGTTCAAACTCCTTTTCATCACCATTGAAAATAGTAATTCTACAGTTTTCTTGTGATTAGGGTAACTTTTCCAAGCACAGTGAAAAACATTGTGGTTCAGGAAGGAATGAGAGTGCACATAGAAGTCACTATCTCTAAAGTATTTCAGACTTGCGTATGTCAGGCAACTGTTCTTTGTCAGGTATGAAAATGTCTTAGTAGACAACAAGCTGTGGCTGTATCAACTACAATTTACATTTCTTTTATTTTACATCTGCATTTGGTTAACCATCTTTATTGATTGTTCTGATAAGGTGGAGGATAAATGGCTGATCAGGAAAGAGGAGTTCAGCAATTAGCCTGCACTTCAAATACCTATTTTGCTTAGGTCTTATTTCCACCTACTCTTGTTCCACCTTCTCAGTAACATCTGGTTTGTGAGTAGATGATTGCCCTACACCCCTTTTCCTGTGCTGAGAGCGGCTCCCTTTGGACGGAAGGTGCTGAAAGGGGAGAGGTTTATGTAAAGAAAGCAAGTGACTTTGAAGTGTTGTGTCCAAACTACTGGCACAGAAATAGAGGGCTGAGTAATTCAACTTCACAAACAAAATATCCAAATAGAATTCTGCAGGGTTTAGCCGGTTAGCTTGGAATCCAGCCGAAATGTCACCCTCTTGCTTTAGAGTTGCACCATAGGAATAATAAATCAATTGCATCGCCTTCCCTGGCTGCTGCAGATACCAGTACATAGAATTGTGATTATCATTTTGACTGCATTTCAGGGTAATGTTCTCATCTTCTCTCACCACAAGACTTGGGGTTTGGGTGATTTCGGCTCCTGTAAAACAGAACAACATGAAAACACAGTAAAACAAGTAAGCCACATTCTCCCAGCAGCAGAACAGATATTATGGCTCTACTGATTCCTTACTTGTTCCAAAGAAGTACATTGCCACACACAGAGCCGTCCACATCCTCATTTCTGCCTCGGGAATCAGTGACCCTACCCCATATGACTTATATAGATCCGTTTCACCTCCTTCCCCTAAACCAGTAGCGGATATCTCTGTAACAGCTACATCCACGCTGAAAAACAAGCTCCTTCCTGCAAGATTTCAAGAAAACACTTTATTTGAAGTGCATGTGTTGAAAACACACAGAAAATTTCAAACTGACTCATCTGGAAGCTTTTCATACTCTACCAGTGACAGCTGTGGTTTTATTTATCCTTGCGTGGTTTTTTTACCTTTTGATATTTTGTTTCCAGAATAAACCAGAAAATGTTTAGTGCGACCAAATAATGTGGTTTCATTTTGTACTGGTAACTGATGGATCTTTTCTTTCAGAAAAAATACAATATCTATGCTCAGACCTTAATTTTTTTTCTTCTTTCTCCACCTGTTAGAACAAACATGTATGATATTATTTTGGGAAGAGCTTTATATGGGAGCCTGTTGCAGCCTTAGCACAAAGCAAAAATGAAGGAAAACTGGGTTATTCCTGAAGTAAATATCTAACAATTTCTTGGCCAGCAGTACCTGTACTAATTATATTATATATATATCTTGCAGGATCCAAAATGATACTGCTGATTCTGACACAACTTTTAACCTGCAGTAAGAAGAATGATTGCTGTCCCACCATGGTATTTTGGAAGCACAATGGGAGCCATCACACTATTCATAATTTGCCATAATTTGCCATTTATAGCTCTGAAGTGTATATATTACAGCCCCAGGGGCCAGTGCTCATATCAAGCAAGACAAGACCTGTGCTACTGAAAATATTCTTTCTTATTTAAGTGAAAGGGTACCATCTGGTGGAGTGAGGGGGTGTTTACAGTGATCCTTAGAGGAATATTTTTCAAAGATCTTTATTTTTGCATTTGCAGATATTCATGGAAAAGGGACTAGAACTAATGTACCAGAGATATACATGTCTATTGTTAAACTGGAGACTGTGAAATGCTGTGTTAAAAATGTTGACTCAGAAGTACACAGGTTCTTTATCTGGACAAGAAAAATATCAGAGGTGATATTGAGAATGGGATTTCAAAAACATAATGCAGATCAGGAGGGGAACTAGTGTCTGTAGTAGCTGATAAAGTTCGTAACTAGATATGCTGTAAAAACTATCCTAAGATCCAGGTAAATGGGCCGGGAAGAGAAACCTCTTTTCACTCAGAACAGTTTCCCTCTGGGTTTTATATGGTACAGCAGCCAGAGGAGGTCTACAGCAATGTTACAGGTAAAACCTTTCAGAACAATATCTAGATTCAAATCCCATGTTGCTGTTTTGAGACAAGATCTGAATCCTGACAAACCAGCTCTCTAGTGCACTGTGCTGTAAGGTATCACAAAGGGATTAATCACTAATTTTTTGCTACTGTATAAAAAATACAAATTTATAGCTTAGATTTCAGATTCTATGTTTGATCAATAAATAGCTAAGTATTTATTCAATAAATATTTAAGTATTATTTAAGTATGTATTCACTTAATACAAAGTGAAAGAATTTCAAGAGGAAAATATGACTCACAACATCCTGCTGCACACCAGTGGTTAAGTCAAAGTGGTTAAGTGTGGGCAGTTGGAGGGAGAGACTCAATCCAAACTCACTTCATCCTGGCAGTAAGTTTGTTGAGTTGGTCTTCCCAATGAAGTTGTAAAAATAAAGGCATCAAAATATCTTACTGGGGCACTCTGAGCATAACATGGCTGATAACCTATTCACCTAATCATCAGCCCAGTGCTGTGACAGGCTTACATTCTTTTAATGGGAATAAACACATCCAACATGGGCTTCACTGTCAACAAATGCCATTATTAACCTTTTAGCCATGTTTTTTTAATTTTTGTGTGACACTGAAATTATGAGATGTGAAAAAAGTTGATAGTAGAAACATTAGTAGAATTGATCCAGTAAATAGTAATGCATCTTTCAGGAAAAAAATTACATTGTTAATTAAAATAATTAAATAATTAAATAATTTCTTTTAAGTACTGCGCTTCCTTTTCTTTTTTTAGGGTGGGAAAAAAAAAATTGTTCAAATGTCCTGACTATTATCCTGTCAGGAAAAAAGACAAGATGACATGAAGAAAACACACCCTTTTTTTTTCTCAATTTGTCAAATTTATTTAAAAATTAGTTACATTTGTCACCTTCCAGTCATGAATATAAGGAACATTTCACATGAGAGAATACTCACTCATGCCTGTAAGCCAGCTGTTTCAGACTTGTGTTGTGACATTATTTTTATTCGAGAAAGATATGATAATGGTATTTAGAATAATTTGCATGTTCCATAATCTCTTCTGTGGTCAGTTCAATTTCACACAGCACTTTTGGTGAGGATGAGTTACATAGAGAAGGATTTCAGTGTGGGTTTCAGCATGAATTTCATAACATCCAGAGATGTAAAAATATTTATCTCATAAATCAGGGGTTTCTTAGCTCTCTTCATTGTCAGAAATTTGAATGCTACTATTATTCAGGGTTGAATTACAGGTTTTCTTTCAGGAGAACCCAAACTTCTTGATAGTGTCTCTGTTACAGAACCTGTGTGTTGCTTAGTGAGGGTCATGGAAGTTTCAGCACAGCACAAGATTGCTGTCATTCAGTTAAGCCACTGGCAATGTGGGTTTGGTGCTATAGCCCTCCTACTCAGGCCTAGAATTTCAATCCACTTTTTTTAGAATTTTTTTTTTTTTTTTTTCATTTGAACCAGATCTAAATTCTTACTGCAAATACAATGGAATTAAGGGATGGACTGTTTATCGCAGAAACATCCATTGGTGAGGGTGGAAGGGAAAGAAACTGGACTACTGACAGAAACTTAGTCTGTTCAGCTACTCACAGTCAGAGTAAAGGAGATTATTTTGATGTTGTTGCAGGATCTGCGTGTGCTTGGTCATGCTGAATGCTCCTGGCACTGTAATGCACCCCAGTGTTTTGGGATCTCTGTTTTTCTGATAAGGTGTTTTTATACTCAGTCTAAATTTCCACTTGCTTTGCTGCCTGCACTAAAACATGCTGTCTGAACTCCCTGAACCGATTGTTGGAAGCAGTAAATGCAAGATTGTCTCTGTGCCCCTCCTGGTGGAGAATCAGAGAATCCACCTGAAAGAGAAGGAAAGATGTAAGGAGTAAAACAAAACAAAACCAAACAAACAAAACCAGAGAAAGGAGAAAGTCTTCTCATGCACAGCAGATCGTTTCTGTTCATGTATTTATTGAATGTTGTGATAAAAAGAAGAAGCAATGGCTACCCAGGTATCTTTCTTTCCTTAAACATCACCGATCTCAAATAATTTTCCTTCCTCCAGACAGGTAAAAGCTACAGACCAGTTGAATCACATACCATTGCAGACTTTCTATCCTACACTGCCATTTGTCTTAAGCTTATCCCTAATTTGCTCCAGAATTTGCATACGATACTCTTACAGGTTACTTCCATTCTCCCCTCTTCCAACCTGTCTTGCTTTTCCTCCCCCTCCTCCACCTCAATTAAAACTCATCATTTCTAAACAGGTTTTCTGTGTCTGTGCCCTTTAGCATCAAAGCTTGCCAAACCTCACAGCTGTGATCAGACTGTACTTTTGTTAGTCTCCACATAACAAAGCAACCTTTTAAAATTTCCATTACTAGACTTTCAAATGACTACTTTTGGTCATCTTGTAAATGTTTAAGAACACAAGAAACTCTCAGGCTTTCCCCACCCACTCATCTGGCCTACACAACCTCATCGTGCATATTCTACCTTCTGTTCTTTCAATCACACAGAGTGAGAGGAATTATACTGAAAGCCTTCCTCTGTTTGGCAATCAACACCAGGATCAAGCACATTCTCACGTTCATCCAGGTTTAGTCTTTCATATCACACTACTCAACAACCATGAATATCCTGTCCTGAAGGACTGATGGCTCCCTGGGGCAGCTGATCACAGCTCATATTAGTCTGCCTCCTATTTTAGCTGCTGGTATCAAGCATGTTGCAGCCATACTGATATTTTGCTTCTCACTAATAAACCAGATGATGAATGCTTTAGAAAAGAGAGCCAGAAAGAGAACAGGCAGCATTAGGAGTCAAAAAGTAAAAGGGAAATTTGGCATAAAGCTAAGTCCTCTTGTCTCTTAAAATGCAACTACTTTGGTGAGAGGGAAGATAGAACTGGAAATAGCAGGCAGGGGAACAACAGGTGTATTACCTCAGCCAGAGGAGAGATAGGTGGAGGCTGAAATAAAGAGACTAGAAAGCCAAGGAAAGTATGTTTAGTCTACTTGCAATGCTGTGGACCGAGATGCGAAAATTACAGCTGTTTGTCCTTCACCTAAGCAATGCCTAACATTCAAGGTATTGATTTTGTGTATATTTGCTGTCAATATAGTCAATAAAATACTTTGCAGAGGAAGCAAAAACTATAGACCTCTAAATTCTCATGTAAGTAAAGAAGCATGCTTTACAGCACAGCTGCAAATAAAACCTAAAGGATGCTGGCTGCCACACATTCTTGAGTAGAAGATACTGCTCATTAACTATTCAACAGTTTACTGAAAAACCAAGGAAAGAAGACAAGTCAGCAAAACCTTAAAACCAGCCTGAAACTGTATTTTATCACATGGTGATGAAAGTATTTAATTGCAGAGTTTTCTTTCTGTCACATCTGTATATAATCTCACATATAACCACCAAACAAAAATTAATTTCTTTGTTGCCAACCTTATCCATATGATGAAAAAAATAAAACAAAAACATTTGACTTTGCAAACAATATAAAAATAACATATAGCCAGGCAGTGAATAAAGTGAGAGTCTCATACTACAGGACCAAGAAACACAGCTTGTGTTTTATGATACTAGCAGGACTGTATGGGAGAAGGAAGAAATCCTTCTGGCTGATGATACTACAACACAAAGGTATAACCCTACAGTATTTAAGGTAGTTTTAATTAATGATACATCTATATCTTTGGTTATAGGATGTGATTGAGAAAGAGTGCTACTATTTCTATATCTGTCACAGCTATCCATTTTTTCACTGTTCAGATTATTCCAAAAATATTATTACATACTGGCTAAAATTACCTAGAAGCTGATTTTGTGAACAGTTAAACATGGAGGGGAAGGGCTGAATCTGAGTGACATTAATAACTTTTTTTGTAGTTTGAGGAGCGTGATCTATCAGGCCACTTTCACTGTGCAACAATGTACACAAACCCTGTTATATTTCATGACTCTTATTACATCCTGAGAAAATAACTCATGAAGTTAGTTATACTTGCTTGAACACACTTCTTCTCTGGGAAAGAAGATGGGAATCATAAATAACAGTTAAGTCCATAAGCACCTTTATTTGTGGTGATATTTGATGTTGTGTTGGTAATCAAAGTACCAAGAAAAAAAAGGGAAAAAAAAAATCTCACAACATGCTCTGGTTGAATCTGTCCTTATCTCAACCCTTCATGCCCCACTTCAGTAAAAAAGGACTGTCATGGGTTTAAGCTCAGCTGGAGATGAAACAGCACATGGCCACTCTCACCCTCCTTTTCCTCCCACACCTCCCCTGGTGCAATGGGGAGGAGAATCAAAGTAAAACTTGTATGTTGAGATAAGATCCGTTTAATAATTGAAAATAAAGTCAAATATAATAATAATGAATATTAATAATAATGAAATAAATGAGTGATGCACTCACCATTGCAGTGTAATTGCTCACCACCCTCTGACCAACCCCAGAGTGGCCGTGGTTCCATGAACTCCCCCCAGTTAAAATACTGGGCATCATGTTCCATGGTGTGGAATATCCCTCTGCTCAGTTTGGGTCCACTGTCCCAACTACACTCCCTCCCAGCTTCTTTTGTGTGCTTCCTCACACATGAGGCATAGAAAAAGAAAGAGATCCTTCACTCGGGATAAAGCAAAAAACCCTACATTACTGTGTTACCAACACCAGTCTCTTCCCAAATCCAAAACGCAGCACTGCAACAGCCAGGAAGGAAATTAACTCTACCCCAGCTGAAACCGGGACAATAAAGTATAAATAAACTTTACTATTGTATTTGACAACTTGAATATCTAGACTTTTTCATAGAGAAAGATAAAGGATTCTCAATAAGCATTGATAAATTTGTATAACTAAGATATATGTGAGCTTCTCCATTATTTTAACACTACTGACTTTAACAAATATGCTTGAATCCACAGAAAAACCCTTATTACATTTTCTTTACAAGCTTTTGAAACTGTTTAGTGAAACTGAAAAAGAGTTTGGGGAGCAATGTGATTATATAAATGAACCTATGTTGATGTACATGCAAAATGTGATAACACAAGTTTCCCTCAAACTGTGATAAAAAGTTGGCATCAAATATATGTCAAGAAATTAGTATAAGCAGACAAATAGAAATAAAAAAAGAGAAATCAATTAATCTCTTATTTCTGCAGTTACATATGATGATTTAAGAAGAACTAGGATGAATTTCTAATAGCAGTAGGGCTAAAGGATATTTTCCTATTCATATCATTCACTATAGTTAAACTTGTATTAGGATACTCTAAAAGAAAGCAGAAATCAAAGTTTATTTATGTTAAAAAACTGGTATAATTTTCAGGAAAATCCACAAACACCAGAAGTTTATGCCCAAAAAGGAGACAGAGGAGTCCTTCAGCTTTATTTGAATTAAGGGGGTAGTCCACTGGGGTGCACACCCACAGGGTTTTCTCTCTGGAGGTTTTGGAGGGCGCAGCCTCCCTTGATCCTAAACTCCCAGCTGCACATTTCCCTCTTCCTTTCCCCGTTGCTGAGGCATTAGGAAGGTACAGCCTTCCCGAACCGCCTACCACACATTGCCCCCTCGAACCCGCTGTTTTACCCCAAGGCTCGGAAGTTCAGGCTTGTGCAGCCCCTGGTCTGTTTCAGGAGCCGAGGTGTCAGGGCTCTGCAGCAAACCTGGGGCCCTAAGTCAGTGGAGACATTAACACCCATTGCAAAGATGTTAACACCCACACCTTCATCAGTCAAACTCTTTGTAAAGATGTGAGATTTCCTCTCATAACCCAGCCCAGGGAAGATGTTATTTATAGCTTTGTTTTTCTACTTGAAAATTTTCAACATTTTTCTGTCCCTAAAACAAGTTCTTATGCATCATTTACCCTTTAGTTTTTCTCGACCTGTGGGAAAATGTCAAGCATCTCTAGAAAAGACTGCAGATTAAACGGCATTAGGACATACTCAATGTTGTCAGGTGCTGTCAAATTAAATGTCTGGCCATGGTCCATTGGGATAATTCAAATTTACAGGATAAAATACCTGTGATCCAAATTTTATTACATAAGCTCATAGAGAAATGCAGCCAGTCTGACAAACAGGGGCTCAACCCCTTTTGCCTAGACTAGTCTATCGCAGGAATTAATTTATTCAGCATTCAAATCATATGGTTTCAAATCTTAGAACCCAATATTGTTAATTCATGCCCTTACTAGGAAAAAAAAAATCAATTAGTCATTTATCGGATAGTGAGAATGTTCATCCTTCCTCTTCCATCACGCTTTGGGCGCCCCCTGTGAAACACGGGCAAGCACGGAAGTCCCGGCAATCCAGCTGCTATTGTGTCTGCTCTAAATGCACTCTGAGTAAGCTGATGGTTTTACATCTTCCATCCTGAAGGTTTGGTCTAAATAATTTTCATAAATTAGCAGATTGTGCATAAAGTGGCAGACGGAGAGGATGGCTGCAGGTGCCAGCAATCTGCAGGTGACAGTGGCTGCATAATGGCCCTTTGCCCTTTTCTGTGCACCTGTCCTGCCTGCTGGGCTCTCTCTTTAACCCAATGTCTGCCCCCAGCATTCGTCAGGCCTCAGCACGAGCTGTGCCAGCCAATTCCTGAGCAGGATTTTAGGGAACAGGCACAATGCCTAAACGAGATTTAAGAACAACCTGTTCCCTATTCATTAATAAAATCTCAGTGCAGGGTGAGTCAAAAGAAATTGCCCCTCCCACACATAATTAAACTGATTGTGAGCTGATCCTATTTCCCCTTCCCCTAGGGCATGAACACACTTGAGGGCTCACCTTTCCATGGATTTCTCACTGATGAGCATTCCTTAGACTGAAGTAGATGAACCACATTCCATACATCCTGAAAATGCAGATTTTAAGAACAGTCTCAAGGACAAGGCAGTTTTATATTTTCCAGTGAATCTTATTTTTATATGTAAAATAGCAATGAAAAAACATACAAAACTTATCAGAGATATTGAAAAAAATCAGTAAAAAGCCTTTTGATTAACTCAGAATTTTCTTTGAAACTTGGGAGTAATTGTACTTGTGATCTGAAACAAAACCTCTGAAAAGACTTTACTAATGAAAAGTTCCTTTTTCATTCGGCTTCCAGGATTAACAAAAGGTAAACAGTCCGTATTTATCAGGAAGCAACCGGGGCACCTCCCTTGAGAGAGGGTGGGAAGTGCCAGCTGAAACCAGCCCAGCTCTCCTCAGCCCATAAAGAGCTCTGTGCAAGAGCTGTGTTTTCATGTGTGTAATATGTGATGTAAAGTAATTTATGCTTGGGTGGAAACCAAGGACAGCCCAGAGACAGATGACCACACCGAAGTTGGGAAACTCCTGGTGGCAGCAGGAAAGAATGCCTCGTTAACAAGTAAAAAGACCTGGCTGGTGCGGAGATGGGCTTCTCCTGGAACCACCCGGGAACACCCAAGGACGATCAGCACTTGATAAATGTCATCAATCAAGAAAACGAAGTCATTAAGAACATACATCTGAATACCCGACTTCTCCTGACATGATCAGCACCCACCACCACCCAAGAAACAGCAATTGTCCAGCCATACACAGTGAAAAGAAACTTCATACATATGCGGGGTGACAAAAGAAATCGGGGCACCTCTGCCTCAGGCAGAAAAACCTGTATAAAACAGCCTCGGGTGGAAACGGCATTGGTGAACAGAGGGGGATCCGATGTGACAGAGGTCGGATCTGTGTTCACCCAGTGCCGATCCCGGTCTCGAGCTGTCTCTTTGGCCGTGGGTCTTTGAGGACCATGTTTTGGTCATGAAAATAAAATCTTTTGTATTTATTAATTTGGATTTCTGGCTGATCATTTATAACAAACGAGAAAGCCAAATTAATATCTGCGAAAGATTTTATTTTCGTCATCAAAACACGGTCCTCAAAGACCCAAAGCCAAAGAGACAGCGTCGAGACCAGGATTGGCGCTGGGTGAACACAGATCCGACCTCTGTTGCATTGGATCCCCCTCTGTTCACCAATGCCGTTTCCAGCGAGGCTGTTTTATACAGGTTTTTCTGCCTGAGGCAGAGGTGCCCCGATTTCTTTTGTCACCCCGCATATGTATGAAAGTTTCTTTCACTGTGCATGGCTGGACAATTGCTGTTTCCTGAGTAGTAGCAAGCGCTGTATTCAGATTTTTTTTTTTGCTGGCTACTCCAGCTATCTTGATTGATGGTATCTATCAAGGAATGATCACCCTTGGGTGTCTCCTGATGGCCCCAGCGAAGGCCTATCATTGCGCTGGCCATGTCTGTTCATATTTAAACAGGGCATTTTTTGCCTGGTGCCTTCAGGAATTTTGAAATTCTGAAGTAGCTGTCTGTCCTTGGGCTGCTTGTGGTCAGAGACTCGTTGGATTTCACAATTTTTATAATACACATTTTCTCTTTATGCATTAATTACTTTAGGACATATATTACATCGTTGATCATTTATAACAATGTGTTTTCAGCATGAGGCTCCAGGCACCAGCACCACAGCTCTGGTGTCACTGCTGATGAAACTCCGTGTGCTGGCTGGCAGCCGCCTGTTCTGCCGAGCAGCTGTGACACGTTCGTGCAGGATGCTCGCCCTGTCCCAGCGGCGCTCAGCACCGGCGCTGCGAGAGCTTCAGAGGAACAGTGCCACTGCGGCTTTCCAAAAAGCTGGACTGATCATCCCTGGAGCTGAAAAACTAAACAGGGAGGCTACAAAAGGTCTGAGAGCACTCACCTGAAAGAAGGAGGAAAGAAGGAGAAGACACACCTCTTGGTCCTGATGGCTCCAGTCAGGAGCTTACAATGTGTCCTTACATTCAGCAGCTGTATAGAGAAACAACAACAACAACCATGTCAGCATTTTCCTGTCCTGCAACTGCACTGATGTCAGCAAGAGATATCAGGCACTTGGAAGCCAGATGTTCTATCTGGTGCCTGGATTTTATTTTTCCCTACAAAACCTCCCTTTTTCCAGTCTCCATTAATTCATTTGTCTGAATTTGTTATTTGGTTATGCTGTGGACTCTCCCTTTATTCCCAGTTCCCCCTTTTTAATCATTTTTTCAATTTCCCGAAAACTCTGAAGTTAATACTATTTGTATGGTGCTTTATTCAATATTCCACTTCCACAGAATCATTTTACCAGAGAATTACTGAAAAACTGGTTGTGAAATTGGTCCCATTTTCCTGGAGTACTCCTTTTATGAGTTATGTTCCATCTTTGAAAGAAGAGATAAATGCACCTTAAACATGAATTTTTCACATTAATTTCTGTTCTTTACATTTTTTCACATTAGTTCCTGTTCTTGACAATTTTTGACACTGATTTTTTTTCTTTGAGTATAGGATGCTGAACCCTGAACCAACTGCATGAACCTCTTTGCATGTGGCAACTTCCTCTCCTCTTAAATGATTGGCTCAAAACATCTATTGATTTAGTCCTGCTCAGGCAGTAGCTCAGTCCAGGAAAATGAAGAATTTCAGCAGTTCATTACAAAGCACTTCATTATGAAGGGAATGACAGAAAGTCAGTAGGTAGAAATACCAAACTGCCTGATTAGACTATCACAGACTCATTGTAAGGCCGATTGACACAGGCTGTGTTTTAGGATAAATGTGAATGAAAAGAAAAATGGACTTGTAGAAAGCAAAAGACAGGTAATTTGGGATTAAGGTCTGTCCCTAGGACACTGAGGTAGAAGCAAGACATTAGGCTAGTTTATTTATGGAGAAAAAAGCAAACCCACCTTACTGTGGACAAAACAGCTTTAATTTCTTTACAGGCCACAGTTTAAGAACTGACCCCTCAAATACAGTCTTGCATTTATCTGAAGTCACAACATTTTTTTGAAGCAAATTTTTTCTCTGAGCCAGAGAATTCTTAGCCAAGGATGCAAACTTGCAATTACAGACAGAAATCTTTCAACCACATCCTTGTTCATCTTGTTGAATGTGAAACTAGAAAACACCTTCACTGCAAGCAGCCTTCATTACCTGCTTTAGGAGAGGTATCCTCTTCCTCACCTGCATTTTGTGTCCAGACAAACTATTTGCTTTGTCCTCTCTGAGCAGACACATAATCAGCTGTAACGAAACAACAACTGTGCCACACATTTTGCATGTACACAATTTATTTGTTTGTTTGTTTGGATGACCTGTCCAATCTTGCTGCAAAGCACAACCAGCAAGTTCCCCATTTTTAAAATTTCTTTTTCCTCTCAACTCTTTATTGTTCACTTGGTTATACTTTGTCAAAATTGCTAACTCTTTTTTTATGCAGCAAGTGAGCTGCAGTACAGGTGAGATGTAACCACATATGGGTCCTCACAAGCTTGACTCTAATTGACAGACCTTGCAGAAGTAGTTCAGTGACACTTTCCATAAAACCTACAGGTTTTTTTAAGATGACATTTCCCTGTTCTTGCCTATACAAGGACTGATTTATTGTCTCAGTAATGCTAATGGGATCTGAGAAAAACGTCTGTATTTTGGCAATGTAACATAGCCACTTGTGTCAGTGGCAAAAACCTTAAGCTGGCCTTTCCTGAGTGACACTCTGCCTTTAAAATGCTCTCAAGCATTTATGCATCAATCCAGGGTCACTAAGTAGGACAGAAAGCCTTTAAATGAGCAGAAGACTGCCAACATGAGAACAGGCAATTTGTAAACATGGTCCATGAAAGATCTCTGGAGCTTTTTTCTACGATAAATGCAAGGCAGGACCTGCAGACCAGTGGTGCATTTCACTCATTTTACCAACAACGCCAACAGGTGAAGACCTGCTCTCAACATAGCTTACACAAGGCATGTGTGCTGACATTTGAGTTCAAATACAGCTTTTGGGGCAAGGGACAGAAACTGCATTGTTGGAGAGTGCAGCTGAGCTTGTCTAGAACAATTAAAGCTTATTGGTGCACTCAGGACCCTGACTGTCTTGGCTGAAGGAGTACAGCTTCAACAAGCATCACAGTGGGAATCATAGACTTTGAAAAAAAAATTCACTTAAACTACATGTAGCATCACACTGCGTCAGTAGGATAATGATGACTTTAAACAGTGAGCACCCGTTGCTTCAAGGTACTTTCTGCAGCAGAGAAAGCCCATCAGGACAGTAGTTAATGATTAGTGATCAGTCACAGTCACTCAGAATTCATGAGTATCCCTGAAATGCTAGAGATTAGGTAGGCAGTTTCAAATTACTTTTCCTACCGAGTTCAGTACCCTGAACTGTGCAGTGCTAGTGATGACCCAAAAAAGGAAAGGGTTAGTACTGTCCCAGCTTTTGGGGGTTTTTTATTTCATGGGATTTCCAACATTTGAATACTCGATGCTTTCATACGCCTGGCTCTGGGAAGCGCGAGGGAAGAGCCGCAGCCCCGAGCCGGTGCGTGGGGTGCAGTACCGGCCGTGGCCGCCGGGCGGCACTGTTCAGCCGCGGAACGGGCCCCGCGCGCGCGGCCTGGGGAAGGGCGCCCCGAAATGGCCTCCGCGGGTGTCCGTACCCCCTCAGCCGCCGGAGCGCCAGGCTCGCCTGGACGGGCCTGACAAGTGCCAGGCCCTCCACACAGTGTCTTCACCCTGTGTCCGGACTTCAGCGCGAGGAAGAATTTATTACTCGTTCTCTATTCTCCTGAGTCTAGTTCAAAATTACACTCCCTATTCCATTGTGTTCTTCAATTCTTTTTCGTACCTTTTTCACAAATCGTAGTCTGCTCTGTTCACAGCCTGGACTCTAACACATCCATACTGGGGGATGAGAGGCTGGAGAGCCCTGTGGAAAGGGATATGGGGGTTTGGGTTGATGGCAAGCGGAGCATGAGTCAGCAGTGCCCTGGCAGCCAGAAGGGCTCACAGGGTCCAGAGTGCACCAGGCACAGCCAGGCAAGGGAGGGGATTGTCCTGCTCTGCTCTGCATCGATGTGACCTCACCTCAAGTCCTGTGTGCAGTTTTGGGCACCACAATGTAACAGGAACATCGGATTATTAGAGTGTGTCCAGAGAAAGGCGACCAAGATGATGGAAGCTCTCCAGAGACAGAGGTCACTTGGTTTGTTTAGCCTAAGGAAGGCTGAGGAGTGACCTACAGCTTCCTCATGGGGTAAATAGAGTGGGAGGTGCTGATCTTCTCTCTCTGGTGACCAAAGATAGGACACGAGGAAATGTAGAATCATTATGGTTGAAAAAGACCTTTAAGACTGTAAACCAAACACTACCAAGTCTGTGTCTAAGACATGTCCCTACCTGCCACATTTGCACATCTTTTAAATGCCTCCAGGGATGGTGACTCATCCACTTTCCTGGACAGCCTGTTCCAGTGTTTGATAAACCTTTTCGTGAACAAATCTTCCTTATTTTCCAATCTAAACCTGCCCTGGCACAATTTGAGATTGTTTCCTCTTACCCTGTTGCTTGCTACACGGAAAAATAGACTCACCCCCACCTGGCTACACCCTCTTTCAGGCAGATGTGGAGCATGCTAGTCCCCCTGAGCCTCCTTTTCTCCAGGCCAAACACCCCCAGCTGCCTCAGCAGCTCCTCACAGGACTTGTGCTGCAGACCCTTCACCAGTTCTGTTGCCCTTCTCTGGATGTCCTCCAGCCCCTCAATGTTTCTCTTGTAGTGAGGGGCCCAGCACTGAACACAGGATTCCAGGTGTGGCCTCACCAGTGCCAAGAAGATGGGGGATGATCACTGCCCTGGCCCTGCTGGCCATAATATTGATCATACAGGCCAGGTGCCATTGGCCTTCTTGGCCACCTGGGCATACTGCCAGTTCCTGTTCAGCAACACCCTCGGGTCCTTTTAGGCTGGGCCACATTCCTTTCACCCTGTTCCAAGCCTGTAACTCTGCATGTTGTGACCCAAGTGCAGGACTCTGCACTCAACCTTATTGAAACTCACACAAATGGCCTCAGCCCACAGATCCATCCTGTCCAGATCCCTCTGCAGAGCCTTCCTGCCCTCCTGCAGGTCAACACTCACACCCAGCCTAACTCCTGCAAACTGACTGAGGATGTCTTTGATCGCTATATCCAGATCATCAGTAAAGATATTAAATAGGACTGGCCCCAGTACTGAGCTCCGGGGAACCCCACTGGTGACTGACTGCCAATTGGACACAACTCCTTTCACCATCACTTCCTGGGCCCAGCCATCCAGCCAGTTTTTAACCCAGTGAAAAGTACACCTGTCCAAGTGATAAGCAGCCAGTTTATGCAAAAAAAAACCCAAAAAAAACCAAAAAACCAAGTTGTGGGAAATGGTGTCAAAGGCTTTATTGAAGTCCAGGCAGAAGAAAACATCTACAGCCTTTCCCTCATCCACTAAGCACTGTGGCATGGAAAGAGATCAGGTTGGCCAAGCAGGACCTGCCTTTCCTAAATCCATGCTGGCTGAGCTTGAATCCCTGGTTGCCCTGCACATGTTGTGTGATGGGACAGAGAATGAGCTGTTCCATGACCTTCCCAGGCACTGAGCTCAGCCTGACAGGTCTGTAGTTTCCTGGATCTTCCCTCTGGCTGGCCCTTCTTTTGGATGGGCATCACATCTGTCAACATCCTGTCACCTGGGCCCTCCCTGGAGATCCAGGTCCCTCAGGTGGATCCCATCTGGATCCAAAGCCCTGTGTGTGTCTGCAGCAGGTCACTGAGCATTTCCACTGGATTGTGGGGGGTGCATTATGCTCCCTGTCTTCCATCTCAGAGAGCTGGGTACCTGAAGAACAGCTGGTCTTGCTAATAAGGACTGAGGCAAGGAAGGTCTGTTACGTACCTTTTCCTCAACCATTGTCACTACAGCATCCAGTAAAGGATAGAGATTCTCCTTAGCCCTCCATTTGTTGCTGATGTATTTATAAGGACATTTTTATTGTCTTTTCATTCCACTGGAATTATATGAAGCTGTGTTAGGGGAAGTTTACATTGGACATTAGGAAGAATTCCTTCACTGAGAGCACTGTTGGTCATGGAACATGCTCCCTGGGGAAGCAGTCTCAGTCCCAAGCTTGTTGGAGTTCAAGGAGCATTTAAGTCATATGGTTTAGATTTAGGCAGTCCTGTGAGGAGCAGGAGTTTGGACTCAGTGATCCTTATGGGTCCCTTCCAACTCAAGATATCCTGTGATTCTATAATTCTATGATTCAGGGTGATAAGCAAGAGAGCTGATGTGATTGTAATAGATTACTCCCAACATGATGAAGACAAGCAGTTGTTCATTGCTTTTGTTACCTTCAAGGTAACTCACCTTCCGCAGCTGTGCTGCCTAATGCATAGGGGGTTTACTCTTTGCATGTTACCCTGTGGCTAAACCCGTGTGACTTCACACCTGCACACCCTCAGTGTTTCCAGATTTATTCTACAAGGGCATTTCAACAATTTCTGCAGGCATTTTCAGGTTTAGCTTTATTTTCTTGCATAGTTTCTTAGCGATTTTCTTTCTTCCTTTTTTGCAGCTTTATTTTTGGTGGGAAGAGAACAGTTTCATACACAGACTGCAACAGCAAGGGGTACTGAAAACACATCCCTGTTATGGGATACTCAGTTTCAAAGGCCTCATACTCTGGGGATTGGCATACGGCCACTTAAAACAAACATCAACTCTCTTGACTGTCCCTCCCCAACCTGCCAACCCTTTGCCTTCCCATCCATCTTCTAGCTGTAGCATTTTATTCAATTCCATAAAGTCGCCTACATGTATACCAAAATTGTGCATTTAATTTTTGATGAATTAGTTTTCAGACAGATCAGGTCCTTGACCCAGATCACTGCACAAATCTTTGCTGATAGCACTGGGAAGGTGATGAGGAAAGGGCAGAGAAAAAAAAGTGTAATGTTATCTGTCCCTATAGAGGTTCATATTCTTGTGGGGTTGAAATATCTGTGGGACTACAGCCTTAGAAGTAAATTCCCATTTTGCACTACAGTACTTTTAAACTGTTTTCAGAGAAATATGTTGCCACCTCTGGGTTCCTAAATATGCCCGTTTGTGCATGGGAGATTGAGAAATTAATTTTTCTGTTGAGATGTTTCTATGTCCTACAAATAATTAAGCATTGCTTGGGGAAGAAACTGGCTCAGACTGAGACCCAGGAGCTGCCAGGATACAGACCAGTTCTGTTCATGAAACACTTTTTCTGCCAGGAGATGTATCCAGCCATTCATTCCCTTCTCTGAAAACTCCTGAAATAATTACATTAAGTGGAGCTTCATGCTAAACAAAATTGTTTTAACACTTCCCACGTTCTTTTTCTCTCCTGAAAGAAAATAAATGATTTTATTCCCAACTAAATTTGTAGTTCTCCTTCCTACTCATTTTTCATCCAAGAGCTAAATGAGAAAGGCAGTAATTTATGTAACCCTTCGCTGCAAGTTTGGGCAGGCTCACAGACCTTTACTGATGGGTTTGGACATAGGGTGGCACCAGTCACCCTCTCTGGCAGCCAAAAAGAAAACTCCTGTGGGTACCTAACAGTTCTTTCAAAGAAGTTCAGCTCCATTCCTTTCAGCTTCCTGAGGGTGTGAAGCCTTCACCCCTCTGCCTTTCAATGTCAGTAACTTAATGTCCTTATTTTTCTACTGGGCTTCCAAGAATAAGTTGTATGTTATGTGATCTTTTTAGCAGGGCGATTTTGCTTAAATCCCAGGGCACTTGGGAAGTGCAACTTCCCTTTCCATCTACATAACTATTGGTCCATTTTTTTCCACTAGATCATAAGCATGCAACTGAAAACAGAGCTTTTTGGAATCTTCTGCAGCTTTCTGGAGTCATTCTTCAGATGAGCAACAGTCACCCAAATCCAGCACAGATCTCCTTAAAGTATGGAATATTTCCAAACACGCATATGGAAGCAACAGAACAATAGGATAATTGCAGTTTACTTGAGCCCCTCTTCCTTCCAAGTCAAACAGACAACACTGAAAAAAAATACAGTGATTCTTTGTCTGTGCTGTTCCAAAAGGAGTTTGTAGTTTCTGGTTTTCACGAGGAAAAATTAGAAATTTCTTGCTTGGTCAAGAACTGTGGTTGCAGCACACATCCAAAGGAAGTGATTGAGGCTTGGATCAACATGGATCAGCAGATAGAGCTATTCTCAGGTACATTATAGAATACAGAGGAGATTGTAAAACATACAAGTTCACAACTTCAATCTTTTGTAAAAGATATACCTATACGTTCATATTTTCTAGAGAATTCATAGGACTTTAATAACAATATATACAAAATAAATAATCATCTCTCTAACTGCACATTTCTGTTCCTCAGCCATGGCTGCAGAGCTCATGAATTTTATTTTTTCTCCCTTTGGCAGCTTCAGAAACCCTGTAGTGTCTTATGTTCCAGTAAGCAAAAAATTAATTTGCAAGGTCTGGGCATTCAGGTAAAACCTAGTAGCAGTATTGAACTTACACAGCTGGATTGCAGGTCTGCACAGAATTGCCTAAATAGTGTCCGGTCCCAGCAAGGAACAAGGCTTAGTGTAAAACCAGTCATGGATTCCCAGGCAGCCACTTCTCTTTTTAAGGTTCCCCAAATCCTAGTCCACAGCAAAAATGGCTATTTTTCCCTCTGGCTGTTAGCATGATGAACACTGCCACTCAGTCTGTGTGATGAATGTGTTAGAACGCTCAGGTTGCATAAGTAAGGATGCTGGAAAATGGATAGATAAACAGACATTTAGACTGCAGCTCTGGTGAACTGGCACAAGTCTAGCTGTTTCTTCCCCTTTGAGACTGTCATGAAAATTTGCAACTGGGCCATGCCAACTGAGGAGAGAGGTTAGGATGCAAAGCATAGAATTACAATGGGCAAATGTTAATTCACGTGCATGAGGTGTCCCAGCCAAATTGGGGCAACCTGAATGTGGTTTTACACACAATTCTTATACCCTTCAAATATTCAGGTAATACATGATTTGACTAATCACTTACACCCACACTACTGATTATTAATAACAGTAAATCTCTGCAAAGCACCTGCATTTTTGCAGAATTCTTACTGCTTATCTGTTGATCCAGACATCCCTGGATTCAGTCTTGCCATAATTACTTGCTCTGATGCCAGAAGATGTTGGCGAGATGTGGTCTAAGATGCTGCTGTTATCTTGGTTGTCAAAGTCCATATTTTCAGGACTAGGTTACCCTTTAGTTTTTTTTTTACTTAAGCAGGAACAATACTAACTTCAGTAAAATTTCACAACTTTGTGACAATACAGTGTACAATATGAAATAATACATGTTAACAAAATTAATACACTGTTACACTATAAAGATTGGTTGATGTAATAGTCAAGGAAGATAATTTTCATAACAGCTGATACACATACTTAATAAAAATAATAATTAAAAATACAGGTGGGTGAATAGTCAGCTAACGTAGATTGTGGTTTTTCTCCTCTCTGGCATTTATTTCTATTAAAGCTCATAAGCAAAGCCCTAAGCAGAAATGAATGATGGCAAAGAAGGAACAAAGCAGAGAATAAGCCTGGTCTGTAAGCAGAAGAACACTGCTTGTTTCAAGGGAGAACTGACACTCAGAAGCCTTCTTGCTGGTAAAAAAAATCTCATTATTTGTGATAAAGATTAAAAAAAATTAAAAAGCATGACTGTATACTGGTGGCTGCCAAGAGCCAGTGTGGAAACTGTAGAAGTGCAGGGTCTGGTCTTTCACATTCCATCTTGAGCTGCCCCTCAGTCATTTGCACTTCTGTGCTTCCCCAAATTATCTTCAGTTATCTCTTATGAATTTTCTGTAAGCTTCTCCTGTTTCTGTGCCAGGCTTTCTTAGGGAGAAAATACCTTTGTACTTCACCAAACACAGCAACAAACAAAACAATGAGGCTTTGGATATAGGGTATCCAGAAGGATATTATAAGGTTTTAGTTTACTGATCTGTATGATTATTTTTCAGAAATCTGTGAAGGAAAATGTGCTATTTCAGACAGTTGCACTAATAAATTTGCTCTTGAAAAAATCTTCTTGAAGATTTTATCCACTAAATAGTTCTGCTTCAAAACTGCTTGTCAAACATGTCCTCTCATGTATAAATAGTACCCTTCTTATTCTTTGCTCTGTCTGCTATTCTATTTGCTGTTCCCAGCTCCTCCCTTTCTTCTTCACATCCCTTTCTTTCCTTGTGTGTCTTTTATAGTTGCACTGTGTGTATCTTGCTTTCTCTACCTCTGTCTCCCACCTCTCTTACTCTTACCCTCTTTCTTCTCTCCTTTTTCTTTGAAACTCTATTCCCCTTGTCTTAGCCTCACCCCTCCCTTTTATCCTCCTCAGCTATTCTCTCATGGGTGGTTTTCTTCTCTTTGGTTTGTGTGGTCTGCCCTGCACATTCCAATTCTTTTCTCTTCAAGACCTAACACGTTTCACACAGTGAGGAGAGTATTTGATAAATGAATTATGCTTTGCTGCTCTGACCATTGTTTTAATAACTGCAACTTTAAATATTAAAAGATCTGTTTGTGTGTCTGGACATTTGAAACTCACTATTGTGTGGAATAGTGTCTATAAAATGAATGTATGCCTGTGTAATTTGGAGCACATGATTGCCTTTATCAGTGTCTCCACTTTCTTGACCATGTATCGCTCTTGGTAAAAGGCTTTAGCATACACCCCCATTATACATATATTTACTTATTTATAAATTATATACTACTGAAGTTCTGTTACTTTCCTCCTGCACACCAATGGGTTGCCTTGCATACCCCTTTGGGGTGCATGCAGTCCTCGTTGGAGATCACAGCTCTCTATCATGCCAGCCACACTGTTGCATGAGATATGCTGGTTTTGTCCCAATTAAGATTCTCCTGAGAATCTGATCTATGTGTGGTAGTTGGGATTGAGAGCTTTTTCTTCTCTGTTTCTGTCATGTCAGCTGTGGTTGTTTATATATTGAGACGGGTGAGGTTTTCTGGTAGGGTGCATTAATTTGCCTAGCAAAGGGAAGATTTCAGAAACTAGTTTTTTTTTTTTTTTAACATACAAATTCTGCAGGATTGCAAAATGCTGCAACACTGGAGAAAAAACATTTAACTGCTGACATAAAAATTAATCCCTCGTAAAAGACTGACTGTCAGCTATCCTTTCACCAGGTGAAGTTTTAAAGAGGGTTTGGATATTGCATGTGCACCCGTGCACAGGAACTTTTCTCAGACTTCCCCATTCAGCGTAGCAGTTCGCTCATGCTTGGCTTTCATTCCACAAGAAGGAGGAGGAGGAGGTTTTGGGGGGAATATTCCGTTACCATAAAGGGGAGGAAGTGTTTCTGCAGCTATTGAACAAAGCAGCTAGTTAACCTCTTTCTCGACCCCGGTGCAATGGTACAGTCCCACTTCTCCTTTCTAGGGGCCAGATGCTCCTCATAGTAGTAAAATGAGGAAGAAAGGAAAACATATGTGCAAAAATTTACTACCCAGCTAGTAAGGACCAGATTCCAGGAGGAGCTGAATACCTGCAATTTCTCCTGAAGTAAATTTCTTTTCGAATCAGATGGGGGAAGGGAGAGGGACAGAAGTTGGAAGGAAAGAGGTCTGTTGTAATTGGTGTCTAGAAACCCCCACAGAGAGGATTAAGAAAGAAACTATGCTGTCTGGGAAGAAGTATGTATTTGTGTTACTCTGCATATATACAGACCTGCTAGAAAAGGCTGTGCTCTGACGAAACCAGCCTAGCTTTTTGAACACTGAGATGTGTCACTGTCTGCTGATGGTACATCTTTTAAAAAGAACTTTATTGAATGTGCTTTTTCCTTTCATATGTGTACCAGTGTCTTATGTGGAAGGGAATCACGGTCACTTTCTATTGTGTGTGTTGTGAAGCTCATACTTCAAACCAAAGGGAGTTACTTTGGGAACAGAAGCCCTAAATTCTGCTCTGTGTTATCACAGAAGCATTTATGAATTGTAAGGCACTGAGTTTTGATATCTTTTCTGTTCAGTCTTAATCCATGCTGTGTTTAGCTCACTGCATCCCCCCTCATTTTCTGCCACATGGCTGTGTAACTCACTGAATGGTAGGAACGAACAGAGGGTAATGTGTGCCTCATCCACTGGCATTTCTCTGTATGCAGCCCAGTGACATTTGCAGAATGAGTGGGTAGACTCTTATTCTTGCACTAGCTGGAAACAGGAGACATCCAGAAAGATTCTTCAAGATGCTTTCAGACCTTTGTTTCCACATTGGAAGGTGAGCTTCTCTTTTGGAAGAACGGAGGAACCCTGTTTGATTCACCCACGACTGAGGTTTGTCAGTACCTAGAATCAAGGAAGCACCTTGGCTCTGTGACATTTCACAGAATCACAGCATGGGTCAGGTTGGAAGGGATCACAGGGATCATCTGCTCCAACCTCCCTGCTCAAACAGGATCATCCCAGAGCACATGGCACAGGATTGTGTCCAGATGGTTCTGGAATACCTCCAGCGAGGGAGTCTCCATAACCTGTCTGGGATATCCATCCCCGAGCTCAGTCACCTGCACAGTGAAGAAATTCTTCCTCATACTCAGGTGGAACTTCCTATGCATCAGTTTCTGCCCATTGCCCCATGTCCTAGTGCATGGCACCACTGAGCAGAGCCTGGATCAACCCTCGACACCCTCCCTGCAGATGTTTATAGACATTGACAAGCTCCCTCTCAGACATCTCTTCTAAAGGCCAAACAGGCCCAGCTCCCTCAGCCTTTCCTCATAAGAAAGGTGCTCCAGCCTGTAAATAATCGTTGTAGCCCTCCACTGGAACCGCTTCTGGAACTTCGTGTCTCTCTCGGACTGAGGAGGCCAGAACTGGACACAGCATTCCAGAGGAGCCTCTTCAAGGCTCAGTAGAGAGGAAGCATTGGAGGTGGAGTAAAAGTAAGCACAGATGCAGGAACTTGAGGCTGGGTTACACAGACCAACAGGAGATGGCACACAGTAACACGGATTTCAACATTATCAAGACAGACTTACTAAGGATCACACTTGTGCAGCCACACTCTCCTTCCTGACCTGAACCTGGCAGGGGTAGGGGCTGGGGCAGGGGCTCGGCCAGAGGCTGGGGCAGGCACAGCTGCGGCCGCGCTCGGGATCCCCGGGAAGCAGGCGGCGAGGGAAGACCCTTTTGGAAAATCCCCCTCTGGAAGAGGCTGGCTGGGGGAAGCGGGAGGGGTTCGGCATTACAGCCTGGGATCGCGCAGGGAAGCCGGTGCCGCCCAGTGACCCGCCCAGCGGAGCGGCTCCGAGGGGAGGCTGCCGGCGGCCGGGGGAGCCGGCGGGGCGTGCGGCACACAGGACGGCGATGGCCGCGGAAGTGACAGGAGTGGCTGCAGCCGCCTCGGAGTGCGGGATCTCGCAGCGCCCCCACCCCCATTTGCCGTCGCTGGGCTTCTGCGAAGGAAAGCAGGTCGGGGGGGCGGAGAGAGAATGGAGGAGGGGCACGGCGAAGAAGGGAGGGAGGGACGGGGGAAAGAAAGCGAGAGAGAGAGAGAGGAGCCCGGAGAAAGGGACAAGGCTGATCCTGGGAAGCGAGAGAAAGAGAGACTCCTGCAAGAGGAGGAACCTGGGCGGAGAGAGAACATTCCCAGTGAAGGGCCTGGAGGGGAGTGCAAAGATCAGGACTGCTCACAAGCATCCGACTTGTTGAAAGACGTCGAGCGAGGCCAGAGGCTGTGCCCGGGGCCGGGGGACAAAGCGGCGTTGGGCGCGGAGCGAGAGGGAGCTGGCGCTGGCCCGCCGGGATGGTGCAACTCGCGCGGTGAAAATGGTCTTTGTCCAACTTTTCTGATGCCGGGAGGCCGGGCGGCACGGCTCTAGCGGGAAGGGCTCCTGCGAACACTGCTCGAGTAATGCTGGGAAGTGGAGGGGGTGTTGCTGGAGTCCTGCACAAGGTACCGTGGCGGGCGGGCGAAGACGGGCATTGTGAGTCCGGCCGGAGCGCTCGGAGCGAGCGGGACGTGGTGGCGCGTACCCGCGGGTCTCTGCCATCCGGGGGAGGGGGCACAGAACAAACGGAGACTACTTCGAAAGGGGTTAAAACCCCTCAGGCGATGTTCTTTTTCCTCCGTCCCCGGTGTGTGCTGTTCAAAGGCGGCGTTACCGGGACCCTGCCCCGAGCGCACGCCTGCTGTCAGGTGCCGGCCGTGGGCTCGGGGAGGACAGATGTGGGGGAATCGGGTCACGGCCTCTCCGCTCACGGAGACTGCCATCACCCCCAGAGCCCTGCCACACGGCCATGGTGCGTTTGGTCTGCTCCCACGAGCGGTGTTTCCGCTCTCTCTAGCCCCCTGGAGAGCCCTGGGGAAAGGCTGCCTTTGAAGTCTCTGAAGTGGGGCTTGATGGATGCTGGTGTGGCTTCGCGATCCTCGTGGAACAGCACTCGGGAGGCTGTGTGGCCTTGTCTGTGGGTAGGGTTGCTCAGCGCTCTTGTGGGGGACAGATGGCTGTATGAGTGCTTGTGGCAGAGAAAAGCCATGTTAGGCTATTTTTCTAGGAGATGATGCAAGTTACTACTACTCAAGCTAAATAAATCTGTGAATGTGGGAGGGGCTGTTGTGATGGGTAATTTTAATTTTGCCTTTTGAGGGATTCACTGAGATGATTTCACTCACTCTGAAGTTTCTCTTGCTATTACCACACTCATTCGGTTGGGAAGGAGTGTGAGTATCACCTGCTTTTCCTCCAAGTTCCAGAAATCAGAGAGTGAAGATGGGGAAGCAAATCTCCTCCCAAGGGACATCCTTCACTAGCAGTGATACCAAGTAATGCAGATTCATGATGAAGTAGAGTGAGGGGGCAAATGGAAACAACAAAGTCAAAGGAGAATTAGCTGCCACCAGACACATCTGTTAGAGAGACAAATTTGTAGCCTCAGCTGCAACGAAGGAGGAGGCTTCCTTTTTCATTGTTTTATAGGTTCTAATCCAAAACATGGAACTGGGTGTGGGTGCGCCTCATGTTTAATCACAGCTGATCCACCTGCCCTAAGCCATTAATACAAGATTTATTGGCTACTTTTAGGTATTTTTTCATTCCCAGTTTGAAATAATTCCAGTGCTGATGTTCCTTTGGGAGAAGGAAAGGAAAATATAGTCCACAATCTAATAATCCTTCTCACCCCATCTCACTGCAGAAAAAAAATACTGTTTTTCTTTAGAAGTTCATTCCCTAAATTCAACACCTTGCACTACTTCAGTTTACCTTGCTAATGTATTGGCAAGCTTCAGATAACTGCACATAACTGCATCCTTTCCTTTTCTGCCTTTTTACATGTATGCTCTCTTAGCCACGTTACACAGGTGCAGTTTTTAATTCCTTGACTTGTGTGCCCCTCTAGCCACTAAACATTTTTTCTTGTCTTCTGAGTTCTCTCCTATTTGACATTCTTGCACTGAGCTGCTCAGAATTGTTTGCATGGCCATGTGTTTTGAATTTTGGAAAAAGCATCACTTTAGGGCACTGGATAATGTATGAAGTAGGATTGTATCTCTTTCTAATTTAATCACTGAAACCCCACAGAAAGTCATGTTTTCTTGCACTGTTCTGAAGTTCTCAGCTCTTCCAAGCTGCTGTGTGTGGCATGAACACCTTAGGTTGTGGAGACTTTTTGGAGGGGGTTGGGGAGGAGATGTCTAATTCTTTTTTCTTTTGCCCAAGGCTGCTACTGTCTTTGCCTCCTGTATTTTGCTTGGAGGCTGACCAATGGCACAGTGTAAATCCTTTTTGGGGGGAAGGCAGCTGGTGGCTCCAAGGAGGCAGCTGCTTATTCTCCATAGGCTGCCAGCAGATGTGTCTGACAAGGGAGCTGATCCTTTAGCCCATTGAGAATTGTCTTCCTTATGCCTGTAGGGATTCACTGTGGATCCCTCTTTGTGCCCAGGTGCAGATGGCTTCCCCATTTCCCCTCTGATATTGCATGTGCCATATGCAGAGAATAATGTAAGAGATGAGTATATCCCCCCCCCCCCAATCTCGCGTGCCTCCAATTAAGACAGTTTTGGTTTTTGGCCAGCTTTCCTTCCCTGGATTGTCAGAAGATTTATGCTTTTCCTCTGGTTCAGGAATGCTCCTGTCTCCAGATCTGCTCTCCCTAAAACCTTAGTTTCCTTGTGTTCCATTATCCATCAGCAGTCCCTGTGCAGAGGGTCAACCTGAAGTCCCTGCAGATTAGTGCAGAGTGCTTTTGGAGCACACTTAAGGTTGCACAATATATTTTTATTTTTCATTTCTGTGGCCATATTGCATGTGTTTACTGCACACATAAACAATAGAAGGTGGAAGAAGTACAAATTGGTGGTCAAGCTAGAGCTTTCTAATGTCATTTAGCCAGCAAACAAGAGGGCAGTGTTTTCTAAAAAGGGTGCTGTCATTAAAAAGTATTTATTAAGAATATTCCAGATTGTCTGATTTTGGTCATTAATGTGATGATTTTTTTCAAAAATCTCAATGACTTAATTCTGTGAAAAGTTGATTAAAGGTTTAGGGGGAAACTGATAAGACCCTATAATACTGTCATTATTTAGTCTTGTTTGCTGTTGGTTTTTTCCTTAAACCCGATTTAGTATTATATTACAGTTATATCTTGCTGTTGATTTTGATTTTGTTAGCAAGTTTTGTATCATCTTACAGAAATACAGGTAAGGTATTTCTTCCAGCTACCGACTGCACGCATTCAGCAGTTTTCCAACTCATTATCACCTTATACTTTAGCTTCTACCTGATAAATCTTGGGCTGGATATCACTCTTCTCTCCATGTTTGCTCTTTGGCAACCATGAAGTGTCATGGGCTTCAGGGGTGTACACAACTGTAACACAGGTGTATTTTTAAATAATACTGTTGATGTTGTACAACAGCAAACTAGCACTTTTTCTCCAGTGCTGCTACATAAACAGACCCCCAAAAGGATTAAAACTCCTTAATTGCTTGTGTCAGCCACAGCAGTCAAACATGTGAGTAGCAAGTCTGAGTAAGAAAAAGCCATTTCATGTTGTCACTCTTCTCACACTTGATTTATACAAGGAGTTTTAAACTTAACAAAGAACTACACTAGTACTTCCTTCTCAGAGGCGTTCGGTTGTGCTTTCAAGAAATACTCCTCTGCCACCAGAAACAGAATTTTATCAGAAGGGTACTGTTAATATATGCTGTGTTTTAAGAAATGCAATTAAAATGTGTGTACTTTTTGGAGATCCTGTCACCTTATTTTATACTGAAGGTGCTGTCTTGCCTTTTAAAAAGTCACCATGGAGCAAACTGATGCTTCTGTCACAGAGGTCCTACTTGAAGATTGTTCTTGACGCCACTTCTGACAAAAGCTCTTCTAGTCAACTGGTTTCAATTTTCTATGCCTCCAGAGGCCCCTGTGCATTCTGCTACTCAGGCCTGCTTGTCAAGAAGATTTTTATTCAAACGTTTCACATGCACACCCCCACGCCCGTGTGCACGCGCGTGTGCGCATGCCCGTGTGTGCACACAGCTGCCGGCAAAGAGCAGAAAAAAGGGCTGTCCTGGCAGCAGAGAAAATGCTGGGTACCGTAAGAACACAGCCTCTCCAGCCTGAAAACTGCCATCTTACATGTGAAAGCTGAATCCTTAAGCTCTTGATTCACCGTAGGATGGAAATTCTCGCCAGCCCAGACCTGCACATTGAAACATACATGACTTCATTTTCAGACAGCTTTTTTTTTTTTCCCTGTCTCCTTAAGCTTGCCAAGTAAATGATTCCTCTGCTGATTCTGCAGTTTCCAAGTACAGTTTTTTGCTCTGTGCCATGTCTCTGGAAAATATCCAACGTGTCTAAATCATGTAATTAAACCCTAGAAGCTAAAGACTGAGAACTACTGACTCTTTGTAAGATATTTCTGTTTTAGCATACTGATGTTTCTCCAAGTTACTGTAAAGCTTTCAAAGCTCCCGAAATGACCTGATCTCTCTCCCACTTACTGTAAAACACTCACATGATATGAATCTGTTTGGCCCAGCTGACCACTTCAGAGGCAGTGTGTAGGATACAGACGCCTGTGTGGAAGCCTTTAGCATCAGGCTTACCACAGGTTCTCTCAGATCCTGGGGATGTCTGCAAATGGAAGCATGGTTCCTTGGCAGAACTCTCTTATCTTCTTAACTGTTCTTTAGGAACAGAGTGGGATGTCGCAAGAGCGGCAATATTACAGATCCTTCTGGGCAGGTTTTGAATAATTTCAATTTGGAAATTCAAACTGGGCTGTTTATAAGACTGTTTGAATTTCCAAACGTTAGGTTTCACTCACAGCTAGGATCAATTTCATTCCAGTACACAGAATCTGGAATGCATTCTACACCAGGAAGATGTTTGAAATTACTTCTTCTTGGGTTTGAGCCAGGAAGAAGCTGCTGGAAGCACAGCTGGATTGGGATGCATGCCTGCAGTTGTCTCCCAGATGGTCCCTTCCCTTCCTAATGTCAGTAGGCTTTCAGCTGGAGCCAGCAGCAATGGGGATGCAAATATGTACTGACATTTTCACTTTTCAGTGAGTTTACTAATCCCGTTTGGTGCATGTGTTGTCCATAAAGGGGCTACCATATCAGCAGTGAGCGCTGGCCATCACTATCAAGTGCTGTTGAGGAATGTTTGTTTCATTGCTAGTGCAGAGAGGATCTTAGTGGTCTTCTCCTCTTCCAGTATCTAATCATGTTAGAAGTACATAAAGATGTTCTCATGTGATGTGAGAACAAATTCTGGTGATTTGAGTGTAGATCACTAGTCTGTTAAAATCTAGGGGATAGGTAGAGGCTTTGACAGAGGGAATTTTCTTAGTTTGCACGTGCCTTGTTCTGCTGGGACATGTATGTGGAGTCAGATGCTGAAGAGTAATTAGTCTTCATTTTGAGCCTTACTGTAGCTACCTTTTTGCTTGGGGCCCCAGGCTGAGCACCAGAAAGACATTTGGTGAAATAACGTAATGGGAATGATGCATGGCTTGTGCTCCTTGTTTAAGTCAGAAGTCCTCTTAACTCAGACTGCAAGAATGGTGTTGACGGTCGTATGTTTCTCATGGATAATTTTACCAGTCTTGAATTAGAAGTGGCACTCTGGATGGTCTCAGAGAACTGCAGGTTCTTGGAAGAACTAAGGTCATCTTTGGGCAGAAGATGGAGGGCCATGAAGGGAGGGCCAGAAAAGGCCAGGAAGAGGGGTGAAGTACCTCTCCTGAAGAGAATGTGGGAGACCTGGGATTGTTCTGACTGGGGAAGACTCTGAAGTGACATTATTGTGGCCTTCCAGTACCTAAAGGGGATATAAGAGAGCTGGAGAGGGACTTTTGGCAAGGACCTGTAAGCAATACACTATTTAGGAAAGACTTCAGACTTGAAGGGTTGGTGTAAAGGAAGGAGTTCTTTACTCAGAGAGTAGTGAGGCACTGGAACAGGTTGCCTGGTGAAGCTGTGGATGCCCCATCCCTGGAAGGATTCAAGGCCAGGCTGGATGGGGCTTGGAGCAACCTGGTCTAGTGGAAGGTGTCCCTGCCCATGGCAGGGGGTCAGAATTGAATGGTCTTTAAGGTCCTCTCCAACCCAAAGCATTCTGTGATTCTGTGAAATCAAATTAGTGACTAGATCCCTGTTACCTGAGAAGAATAGCTTTTTTAATTGTCTCCTAAATAGATTCTTTTGATTATGTCTAATGGGTTACCCTCCAAAAAGTGTATGTGATGACAGAGTGTGAAGAAAGCAAATGAGTCTTCAGAAACAGAGTAAAACCAAAAATGTTAAATTCTTTAAAAGAATTAAGCTAAAACAGATCTTGCTCTGTTTGATAAATTAACACCTACTGGACAGTCCTAATTGAAAGGATCAGAATAGGGTTGGTTGAATTGTACATTTCCTGCTTCTCTTGGCCAATAATCTGTACCAGGCCACTGTACCAGGCCAGTGTTAACGAATTGTGTATATGGAAATCAGAATGGGAAGCGGAACTTGCCCTAAATCCTTAGAAAGTTTTTTTAAAATTAGTTTTTAGATGGTTTTTTTAAGGGCTTAGCCTTCCCCTCTTCCATCCAGATTATAGCGTATCAGCCTGGCATTTTCTACTTATTTTCTTTTGTGCCTCTGAACCTGTGGTGTTGAAATTGTACAGTCCCTGACTTTATGGCACTAATGCAAATGCACAGAGACTATTTGTGTTTGACTGTGTGAGCTTCTGTGCCACAGCACTGATGAACTGGGAGCTCAGTGAAGAGCAACAGAAGTGATTAGGTGACTATAGGGAATTTTTAAAACGCTATTAAAAAGCACTAACTTACTGATGAGTGAAAAGGGTTTGCTCTGGAGTAGCTAGGGTACGTAAAAGACTATTGACAGGATTCTAGGCAATGTACTGGCCACAGGAAAAGGGCTGGCTCAAATTGCCCAAAGTAGATGGGTTTGGGTTCAGTATTAAAGTGTGGTTTCTTCCAGCAAAGGCCTGCACAGATTGTAGAAAGTCATGGAAGCCTTATTGCTAATGACATTTACAAATATGACTAGGGAAGCTTAAAGAAATACACCGACAAAAATCCTGCAGTTGACATAGTACTGTAGGCCAGATGTTGTCTAAATTAAGGTGCCCATCCCCCTATTTAATTTCTATTATTATAGTTTTACCAACAGCTGGGGGAGGGACTACCTTCCTGGCAGAAAATGTACCTTGGATCTGCTCTGTTACGACCAAGACTGGTTGATATCCAAGGAAAGGAAATGGTGTATTGTACTCACTCCATTTTAAATGCAATCCTTTGGTTTTGAGGTTGGACATGGATGTAACAGGAGCAGTGAGCCCCAGCATTCACACTGAAATATAAATAAGCCTTTGAGACACTGATGAGGCAGGATGAACTCAGAGAATTATGTGTTGTTGCTTTCATCTCTGGCACAAAAAATAATACAAACATGCATTAGAAAGAGATGCTATGAGCCTGAAATATCTTTCTACCGTAACCTGCTTGGCCTTCCCTTTTCCTCTTAAGACTATTTCTGTTCTGCTGAAGTATTAGTGGCACATAATGTTCCCATTTCCTGAGGGTGGAAACATCGAACTGAAAATGCAGGATGGAGGAGGAGGGAAGGACCTGAGAACAAAATTGGCTGCTCTTCAGGCTCTGCCAGTGGCAAGTTCAAAATTTTGGTGGAGCTCTCTAACCCACTTTTGCTACACATGGGCTCTTTCTGATGCTTCACTGAACTCAGGTAATTGTTTCAAGCAGTCATTGCCATTCAGATCATCTCTTCTTTGCAGCATTCATCTGACTTCTTTTCTTCAAGCTACCATTTCTGCTTCAATTCCCTCTCAAGTTGTCTCATAGATGAGATCCAATTTTGGGCAACCTGATTCCCAAAATCAAAGTGAAAACCTGGTTGAAGCCTTGAATCAGCATGAATTATTAGTGTTGTTCTTTAAATAAATATCTAGATGGTGACAAAAGTTGAAGGGAACTTAGTGTGAAAGACCAAGTGAGATGTTTCTGAAGTCCAGCAGAACTTCTGTAATGTCTGTTCTTGTTGCTCAGTTGAGTCATTTTAACAGTGAGACCAAAGCACTAAGAGGAAAGACAACTGAATCTGAATGAATATTATGGATTTCAAGACTGGAACTGAAGATGGCAAAACTGGAGAAACCATCTACTTTCTTGCTATGTTCTAGGTCTCATAGTTCTTTTCTCTGTGTTCTCAAGAGGTTGCTGCCAAGGTAGCTCCCTAATTGCCTGTTACTGCACAGTGAAGTAACACCTCCTGCAAAAAAGTGCCTCTAGCCAGACTGTAGTAAGTATTTGTGTGCGCTTCTCAGAGTATGACCAGTGCAGCGCAGGGTTGTTTTGTGATGTTTTAATACCTAACATGAGTGTGAGACTCAAACTAGTGGTAGAACAGACAGAATTCCCATCTTGGCAAACAGTGGTCATAAAAGAATGGCAGCTGTGTTGTAGAGCTCTTCTCTGAGCCATTTTCTCCCTCCCTCATAGCTTCCTAGTTTTGTGCATATATTTCCACATCAAACGCTCTAATTTACGTGCTGGAGCTAAAGCTTGTATATTGTACAGCCTGTTGGTGCAGTCAGCAAAACATAAGGGAATCAGCTTGACTGAATATAATTTTTTATTCTCACTCCCATTTGGGGAATATGCTACAGCCCTCTGTAGGGGCAACCTTATGAACTCAAAAACTGGTATTTGTAATTCTGTGGGGTTATAACTAGGTGGAAGGTACCTGGTAATCATCTGCATGGAGTGAAGGTAGGAAAGTAGGTTTGGACAGCAAGGTCAAAGCAGTGAAAAAGTCAGTAAAGTGATCGTGCTTCAGTGGTTTTCTGCCTTGTTGTTTTACAAAGAAGCATTCTTGCTTCTCTTAACAGGAATAAAAACAGTGATGATAAATAATGCTAGTAATTAAATAGTTTTAAAAGTAGCCTCTATCTGCAAATGCATAAAGCCAACAATTTGTGAACCAAGCTCTGTGACAGCCCAAGGCTGTGAAACTGATTAAAATGGAAAAAAGTAGTTTTAATTAACCCTTAAATTATGAAGCACATTCTCTGAAAACCCAAGCTGCCTCATTGAAGCCAGACAGGAGGTTAATAAAAAGAGCTGCACTTAAATTAAGATGCTTTAATATTATTAGTCCTTTCTGTAATCTGTTTTGAAATGACAGTTTCTCCCATGGAATGAAAGGCAATTTCAAAATGATGGGAATTCCCATAGAAGAGGAACATTATCTTTTAACCGGCTGTCAGTGCTGCCACTATATCCCAACAGGCAACATAACCTTGGATTCTGTGAATATGAATGACATGCATTTTCTGCTTATGCTAAATATTTCTTACTGTAAAACCCTCATGAAGTCAAAAGCAAAATTAGAGATGAGGACAGTAAGCATATTTTTGCAAAAAATGAAGTTCTTTACTGCAGCTGAAGAAAATACTAATCCTTACTAAAGGATTTTGCAAAGTGGTCCACAATGAACAGTTTAAGAAAAGTATTTTCAGCTTGTTCTTTTTTTCCCCTCCGTTGTATCTTTTGAGTGTTTGTGCATGGATCTTGCTTTGTATATTTCTAGACATGCCATGTAAGGCTACATTAAGTTACAATGGGAAAGAGCATTAGTCTAAAACATCACTTTTCTTAGACTTATTAATATCTTAGTGTTGCAAGCCACTCTCACTTTTTCTCCTGCTCATCCCCTTCAGGCCCTTGGTTTCTTTTCCAGTGTCCTGAGGCTGCCTTTAAGGCTGTTGTGCAGCTCTGTGTTTGGGTTGTCTGTGCAGATTTGCAGTTGCATTTGCAGACTTGGTCAGCAAATGTCAAGGTTATTTTTCTGATTTGTGGCATTGCTTGTCTGGCCATTGCTAACACTATGCTTGGCTTCTTTACCATTTTCCACCCATCAGCAAACAGAACTTGGTATACAATAACTTTAATTTCACTTGAAAAAAACAAGATCAGCATTACTGAGTAGACGAGAACATGATTTTAGGGACATTCTCTTTACGTCACTGTCGTGGTTTAACCCCAGCTGGCAGCTGAGCAGCACACAGCTGCTTGCTTATCCCCTACCCTCCCACCCCTCCCATCCCAGTGGGATGGGAAGGAGAAATGGGAACAGGTAAAAGACGTGGGTTGAGATAACAACAATTAGAACAGTCTAATAATTGGAGTATAATAATAATAATGGTGATGATGTTGATGATGATTATGATGGAAAGGAAAGGGGGAGGAAGGCATACAACCCAAAAAACACAAGTGACTTATGGTACAGTCGCTCACCACCCACTGATGGATGCCCAGCACATCCCTGACCCGTGATCAACAGATCCTGGCCACCTCCCCTCTGTTGATGTACTGAGCATGACATTCCAGAGTGTGGAATATCTCTTCAGCCTGTTGGGGTCAGCTGTTTCTGGCCATGCTCCCTCCCAGTTTCTTGTTCATCTCCTCACTGGCAGAGCATGGGAAATTGAAGAGTTCTTGATTTAGAGTAAGCTTTACTTAGCAACAACTAAAACATATGTGTTATTAAGAGTATTCTCAATCCAAAACACAGCTCTGTGCCAGCTCCTAAGAAGAAATTTAACTCTATCCCAGCCAAAACCAGGACAGCAAAACATTCTTTGTGCTTGAAAAAAACAAGATCAGCATTACTGAGTAGACGAGAACATGATTTTAGGGACATTCTCTTTACGTCACTGTCGTGGTTTAACCCCAGCTGGCAGCTGAGCAGCACACAGCTGCTTGCTTATCCCCTACCCTCCCCCCTCCCATCCCAGTGGGATGGGAAGGAGAAATGGGAACAGGTAAAAGACGTGGGTTGAGATAACAACAATTAGAACAGTCTAATAATTGGAGTATAATAATAATAATAATGGTGATGATGTTGATGATGATTATGATGGAAAGGAAAGGGGGAGGAAGGCATACAACCCAAAAAACACAAGTGACTTATGGTACAGTCGCTCACCACCCACTGATGGATGCCCAGCACATCCCTGACCCGTGATCAACAGATCCTGGCCACCTCCCCTCTGTTGATGTACTGAGCATGACATTCCAGAGTGTGGAATATCTCTTCAGCCTGTTGGGGTCAGCTGTTTCTGGCCATGCTCCCTCCCAGTTTCTTGTTCATCTCCTCACTGGCAGAGCATGGGAAATTGAAGAGTTCTTGATTTAGAGTAAGCTTTACTTAGCAACAACTAAAACATATGTGTTATTAAGAGTATTCTCAATCCAAAACACAGCTCTGTGCCAGCTCCTAAGAAGAAATTTAACTCTATCCCAGCCAAAACCAGGACAGCAAAACATTCTTTGTTTAATAACCATTTATGAAAATGTGTTATTTCCCTTCCCCTTTTAAATGCCGAAATAAGATGCATACTTTTTCTTGTTTTCAGACATCTTCTATTATAAAATTAAAGTGAATTTTGGGGTGTTTGTTTAAAATTAAGTTGTATCAGAGAAGGATATTTTCAAAGAATTTTTAGTACCACCTATTACTTTCACCTAGAAGTTAATGATGTGGTGGTCTTCAGGGATACTTGAGTCTAGTATTCTAAACTTAAAATTCTGTACTTAGAATTTTGGAAATACAACATTTTACACAGTGCTTAACAAAGGTTTGCAGCTGTGCCCTAGAGTTTTTGAATTCCATGTTTTTTTCCTCACTGAAGCCTTATGTCTTCCTTTTGTACAGATGAAAGTGTAATTGTTGAAGATAAATTATGCTTGAAGTTGATAACGTCACGTGTATTTCTACATAGATAAAAGTGCAGGGATCTGTGCACAGTTATACTGAGAGATGTATCCTGAGAAATTAGAGTAAAATCAATAACAGGACAGTGAAACCATACCCAGTGGGTACAGTTGTCATCTTCTCTTTCCATCAAAGAAGATAAATGTGATGGACAGCTGTTAATTCATTTCTCCCTGTTTGTGCAGTCTCCTTTATTTACAGCATGAAAATTCAAAGGGAGTAATTTCTGTATCATTTCAATTCCTGTTACATTTTAGAAGAGTTTCCTGTTATATTTAGAGAAGAGGCAAGTAATGGAGAACATAAATAACAATTAATTTCTTCACATTTTTCAGTTGATAATGCTGTTAATATTCTGGAGCTGGGATTTTGCTTCCTGGTGTTAATGTTAGAAACTTGACTATAATTGCCAGTGTTTCTTTGAAAACTACACAGATCATTGTAGAAATTGTCAGTGAAGTCAAATCTTGTGAGGTGGGAAGAAACTGTTTTCAGGAACTTAACTGAAATTAATACGCATGTAATTCAAGTACATAATAGATGGAAGAAAGAATCTGTATCTTTAATTAGATTTTTTTTAATTGATGTAGTTTCAAGAGATCAGTGTCCATCTTTGTTAGGCATAGCAAAACATGATGTGGAGGCATTGAAAAAGTCTCCAGAAACACAGGGCAGCTGTGAATGAATTTTACTTTGGAAGAAAGACTAGATTTACAAGCTAAGCTATAAAGCTACTCTAGCCAAGTATGTGTCATGGCAGCAGAGAAGAGAGATTTAAGGGAAAGCACTGTAGTTATCTAAAGAGATGCTAACCTGGCCTCCTGTGTGGGTTGGGAGATCGCAGAGAGGCCCAGAATCTCCCCAGATACCTTAGGGCTGCAGCTGGGGAGTCATTGGGAGGGAGCTGTTCTGCTGTCCATAGCTCCCTTTTTAATTAGCGCAGATCTTAGTTACCCTGGTGAACGTGATCCAGCTCAGTCCACTGACTGTAGAGGTCATTTGAGTCATTATACTTCTAAGTTGGGCACCCTGTTAGAGCTCAAGGGTTTAATAAAAATTCATGAAAATAAGCATCTCTTTCTTCCCTTTAAGAGCTATGGAAGTTCTTAATTTGGATCCTACTAGGAAATTATAATCAGAGCATGGAAGATCAGCTTCACAACGCCTGGTGTTTCCATGGTAAACAAGGAAATAAATGCCTTTCTTTGGAGAACATTCAGAATCAGCTTTTGGAGTGCCATTGTATACTTAAGGGATCCCAAGAGAAACAGACACAACTCTATCTAGATAATCTGTAGGAAGAAAATGATCAAGCCAGCTATGAAGTATGCTCTTGAGGAAGTATTCCTTTAAACTTAGTTATACATTTCATCTAGAGCGTTTCTCTCAAAATTAAATTAATCAACTGAACAGACTGTAAAAAATCCACAAGCGTTTTTTCCATAAATTCTACTCCTGTCTCAGATATTTTCAAAGTAGTTTGGAGTCATTAAAAATAATCTCAATTAGTAACAGAGGATAAAAGGGTATACAGCAGCTATTGAAATGATTTATTTATTTCTTTAGTCAGTCATTTTTCTGTGGTGCTTTATGTGTCCCAGTTATAGAATTTTTGAAGAAAACACATTAACTTCATTATATCAAAACCCTGAGCAATAAATTATGTTTTGCCCCCCCCATTCACTTCCTGTTTGGGGCGTAGAAAGATTTCTATGAATAGCAGTTATTGTAATTATTGTCTAAGAAAGAAGGTAGGCAATATTATGTCATGCTCAGACTGCTGGACAGGCACTGAGTGATAGCTTTTCACAGCAGCCTTGTGAGATTTATCCCAGTGAGATGCATGACCACTGCTGCAAGGGCATCCCAGTGGCAAAGGAGCAATTATAGTAGGACAGAACTGGGGGGCAACAAAGGATGGGGGAGGCCTTTTCCTTGATGTGTAACACTATCATGATTCCCTATTCATCATGAATGAGAGGTATTAATTCCACTTTTTGTACTCTGCCTAAATGTGATGAATCAGTGTGCCACACAAATTAATTGGAATAGTAGTTTATTGACTCTCCCAGATGTTGTGCTCATTTATCTTTTTAATGGTTCTTGCTGAGAGATAATATTAAGCTGATATGAGTCACAGTGCAAAATGTGCAGGAGGAAGAAAGACTGTTTGCAAAGGTACAGCATTTTCTCTACCCTGGAGAATTCTTGAGGTGCATTTATTTTGCATCTCGATCCTTTGTGTGAGGAATAAGTATGACAAATACAGGGAATATGTGTAGAATCAAGTGTAGCAGAGGGAAGTTAGACTCATATAATAATTTCTACTGTGACATAGGCCTAGAGGAGTCAGTTAACAATGAATGAGGAAGAAGCATTGTTCCAGTGGGAGGAAACAAGATGATTTGGAAAAGTTCTTGGAACAGATAAGAAGAATTGAAAGCATAAAAAATTTGGCACTGTTACGATTTCAGCTTCTATTAGTAGAACAATATAAAATACGTAAAAATACTTTGTTGCATGAAGTTAGACATCTTTCCAAATCTGTTGGGAGTTCAAAATGGGAACTGGATGAATTCCTAAGGAGATACTAAAGTGTATCAGTTTGGGGATATTCTCTAGTAATCTTTGTCTTACATTTGTGGATACTGGAGGAAGAGGAGGGAAGTGGGTCACATAGAGGTCAGGCTTGCAAACCGTCTGCACACGGCACCTCTTCCTGGCACTGGAGACACGGAGAAAACTTGGCTTAGGTGGACATTCATTTGCTTCTGCATTTTCTTATGTGTTGAAATGCAGAACTCAAAGAAACAGCTATATTCAGGCCCTCATCTTTTCTCCAGAAAGCTTGTGCAGTACCTGAACAATCGTAGATTTTTTCTTAATCCAAAATGCATGCCTGAATTCCTCCTGTGGAAGCCAGACAGATGCATGGTTCTGATGAGTGGTTAATGCTATCTGATGTCAGGTTCTGCAGGTGGTATCTGTCAGAGGGGAATAGGGTCACTGTACTTTACTTTAGGATCTGTGACTACATATTTTCTGTGTAGTAAGCTAGAACGTGCTTCAGTGAAGGTCCGTCCAAAGTTTCATGGTTGGAGTCAAGATGTTGAGAAAAGGAGGGGTTTTGTTCAAAGCTTAGGTCCACAAGAACCTGTGGCCAGCACAGAATTAACACAGTTTATCTAAGCTGTCACTTTTTTGATCAGTCTCAGAGTGCTGTGCAAACTGTGGAAGAATAAAAAAGCAGTCCATTCTAAGGAGACCCCTCTTAGTTTGTCACATGCGTGACCACCTCCATCAAGACTCCAGACATACATCATTGGGGTGCTCTCAAATAAGTAACTGCGCAAACCTTGGAGCAAACCTGCTTCCTTTCTAAAGAAAACCACATGCACTGATGGAAGGGAATTCTTGATTAATACTGACCTGTTTGGCAGCGCTGGTGCCCTATGGCTCTTCAGGTGTCATCACTGACAATGCTTGAACTTTGAGGGAATCCTTTATTTGCATAAAGAAGCTGCTGCAAAGCTGCTGGCTGCATGAAATACTTTGCCACAGCTTGGCTACAGCATGGACAGGCAGCAGCCCTCTTTGTGATAGAACTCACAAGCACAGAACTGTACTACTGTCAGTTGTTTTAGCACATGTGGGAGCGCTATCACTATCTCTTCTGTAGCACTGAGCATCATTTGCCTGGAGATAGTACTGAAGTGTTCCCACTTCAAGATTTGAGTTCAGAAAAAGTGAGAAATTACAGCACCGGCCCTGTCTGGTGAGAATAAACAGGACTTAAACAGTGCCAGTCAAGCCAGGCATGCTGTTTCACATTAAAGGCTTTCCAGCTGAAATGACTTGTGTTTTCAGTCTTGGGTGGAAGAAGCTTTGAGGTGCTTGGCAAGAGCTGACTCTCTTCTGTTGAGATAGAAAGCGAAAGAGAGCAAAGGAGATTGTGTCTACATATAAGGAAGAAAAAAATCCTCAGTAAAAAAAAATTTACAATTACCCAGTTCAGTGCTGCTGCAGAAGCCCAAAAAAGTTGAGGAATCTCCATCCTTGGTGATGTTCAAAACTCACCTTGACAAGCTTCCCAAGGAGCTCTACTCCCTTGCTGGTTGTTCGGCTAAGAAATCAGGATTCTTTGAAATAGTGGTGGTGATTGTATTTATCTCTTTAACTAGGATCTCAAACATAATTTTCGGTAATCTAGGTACCACAGTGATGGTGCAAAAGTAAACAGTCATGATAGCTTTGGTGAGTAATGTAAGGAGACAACCCAGAAAATTCCGTCTCCCATCTCTTGGAGCTTAGATTTACAGTAAAAATAATATGAGTGGTCTTTTCTGACTGCTTGGGATCTTCACAGTTTTATAGTGTTGAATCATTAAAAGACATTTTAATCCTCAGGAACTGTCACTTCTCAGTTTAAAATTTCCAGGACTTCCAAGGAGATAGAGGAAATATATGCCTAAAAATAGGTTTTATCATAAGAGGATTGACAGCTGGTACATGAGTGGCAAGTTCATGGAGGAGAGGGAGGAAGAGAAGGAAGTTTATCAAAGGATCCTGTCCACAGAGGATGTATTGCTTTGCAGTTGGATTTGGCGGAGTGTGGGGAATAGTGGATTCCATAGCAAAGAGAAGTAATCTCGCTGAAAGCAGTTTTGGAACAAGTAACTAGCTGAGGCGGCCATGGAAAGGTGCTTGTGTGGACAAGAGAAGAGGGTGGTTGGAAAGTTGGGATGGTTTGAGGTTTCTGTTTACGTAGTTTGGTGTAGGGTAGAAGTAGTAGGAGAACTAAAGAATGAAAGATGAGCGTCTTTGGGTGTAGTCAGATTCTGTACACATCAAGTGCTAGGGGGAAGGGCAGGGCAGTGGTTAGCAATTTAGGGGCTTGGTACTCTTTAATTCACAGAGGCTAGTGCTTCCCTCCTACTCTCCCCTAAATACTTCCATAATGTTCTCTCTATCCTTCATTGTGGAGTAAGCATTTTTCATTGAGGTGTGGAAGAGGCAGAAAAAAATTTTAAAAACCTAAAAGCTAAAAAAAATTTTTAAAAAAAGTTACATTTTTTTTCTGCTAAATCACAACCAGCTTTTTTACTTAGCCACAGTTTATTTTAAGGAAAATACCTGCCAGTCTAATCCAGACAAAGGCTGCATGATTCCTCTTGAAGAGCAATGTAGCTTTGGTGGGATACTGGGAAACGAGGTTAAGACAAACAGATGTTGTAAGAGAGATGTGCAGGTGAGGAGGGCAGCAGAAGAACAATTGGTTTCCTTGGAGCCAGAAATTGTTTTGTGTCTGGTTTTGTGTATGAGGGATTTTTTAGTTATATCTGTTTTGTGGTAATTTCGATGCTCTGGTGTGAGATCCAGCAGCCAAAGTGTATTTGGGTTCTGTTTTCTGCTCTGTGACTCCGCCGTTATGTGACATGAGAATATCTGAATTGTGAGCTGTTTTCAAGCCTTCTGCAGATAAATGAGGTCCCTTGACTGAAATGAAAGTATTCTTCAGTTTGTTTGACCTCTGTTCCTGCATTTGCTTGCCTTCACTATGAATGCTTAAAAGTCCCCATCTCTTAGGATTTCACTGGTCTAATAAGACACTTACAGACATTATAATATTATAGATTGACTGCCAGTACAAATGGTGAGTATTTATATCTCCATGTGGAGATGTCTTGTAGGCTTGATTTTGGTGTGCCCAGTCTTAGTTTTGGTGGCTCAGACAGCAGTCTTTACTCCTTTTCCAGGAGACTGCTGTTGTGTGCTTAGATAGTTTTTTCTGTAAAGAAGGACTTTCTGACTTTTCACCCAGAAATTTTCTCCTTTTTGCAGTTGCATCCAGTGGTGTTTTTATTCTGTGGTGTGTTGTGTTGTATACATGCTTCATAAAGTAATAAGCAGTGCCTGTATCCATCCTCACATTTAATTTTTTCTCAGTAATATTTAATGATTTTATTTTTCTCTTTCCTCAGAAGTCATGGTCCAAAACTTTTGCCTCTTGCTGAGATTCCTTTAGTTTCCTTACATTTTAGTGATGCCCAGAGTGCCTTTGGTTCATCTGTCTTGGGTGCTGTAGGTTCTCACTGGGACCAGCAGAAGAGAGAACTGTTCCATCCTGCCCAAATTTCTCTCCCTCTCCAGTAAAGCAAATCTAATTGCGCTCTGCTGCCTTTTCCCATACTCCCCAGGCTGCTTTTTCCTCTGCTATGCCCAACTTGCTCAAATCCTCTACTGCAGGGTTTTCAGATAATTGCACTGAGGCTGCCCCTTTTAATTACAACTCTTCCCCCCTCCTCCCCTCTTTCAGCCAGGTTACTGAGCCATTTCTGTATATTGCCTGAGACATTTTTCTTTCTCCTTAGCTACGCTTCACTGTCTCACTGAAGACATTGGAGCATTTTCAATGCTCTGCTCAAAGAGCACCTGAAGAAAAAAAACATACTGGCAATTTTTGCATGCAACCTACATATTACTGTGATATTTCTCTGGTGGGCTGAGAATTGGACAGATGGAGCTAGAATTACCTTGCTTAGCGAAATTGTTATGCTGTATTGATCTAATGCAGTGCTGGATTAGGCTACATGCTGCTCCCTTACTGTAAGATAAGCTTTTACGTCAGGTTCTTAATGGTGGTGGTAGAGTTTTATTTGGATTTTTTCCCACTTAAGATAATAAACTTGGACTTTTGTGCTTTTTCTGGCTGTATTGCAGGCTCCCTGTTTGACCTTAAATATCACAGCATTTGCTTCCTCACGTACAAAATATCAATGGGAAAAATACTGTCCAACTTTGTAGTGTTGTGCAGTCATATGCTTAAAGGGACAAATGTCTGCATCTGAAATGCAGTACAAGTGTGTCAGCTGTGCAGATTTGTGTTGGCAAAAACTCTCCTGTCATGGCTACTGCCCTGCAGAGTCCTTAAAAGGCAAAGTGTAAACTACAAGAGACAGAATTTGAAAAGCATACAGGGGAAATGGAATGGATACCTTCCAAGAAACATTGCCAAAGATGCAGAAAGGATCAGGACTTCAGTAATAGTACAGTCTCTACTGTGGTAGAGATTAATGTTGATTTGGGAATCATGCTGTCCCTGATGCCATGAAAGTCTCAAAATCTGTGTGTACTGGCAGTGCAAAAAACACCTGTAACTGACTGAAGTCTTCAGGGATGACTATATGGAAAATACTGGGTCTGTGCTACTCCTTTTTACCCATATCTTGGAAGTAGTAAATGATGGAATGGGTGTATAAAAACTGTCAGTTTTGTGTTAGAGCGACCTGATTTCTGTTTCTACCTTCTGTTTTTTCCTAAACAGTATTTCTCTGTGAAGACCTCTGTGCTTTAATTTGGAAAAGTATTAAAACACTCCAAGAAATCTCAGACCATTTCAAGAGAGTGGTGTGTGCTTGTTGAAGATGGTGGTATTTACAGAGAACCTTCATGGATTCTAATGCTGGCATCAGTGCAAGAAGAGTGTCGGGAATGGGTTGGCTCTGGATGGTCTTCTTCTTTCATCTAGTCACCTCATTAGAAGGTAAGAACAGATGTTTCACATCAACTTTAAAGTGTTTTCTGTAGAGATTAAAAAAAAGAAAAGTGTGCTCTCCAGTATGCTTATATCCTAGTCCAGATGAGCACTGAGCACATGTCTTTCTGTTTGATGGTTGATCACTATCTCTTGGGATTTAAAAAATTATTGGTATTGTTTCTGGTGGGAGAGGCAAACCCTCTTATGAAGGATCATTAGTGAGCATTACTACTAACTATCTCAGAAGTGACTGCCTCAAAGAATAGATTTTTTTTTATTCAGGAATAAGCTCCTTTTTTATACTTTGTGTGTATTTGATTCTCATGTTTCTGTTCTTGCACCGTGTTTGCTTTGTGAAACAATCTCTGGACATTTATACTGTTCGAGAGGACAGCACCCAATAGACTGAAATCAAGAGTTTTTGTCTCACCTCTGAAAAACTTGCCTCAAATAGTAGATATGAAGACAATGTTTTGCATTAACAAGAAGAGGCAGTTCACATTCAGCCAGCAAAGAGGAGGGAGAAAGCACTGGGGGCAGGGTAGGGAAAAGGTAGGCAGGGGAAAAGAGGTGCCAAAAAATGGTAAAAGAAAGAATAAATGATAGAAGGGAGGGCGATGAGAGCAGGAGGTAAGATGAGAGCTGTGGAAGAGAGTTAGAGAAGGGCAGAGGTACTGTAAACAGTCCCCTTGTTTGTTCCAAGAATATCCTTGCAGCTACATGTGCTCAGTGAACTGTACTGCTTTGTGATGAGTGTTCATCTCCTGCATTTCTGAAAGCCACTGAAAAAGGAGAGGAGGGAGAGATGGAATCAAAGGGAAGCAAGGAAAGACCTAGAGGAAAGGAAAGGAGAATAGTGTGAGATCTAATAAAAAGAGGAAAGCTTGTTAAAGCATCCCTTCTCTTAATAGGAGGGGAATACGGTGTGTGTGGGAAGTTCAGAGGCTAAATAATTTATGTAAGATTATAATACAAATTCTTAAATCTCCAAAATTCTGTGAATTGCTGATTTTAAAATGGTATTAAAATTACTGTGTAATTCCTTGTGTAACGGTAGAGAAGCTGAGATAGAAATTCTCTCTGCAAATATGAAGTAACTGAGTGATGCCTGTACAAACGAACATTTTTTAAATTCAGTGCTCAGTCCTGAAAGTTTGTAAAGATAAAAAGAGTTTCAAAAGTACTGTGTGATACAGCTTCACAGATCACATAGTTGACCTGACTGGATTAAAATAGGACAGTAAAATTCTGCCTGTGGAGAGGAAACAATAAAGGTGTCCATGAGCCAAACTTCAGCTCTCAATTCAGGGTCAGGGGACTCAGCAGCTTCCTTGTGACTGTACTGCATGGTCCTAAGTTTGCACTTTAAAGCTGATTTGCATCTCAGAGGTAAGTATTTTTGTTGTGGTCAAAAGTCAAATAAAAATTATATGGTAGGGGAGGAAAGTCTGATGATAACTATGTAGAAAGCTTTGCTTCAGTGCAGAGTTGTCCATAAGGAAGAAAAAAGGCCCATGGCTTGTTTGTTGACTCATTATTATATATAGCAGAAACTTGAAATTCAGGTTTCAGATTTAAGTTGAAAAATATAGGGAATATGCAGTGTGGTCTTTAGTTTTTGTAGAGCTTCTTAGAAGTTTTAGATGGTGTTTAAAAACATTTCACCTCCAACTAAAGGGAGTTGACTGAGTGGGAAAATTAATCAATCAATTCTTCCTAGTGTTTCTCAGGCATTTGAGTTAAAGTCTGAATGTAAATCACATTATGTCTGAAACTAAATGTTGTTCAGACTTTGAAATTTTTCTAAACCTTAATGTTAATCATTAAGAAAAGAGGGAGAAGCTGTAGAGAGGGGAAGGGAAGTAGTCAAAAGATTCAGACTATCTTCATATGCATTATGAAGAGAGAAAATACTTCTTAGGCAGAATGCTTCTCGGATAGAAAGAAGGCAGCATGCTTTCACAGGACCTAATGGGACTTTAAACACCCTCATGACTCAGAAGTAAAGAAGTTCTTGTAAGCAATTGAAATTATTTTGTTGGTATTGGTTTTAATGCATAAAAAGGAGACATTAGGCTGAATTTGTTTAATACAGCTCTAGTATTTGGACATGCTGATTTCACCAGGAGTGAGCGTGTCTGTGCAAAGTTTTCCAGACATGATTTTTACACCAAAAAAAAGTCTGAACAGATACTTGAGGGAAGACTGATTTGAAAACAGAAAACTTTTATATACAGGGGGGGTTTTAGCTTTATAAAAGGAAACACAATTGCACAGAAGTTTTCATTAAGATCACATTTCTTAGTGTAAGTTTTCATTAAGATCACATTTCTTAGTGTTTATAGCTCTGCAGGTGTTTTTGAGGATTTGATTTTGAGAGCATTACTTCTGAACTACATGCTGGGTGAAGTAGTGGATTTTTCCTTTTTCTCAAAGCTACATAAAGAAATAGAGTAATTTTATTTCTTTAAAAATCTATACATCTATGTAATTACAGTTTATCACTGAAAATTTAAGTTAACATTTTAGGTTAAACTTTCTGATTTTAGAAGTTTGTGAAGCATAGAATTTAAGGATGCCTGATGGGCTGCAGTCAAGACAGGTGAGAGCAAGTGATAACTTGTTAATGAAATAGCTCTTGCTAGGGCACTGAGATCAATTTTATGTGGAATATTGGTTTTGCTTTGATGGAGTTCTAAATGTCTACAGCTGTAAACACAAGCAGAGTTCATTTTGTAGAACTCATTAAATATGTTCCAAGGGAATGATGTGTTCTGTCTGTGATTGCATTTATTTTACACCAAGTTCTCATGCTTGCAGAATAGCTGGACAATCTTTCTAAGTATCTTCCAGAAATTCAAGACATAGAGAGAATAATTCTTCTGCTTTGGTAAAACCTCTTTGCATTAAGAGTATCTCTTTGACAAAAGGGAATATGGAAGAAAAAAGGTAGTGAGGTCAGACATTCTTATTTAATTTTTCCCCTATTTTTTCTACTAACCGGTTGTTGTCTTGGGCTGTTGAAAATAATATATTGATTGCTCAAATTGGCTTGCCTTTGAAGTGGAGGAAAATATACCTTCCTCAGAGGGAATCTTCAGAGTGAAAAATACCACTTTCTTCTGGCTTATTATATGCAGTTTAGTATATACAAAGAAAGATTCAAATTAGTGTCACTTTACTTCAGGGAAAAAAAAAAGTGAAATTAACTTTTTAGTTTGATTGCTTCTGAGTCACATGATTTATTAAAATCCTAGCAAACATTTTCTTCACAGTTCTTTCCTGTTGCTCTCCTGCATGCCAAAAACTTCGCTACATGCTTGGAAAGCCCAGGGCAGAGGAATATCCTGTTGTAGGCATGCAGAACGTGAATGAGACCTGTCTGGATGTGCAGCCTGTTTGTAAAGGGGGAACAGACAGGGGTTTATCCTTCTGGTCAGTCTCAGCAGCTTCATTTGATTCATTTTCTTCCATAATAGATTCCTGTATAGTTCCTGTGCTAGGGGCATCCCTGTTCCCAGGTTTGTACCATGCCCTGCGTTGAATCTGTTCCCAATCTGCTGCTTGGAGGTCAGTAGGACAGGAGAGACTATGCATGCTGCCACTAACACTGTTTATATTCAAAGCTAATTAAAGCTTCAAAGAACAGGAATGGCATTCTTGTAATGCAGGGTCTCCGGGACTTTGAGTGTATGCCTTGGTAAAACTTTGGAAGACATAAGCTCACTTCTTAATGTCTGTGAAAAAAAGCAAGCAGGAAAATGTAGATAAGCATTAAAAGTCACGCTGTGCTGCATTGAAAGTAGCTGGTTTGATGGCAGTGGCAGTTAGACCCCACTTCTAGACTTAATAGTGGGTGTTTGGAGAACTTCTTAAGCTGTGGAAGAGTAGATATTATATTGTATCTCTAGGAAAGTTGTAGATAGTAATTTAACTGGATTTCATATGCAAAGTTGGACTTTTTTTATTTTAATTTCTTGATGTCTGCATTTTCTGACATGAGTAGTAGTGAAACATGCTAATCCCAGCAGTTTCCTTAGAGCTTTAACAAAAGAAAGGGGCTGGGGAAGAGAAAAATACACAATCATTCATAAAGCTTAAAAACTGTGTTACCTTGCAAAAAGCTATGTACTTCCATATCCTACACGATTTGGCTGTCATTTCTCTCTTTCACAGATGGTACATAGCTCCTGGTTGGAGTGTGAGAATTCCTCCTTGCAGATGACAACTTTGATATTCTGATAGTGTCAGCATTTTGCTGTGACATAGTGAGCAGTTAAATTACATTATACTTCATGGAACTTACTAAACACATATCCCATTGATTCCAAATAGCTTTTCTAAAATTAATTGCATTTGAGAAGTAACATTACAGAAGTAACACAGGATCATTCATTGCAGGATTGACATTATAGCTTTATACAAGAAAAAATTTGAACTCATTCCTCTCATATAGATTGGCTTTGTATATATTCTCTTATATTAGGAGGCATATTCTATAATTCTGTAGCTTATTTTTTCATATTAAGTCATAGCTAATCTTTAAGACATTTTCTTTTAAAAAATAACATCAACCTTTGTGTTGGATAGTTATGAACAAGTAAGATTTTTGGCTATTTTTGTTTGGTTTTTTACTTTTTTCATCAACTCATTTTTTTAAGAAAGGAGTACGTACTACAGTTGCATATGCCATTAGCTATTGATATATTATTTACTTCACCACAATTGCTGTTTAATTTTGGAAGATGTTCTGCTGTATTTAAGGCTTTCCAAAGGTTTCACTGTATTTTGTCTCAGATGATTGACCCCATATCAAAATATATTTGTTTATATAAGTGATATAAGGTTCCTGATAAAAGGGTCCTCTCCCCATGCTCAGAGGAGCACAGAGGAACAGTGAAAGGCAGGGGAACCTCAGTAACCTCACCTAGCAATAAGTGCCCTGACCCAGCTTCTCCCAGAGCTATCACAGGAGGTGTGATCAGTCCGTGGGGTGGGAATGAACCCATTAAGTTAAATCAGTGGAAGTGCTCTCTGGAAGACCTTTCAGATTGAAGGAGATTATTGCCAACAAGGGCATGGTATTTATTATGGGATGTAAGGAAGATAATCTGCAAAATGTATTGTGGGTTGTTTAGGGGAGTAACTGTAGGTGTGGAAAGGGAGGATTAAGTGTGAGAAAGTAGAGAGATAAGGTGCCAGTCACATACACCAGGTGCCAGTCAGTATGGCTGTCAGGCACCTGATCACCACAGTCTATCCTATCTTCTTACTAAATTCTATTTTTCACCAGTTACCTGGGTGAAGGGGCTTTGTTTTTGTGTGTGTGTGTGTGTGTGTGTGTGTGTGTGTGCATATGCACATTTATATACCAGCAACTGGAGCTGAACAACAGGTAAGAGTGGCCCATGAGTCAGTACTATGAGCAGCTGAAGATCATGGAATGGATGAAAATCAAGTGCTTGTAACTCAAGGTGGACCATAGGTCATAGGATCTGTGCATCTGTGATGCAAGCAGCTGGAGTGAGTGAGCTTGTTGTATTAGTGAGTCTGTGATCTCTATAGCAAGCCAGACTAGCTTGATGGTGGGTTAGCGGGTTGGGAAGACAGGGAAAGAGCAGAGTCTGGAGGAGGAATGAGACACCAGTTTAAATGTGTGTGTCTCTATGAGTGAGACAAATGGAGGGGTTTATCTAGTGAGGGAAGAACTATGAGGAGGTCCAGGTCAGGTATTGTGGTCACCATAAATTCCAGGGGTTCTTTGAGAGTACTGTCTATGTGTTGTGTATCTCAGTGTGCCTGGAGACAAGATGATCCCAGGGCACTCCTGGGTAGGCCAGGTGTCAAAGACCACTTCATGGAGAGATCCACAGAATAGCACCCCAGGAGAGCAAGCACCCAGGGCTAGCTGCTGGGAAGGCTGCACCCTTAAAGCCAGTTGGCACGGGATCCATAGCATGCCTGTGTGTGTGTGTGAAGGGGTGTATCAGTGAGTGAGCCTGTCTGACTGCTCACACCAGGAGTGGGGCTGTGAGCTTTAGGTGCCAGCAGATGGAGAGACCACAGCTCCAGAGGTCAGGAGGCTAGATCTCTAAGGACAGTTATTGCAGAGATCCACACTGTATACAAATGCATATATATTTCCCACTAGCAGACCTTAATCCTGACCAACCAGAAAGGGGAGAAGGATGAGGACATTGGTGGTGCTGTTTCTGTTTGCATGACTGGTGAGTGCTTCTGCCTGTGTTGATCTTTGTGGCTGGCCATTCACAGATGTGCAGTGCCTGCATGTGTTTGTGTGTGCCTGTTGGGAATACCCACCTAACCCTGCTATTGGTTGTGCTTGGGGCCATGGAGCTGCAGCAGCCTGGCTTGTGTGAGGTTACTGGATTTGACAACTCCTAACAGTATTTTTGCATAAGCCCAGGGAATGCTTTCTCTTCCCAGCCTTCTTAGAGAGCATTCACCCTCTTCCTGTTTTTTCAAGGAATGATCATGGAAGGCAGAATAAGCTCAGAAATGTTTCAGTTCTTTTCAAATCTGTTAAGCAAGCAAGTTTTGCTGCTTGAGGCATTCAGCTCCATAGCAAAGCAAACTCTCTGTTACCTTTTACCATAGTGCCCTTTGCCTTCTATCAGTATACATTTGGATATATTCAGAATTCAACTGGACAAGGTTTGAAGCAGCCTACTGTAATTTAGCCTGGCCTTGAGCAGGGTGTTGGTTAAGATGACCTCTGTACCTCCCTTCCAGCTTGTTTCATTCTGTGATTCTACAGTTTTAGTAGCAGGTAAAGGGATTCTTTTACTCTCTTCTCAGGATTGACTCACATGTCCATGGCTGTAGTTTGCAAGGCTTTGGTTGTATAATTCCCTCTTGCACCACTGCACTGTTAAGGCACCAGGGGCAAATGTTCTTCAGTCCAGAAAGCTGTTAGGCCATCTCTGCCTCCGTGAAGGTTGTCTAAGGGTCAGTCATCTTTGGGTGAATTGTCATCCTCTTGCATCAGGGGATCATTTTGTCTGTAACACAAGTGCTTAATAGTCTTACTTGAAAACACAGGCAGACCAAAATGTGAAAATTATTAATGTGCCTGTTCTGAACAGCCTCTGCCCAGTTTTTCTGGATGTTGACATTATAGCATAATGTAGGCCAAGAGGTTGGTTTGTGATGTAAATATAGAATAGTACTAGCTGAAGTATTTGGGATTTTTATTTCACCCTTTCTGGCCAGCAAGAACTGAGGATACTCAGATGAGAGTTTAGATTTTGCAAAGTGTAATGATGAACCCATTTGACTCTTCTAGAAAAGTGATAGTTCGTTTTTTGGGGTTTTTTTAGTTTGGGGAAAAGACCTATAGGAGAATCTCTCATCAGTTGTTTTTATCTTCCTTGAAGTAAAATAACAGTTGTAATATGCAATTGGAATATCATTCTTCGAAACTGATATTAAACCAGGAGTAGAAAAAGAATTGTAGAATTGTCATAATTTCACGCGTTTCAAAGGCTCTAGGTTGCTCAGATACCTTGCCTATTCCTCATTTTTAATTCAGAGTAGAATATTGCTCCAATGATACCCTGAGATACCTGAATCAGTTTGCCCCTAGCAGCATCATGGGCTGGACTGAGACTGAGTCTAACCTGATGTTGCAAGACCCTTGATTTTGAACAATGTTGAAAGGGTATAAGCCATTTTTCTTCCAAGGTGATAAATTCAGCTGAACAGATAATTTCTGTTGGTTCTGAAGAGGAGCAGAATACTGGTCTGGCCCAGCCCAGTGGGGATGTGAAGTGTTTCTCAGTCATCAGTGCTAATAAAGTGTCAGAGTGAAGGCTTATACCTGTACACATGTAGTCATTTATACTGTTAAATTATGAGCACAGCCATGGGTTTGTTTGGCCCATGCCAAATAATCTTATCACAAGCAGTGCCTACACATAGATCAGGGTTTAGGATGGACTGAGGACCATTCCTGGGAGGTGGCTTGGATGCAGCTGTGCACTTCTGTGGGGTTGGAATTTTTAGCCATGGGAACATGAACCATACTGTGCCTGTTGTCCTCGGAGCTAGAGAGCAGCTTAACAGCTTGTTAGATTTATGAGTGTGCGTGCAGCTAGTGTGACTGGGGATGTGATTCCAGGCATACAGCCAGTAGGAAAGGGAGGAAGAACAAAAATAGTGAGGGACTTTCGGCCGTAGGTTGCGAAATGAGATCTATGCACACAAAATTCTTGTGTACTTTTCTTATTTTTCTAGTGGTTTCTGACTTAAAGTATTCACTGTGAAAGGGACAGTTCTGTCTGCTTCAGGCTGCCTATTTCTGTTTGCTTGTAAAATACTCACATGCCTGGTAAATTCTACCTTGCTCACTGGTGAGAAGTTGTCTGGAGAATATGCTTGACATGGCAGAGCAAGGGCTACTGAGCAAGTCTTCTCTATTTCCTTTCTTCTCCATTTCTTTCTCACTTTCTGGATGGCTTTCCACGCCCTGATTAACTTTTCCCTATTTTACTTCTGGAGTTTCCAAGGGGTAGAAGCATTGTACTTTGTTAAATGGGAGACTCAGATCTGATTGAAGAAAAGTTCTTTCTGTGTTGAAAAATGGCCTTGTGTATTATTTCAGCATATCAAGGCTATGTCTGGGATCCCAGTGGCAAAGTAATGACATGACACTGTGCAATCCCTGTGCCAGACTGTGCAATTGAGAAGGTAATGGGCATGGGGGAATGCCAAGTTCCTCTGCTGCTAGGACAGCCTAGGGAAGATTGTGCCTCAGGGAGGCATAGGCCTTTTGCAGATGTCCTGCTGCTCAGAGGAGCTGTCTGAGCTGAGCTATCCTTGAGAACTGAGCAGCTCAGCATTTCCTGAGGTCTGTTACATAATTTTAGTGGAGTTGTACTTCTGCTGTAACCAGTAGTTCTTTCCAGTTTTGGCAGGCCAGTCCTGGTATTTTGCACTGCTTTTGAATGAAGGAGCTTCATCCTCAGGGAGGTCTAAAAAGTATAAAATGTCCTGTAGGAATATAGGGAATATAGTTCAGGGACATTGGTAAAGGCTGAGGTCTGTATAAACTAGCTCACTTGCTCATGTCTGCTTTAGGGTGAGTCTTTCCTTTCCAATGATTAATGTGGAGTGAATCCCTAGGTGTATTGGTAGGGATAGTGACATAAGAAATTCATAAGTGGAAATAAAAGCCATCAAGGATTTTTCTCCTGCATAAAACATGGAACAATCATACTACTAAATGTTTGCAAGGTTTAATAATGGATCATGAGCCTTATTTGTAAGTAAGCTGGCTGTTTGATTTTGGGTTGATTTTTTAATCTGTTTTTTGCAGTTTTTTTTTAAGGCAATAAGATAGAAATATGAAAATCAAAATAAACAAGTAAGGCTTCCCAGAATTTAAGAAAAGCCAGTTGATTTATACAGTATATATCAACACATGTAAATACCTATTCAACTGAGTCATTTTCTTATTCTGTGTCCTAAATATACAGAGTGAAAAGCACATGCTTGCATACCACAGTGCTCTCAGATCCTGACATTCTCTTTTGGAGAATACTTTGTTTATAGTTTGTACTGTAAAAATCTCTTTTGTGTTTCTTTGTACCCAAGCAGAGAATAATTGCCCAAGAGCAGTCAAGGCTGATACCTGATCTGTCTGCAGTGGTAGATTCAATAACAGTGGAAATGCAGACTAGTTGTGGGTATAAGCTAGGCCTGTGAAGTTCTGCATATACTCTCTTAAGAAGTGTAATAATGCAACAGATTATTTAATACTGGGATTCCTACATAGGCCTGCAATGTAATTCCCAGCTCCAGAACAAAATTAATTCATTACATGATCATCTGGGTCATAAACTCCCAAAGAAATTTGGTTCCAGAGCTGGTAACAAACGTGCTTTGGCCTTGTGTCCACACTTACATGTGCAGATAAAATGGGCAGCCATAGTCCTAATGAGACTGGCATGCATTCATGTAGCTCATTTTGTGTCCCACCTTTTCCTTTCCAAAAAGAGTGGGGCCTCATCTCAACTGCTCATGATAACTCCGCACCATGCTGTCAGTGTGCTTATACTTAGCCTGGGAAAGTCTGGTGAGAATATTGCCAAGCAACTTAATCATGACTTAGCAAGTGCCCAGTGTCTCTGCCTTTGTCTTGGCCTTTCTTAATTTTTTGGTATGGACATAACCTGTCATATTTAGTCTAAAAACATGAATGTTTATTTTTGGTATATGGAAGTCCTCTACAAGACAGTCTTGAGAGGAACAGATAAGATTTTAGTCTGGTTTGGAATAGCACAAAATACTTCTTTAATTTAATTTTTTTAAACACAAACAGAAATACTTCTGGATACAACTCAAGAGACCTCAGAGATTGGCTGGACTGCACACCCTTCTGATGGGGTAAGCATTTACTTTGTCCCCCTTCTTGACTCGGTGTCTGTTAGGAAGACATGCATGCTCCTACTTCTCTCCATGGAGAAAGGGAAGCTGTGAGACTTGGTTTATAGATTTTGTACGTATGAAGAATTTGAACACAGTGTGTTTTGCAAAGCCAGATTGTTAAGAGAGAAGGGTGCTGAGTGGGATGCTATTGTCACATCCTTACCCTGTTCCTTCACCTCTGCTCCAGAGATACTAAAGAGTTCTCCAGCCACCCCTCCATACAGAATAGAATAGAATAGAATAGAATAGAATAGAATACAATAGAATAGAATAGAACAGAATAATTTCAGTTGGAAGGTATCTACAACAATCACCTAGTCCAGCTGCCTAACCACTTAAGGGCTGACCAAAAGTTGAAGCATGTTATAAAGGGCACTGTCAAATGTCTCTTAAACACTGACAGGCTTGGGGTATAGACCACATCTCTAGGAAGCCTGTTCCAGTGTCTGACCACCCTCTAGGTAAAAAAATGTTTCCTGATGTCAATTCTGAACTTCCCCTGAGGCAGATTTGAACCATTCCCATGCATCCTATCATGGGTCAAGGAGAAGGGATCAGAACTTCCCTCTCCAATTCCCCTCCTCAGGGAGCTGCAGGGCAAGGGGGTCACCTCTCAGCCTCTCTTCTCCACATAGGACAAACCCAGAGCCCTCAGCCACTCCTCCCAGGACACACCTTCCAGCCCCCTCACCAGCTTTGTTTCCCCCCTCTGCACACATTCAGAGACTTTCCCGCCCCTGTGGAAAGTGCCCAGAGCTGCCCCCAGCGCTCCGGGTGAGGCCGCAGCAGCACTGAGCACAGCGGGTGATGATGGATGATCCCCGCTCTGCCCGGCTGTGCTCTGTGTTTGATGCCCCCAGGACACGGTTCCTGCCCTCTGGGCTGCCCGGGCACGCCCTGCTGGCTCTCACTGAGCTGCTGCTGCCCCCAGCACCCCCAGGGCCCTCCCTGCAGGGCGCTCTGCAGACACTCCTGTCACAGTCTGTACTTGTGCCTGCAGCTACTCCATCCCAGGTGCAGGAGCTGGCACTTGTTCTTGTTAAGTTTTGTGCCATGAATGATTGCCCAATGCTCCCATGGTGTACAAACATTTCAGTTGTGCTCCTGAGCTCTCCATGCTCCCAGCAGCAGCACACATGATCCCAGCTGGCACTGCCATCCTAAGTCTATGCCATGCCAGACCTTGGTTTATCTTCAGCTCTCCTGGTGGTATGCCCTTCCTTCATCAATTATAGATTAAATTTCTCAATCAGTTCCTCCAGTTTATGAACAAAGATACATTTCTTCCATCGGGACAGTGGATCCGGTCATGTCCCAACACACCTTATGTCTCAGAGATTCTTCAGTGGTTACGAACCCAAGCATTTTGGCAGAGGCACCAGTCCTGAAGCCAGTATTGATGTCTTGACATCATTTGTTTCTTTCAAATGTGCCTTACTGCTACTAAAAAGATTGAAAAAAACACTACCTGTGCTCCTGATTTTTTTAACATTTCATCCAGGGCCCTGAAAACTCTTGATCAACTTTGCACTTTTTGTTGGGACATTATTTGTACCCATATGAAAAAGCAGGCATGGATAGTAGTCTGAAAGCTGTACTAAGCTCTTCCATCATCTGGTGACATTGCTAAACTGGGGCTCAGGGAGACAGCACTTGCCTGAAAAGATTTTCCAATCAGTAAAAGGGTGGTTCTGTTTCACACAGGAGGGAGTCACTAATGACCATAACTTGCTGTTGTTTCTTTTTGGCAAATGGTCTTAATGCAGATCTTATTGTGAGAAGTTGGTTGGTCAGACTTTCATGAGAATGCTTGAAGGAATGCAGGTTCCTTCTCTTCTGTCTCACCTGTGCACGTCCTCTGTTACACCCAGGGCCTTGTACCTATTCTGTAAAGCTTGTTGAGAAGGTAAGGAGGGTTTTGTCTTATGGGAACCTGCTTCCACCCCTCCTTATCCCTCCCTTGTGCCTTCCTGCAGCCACAAACCAGATCTGGACCTGCTCCTGCAGTGGCCCTGCTGAGTGGTTTAAGTGCATAGGAGATGTCAGAACACAGCTCTCACTGTGGTAAAGCTAGGTAGAAGGGACTTCTGCTTTAATGTGTTCTCCAGAGAACAGTGTCTTGTTGCTCTGTCTCATTTGTTTGTGTTATTTGGTTTGTCTCTGGAGATAAGAGATGAGAAAATAGGAAGAAAGAAAGTGTGACTCTTGCATTTTAAGATTCTCGATGTCGTGTCACCAAGTTTGCATGATTTATGTTTTCTGTCACAACAATTCTTACTTCAGAGCTTTGACTGCTGTTCTGTACAGGGTCATACTCTGTCTAGAAGGCTTTGCTGCACATAGCATCAACAAGTTCAAATCTTGTCATAGACATGGCAAGGAGAGGGGGGAGACAAAGAGCTGTCCTGTATTTTTGGTGCAGTTGAATACAGAATCAATTTTTTTATCCCTGTTTCTTTTTTCTCCCCTATATCCATTGTAGTGGGATGAGGTAAGTGTCCTGGATGACAAGAAGCGCCTGATCCGAACCTTTCAAGTGTGCAACGTGGCTGAACCAGGTCAGAACAACTGGCTGCGCACTCACTTCATAGAGCGGCGCGGGGCCCACCGCGTCCACGTCCGCCTCCGCTTCTCCGTGAGGGACTGCGCCAGCATGCGCACCGTGGCCTCCTCCTGCAAGGAGACTTTCACACTCTACTACCACCAGTCAGAGACTGACATTGCCTCTCAGGACATGCCAGAGTGGCGTGAGGGCCCCTGGACCAAAGTGGATACTATTGCAGCTGATGAAAGCTTTTCCCAGGTGGACAGCACTGGGAAGGTGGTCAAGATGAATGTTAAAGTACGCAGCTTTGGGCCACTCACCAAGCATGGCTTCTACCTGGCCTTTCAAGATTCGGGAGCCTGCATGTCCTTGGTGGCAGTCCAGGTCTTTTTCTACAAGTGCCCAGCTGTGGTGAAAGGGTTTGCTTCCTTTCCTGAAACGTTTGCTGGCGGGGAGAGGACCTCACTGGTGGAGTCCCCGGGGACGTGTGTGCCCAACGCTGAAGAGACGAGCACAACGGGGTCCTCGAGTGTTCGGCTGCACTGCAATGGAGAAGGGGAGTGGATGGTGGCCATTGGACGATGTACCTGCAAGGCTGGCTACCAGCCTGTGGATGATGAACGAGCCTGCCAAGGTGAGAGAACTTTTTTCCTCTTCCCCTTAAGCAGCCATTTTTTCGTTGGTTCTCTGTGTCAGCAATATTTGGCCCTAGCCAAAATTTTGCAGAGCTGGGAGAGTAAATAATTTCTCACAGAGATCACCTTGTAGCAGCCTCCTTTCACACATTTAGCTCCTCAGACTGGAGTTGGAGTGACCATTTGTCCAGGTTTAGAAATGGTGTTCTCTAGTTTGGTATTGCCACTAAAACCACGCTGCCATTCGCTCCCCCTCCAGTTGGAAGCACAAAAGACAAAGATAATCTGTTAAGATAAGACCAGTTTACTGGAAACAGCAATGAGATAATAAAATGAACAGTAACAACAACAATATTAACAACAAAAGGTGTAAGACAGATGATTTACATGGGAAGTGACAATAAACAAATACTGATCTGATTGGTTCTTTCCAACACAGAAAGGTTTTCTCCCAACAGAAAGGAATTCCCTTTTCCTTGGAGAGTGCCTTCTCCCCATCTGTTCCTGGTTACACCCCCACAGCCATGCCCACTCTTAGCTAATGCAGGAGATTGTCCTTATCCTGGTCAAAACCAGGACACGACTGCTTGCTGCTAATAATATGGTTGGAAACTCCACTCAGGCCTTATTTACAGCTGCCACCAGACACAGCCTCTGAGGGTACTCACACAGAGCTAGCAGGAGCTGTCACTAGCCAGATCTACCATAATTCCACTTCTTTACCAAGAGGCAGCAGTGTTAGAAGGAAGATGCCACATGGAGGAGAGCTGAGCCCAGAGCTAATACACTCTCTGTCCTAGTTATTTCGGGCCTTTTTGCTAGTGTATAGTAATAAAATAAAAAAAGGGGAAAGGGCAGCAGCCTGGTCATGGGAGAGGGAAAATGTGGCTCTGTGAGCCTTTCCTGACTAGAAAAAGCAGTCACAATGGTATCATCATTACCAATAATGTACTCTCTGTATTTCTGTGATATGTTTGTCGGAGGAAGTAGAGTACATTACGTGTCACCCAGAAGTGATATTGGGCTAAAATCTGGCCAAGCCCAAGCACCCAGTCTAATGTCATGACTGTGTTCCTGTCTTAAGGTTAGGACAGTCCATTAGAGCAAACTGCTTATGTTGGTTGTATAATTTGTGTATGATGTTCTTCTGGTGCTTCCTTTGTTTTAATACGCATCTACTCAAAATCTCTCAGCAGTCTAAAATGTTGCTGCACTGCACTTAGTATTCTCAAAAATAAATGTCACATGGAACACAGTTTTGGCTGCAGACAGAATTTAAAAGTTGGATTTATTCAAACAAGTTCAGCTTGGACATGGAACATACAAATACTCTGGTTAACACCAGAGTGCACATGCAACGAATAATTAACGTTGTCAATATTACCTTAAATTCCTGCTTCATGAAGTGATTTGGGTCATGCAAAATAGCTTTATTAAAATACAGGTCATTGTACTGGAAACTTAAAAAGCAATTAAAATTGGTAAGTGCTTTTCATTTGTTTAAACTTTGAGAATAATTAAAATGTGTGTGCCTTTTTATCCTGCTCATTCTGAGAGAAATGTAACTACATTCCTTTAGTGCTGCTTCAGAGACAGTAAGCTGTGACATAGAGCAGCTCTGTATGGCACTAAATTTGTTGTGTGCATCAGTAGCATGACAAGTTTACAGTCTAAATAAACTGCCAGTCAACAATTTAGTTTCAAATAGTAGTCTTAAGCAGTCCAAAAAAAAAAAAAAGAAAGAAATTTGGCTTGCCAAATAAAAACAAGGATTTAAAAAAAAAAGTTTTCCATTTTCCATAGTATTCAGTGAAAACTGATACTTCCTTGCAGCCTCATTGTCACAGAAGCTGGAGACAGATGAAAATGGTTAATATTATAAGGAATAACTGAAATAATGATGGTCTATCAAGCTACAAAAGTTAGTTCCTATAATTTACTTCCTGAGATTCCATGAGCAGCCTAGAGCAGCCATTGACAACCACATATGAATCATAATGTTAACAGGCATTCTTTCCTCTTCATGTTTCTTGTAAACTCCTCTGCCTTGATCATCCTTCCCGATCTCTTCTCCTGCTAACAACATGTTGCTGTCCTGTCTGAATGAAGCCACATTCAGCTTGTGTCCTGTTGCTTGGTGTTTCTCTTCATGGAGTCCTTTCCAGCCCTTCTCCTCTGTGCTTGTGTTCTCCTTTCCTAAGAACAGATGTCCACCCTGATACAGAGCAGCCACAGTGTTCTAGAGGAAACACAGAACAAAAGCAATAGCTCAAGGGCAGATTTCTACTCATGATAATGCAGAGAGGTGTTCTTAATAAGGCTGAAGAATCAACCAAGGATAAGAAGGAGAAGCAAGTTTCCTTCTTACACTTTGGTAGAAGAGTGTGTGGGCATTGCCTTCCCCCTCACCATATGCAAGCCTGTGGAGTCCTTCCTGGACCAGCTGTTATCTCTTTATTTAGAACAACAAATCTGCCAAGAGCCATTCTGAGCAGATAGATAGAAAGCCCTTCTTTTCCCCCTGCCCCCTATCATGATTTAAGGTACTTTCTTTCCTTATTTTTATAAGACTGCCTGCTCTGTGTTACTATATGGCAGATTTCTCCAGCTAAATAGAAGAGTGAAACAGCAACCTTTAGCAAGCCCTTTGGGTGATGTGGGATGCAATCTGTGTGGGATTCACTTTTCACTTTATCTGATTAGACTTGTTATGCTGAACAGTCAAAAAAGAGAATGGCAGTTTACAGACAAAAAAAGAAGGTTGAGACCTTAGTTCCTTTTCTTTTTGTAGATGTATGCACACAGGGTGCCTTGCCATGCAAAATCATATAGGATTTAGATTACCAGGTGCTCTGAAAATAATATTTAGAATTTATGATGGGCACATTTTAAAAAATATTTTTAAATGACAATATAGACAAAAAAGAGAAGAGGAATGACTTCCTGATAAAGTGCTAAGCTGACTTCCAAATAAAGAAGGACAGAGGTCTGGACAGAGCTGAGGTGATTAGCCCTCTGTGTGGCACCTCTGTACAAACATACTTAACCAGAGGCAGAAAACACCAGCCAGAAAGAGGAGGAGGTAACAAGTTTGGAGTGAAAAACTTTAAGTTGAACTTGGGAGAGGGAGGAGGAAAGGTGTTGGTTTAATGTTTGTTTTTGTTTTCTCATTACCCAAATCTATGTTAATCAGCAATAAATTAAATTTCCCCAAGCCAAGTCTGTCTTGCCTGCAACAGTAATTGGTAAACAAGCTCCCTGTCTTTATAACTTCTTTACCTCTGCCCACGAGCTTTCTCATCCAATTTTCTCCCTATGTCTTGCTGAGGAGAGAAGTAAGAGGGTGGGCATTTGGGTGTTCACCAAGGTTAGCCATCCACATGGCTGCTTCTCCTCTCTTCTTTCTCTGGATGTTTGTTTCTAAGAGTACTTAGGAAGCAAAAGGTCTGCCTGTCATCTGTAGTTGATGTAAGGATTCCATAAAATTGCCCATGTCCTCTGGTATATGCAGTCCCTTCTGATTGCAGAAGGAATCACATCTGTATTACTGATAACTACAGGAGCAAGCAGCTGTGCACGGAGCTGTTGGAGGTCTCATTTGGGAAGAATATTGCTTGATTATTTTTGTGTTACTAAAAAATGCCCTGTCTCATCATCTTGGATAAACCTTTTTCAGTGTGTGAGGCTAAAAGAATGTTAAGATTTATGTTAAAATATAAGATTTGATAGTCTGCTAAAAATACGCACATACTAGTAGCAAAGGGGAAAAAAAGAACGCAATAAGCTCTTCTTAAATTTTAATCACTTAAAGGATGCTTCCTTTAAAACCACAGGATAATTTACATTGCAGGGACTTGTGAAAGTCATCTGCTCCAACCCCGTGCTCAAAGCAGGACCAAATTGGGTTAGGTCACTCAAGGCCTGTTCTACTCTAGTTTTAGTTATTACTAAAGATGAAGATCACACAACGTCCCTGGGCAACTGTTCCAATATTTGACAACACCCATGGTGAAATTACTTTTTCCTATGTAGAAGAAGGTTTTACTAAGATGTAGTAAGAGGTTATTACAGCTTGTGTCTGTTATCTCATGTTCTGCCACCTCGTGCCTACACCTTCATCATATCCTCCCATTAGGTGGCTGATGACAGCTGTAAGCTCCTGCCCCACAGCCAGCTCTGCTTCAAAATGAACAAACCCAGTGTCTTAGCCTCTCCTGGATAAGAGCTTTAATTTCAAGGTAAACTCACAGCTGACGACAATGTTTGGTGCCTTGATCTAGATTACCTTTTTCAATTTTTTTTCTTCCATACTGCTCCCTTCATCAGCTTCTTGAGCCTCCTTCTGCTACTTGCACATACATTTTGGTGCTTTTCAAGTAGTTTGCTTCTTTTCCTGTATCAAGTGCTTGCTGTCTACTCATATTCTGTCCTACCCTGCCCAAATATTTCCTCTCGTGTTTTTGCCTTTTTTTTCCTCACACAATCCATTCCCTGGCAGTTCTCCCACATATAATTAGGCAGTAATTGCTTCAGCTCCACCTCTTTTACCTAAAAAAATCCCTTACTCAACTGATCTCCTATCAGCAGTTAAGCAGGAAAGAGTTCTTCATTTATTTTATCTCAGTTGATTTGATGCTCTTCTTTAAGACTCAAAAGATGCACTTTTCTCTCCTTATGTTTCTTTCATTTTCCAGTCTCTCTTCCCCACCCAAACAGTTGTAGTAAGTGTGAAACTCTAGATCAACCCCGGGCCTTATTGCATCACTGTGCCTGGCTTCTATTGCAGGCTGTTCCCACCTTATTTAGAACAAGATGCAAGATGCACAGTATGCTGTGGAATAGCCTGGCCCACTAGGAATTTACTACCACCATAAGATAGATACAGATCCATAGATCTAGTAAGCCGTAGATATATTTGTGGGAAGGGGGAAGAAGTGTTTTATCTAAAAGACACTACAGTTTTTATTTTCTAGTGTGTCTTCTGCATGCTAATTATGCTACATTTCTAACATTTTGAGAAATGCATTGTCTAAATGTCTACATCATCATTCTACAATATTGTTGGTTGCTAACTCCTTTCCATCATCCCGCCCTTTAAGTGCCAAACTCCATCCCTTTATCTAGAGTCATTCTCATTTGAAGCCCTCTGTAGCTCTGCACATCCAATTTTCCCTAGGCCTCAGAATCATTTGTGTTCATTCATCCTTCCCAGTTTGACTCCAGTTCCAGCTTTGACACTGTTCGTTTTCAATACTCTCACATCTAGTATTTATTCTTGCTGCCCCACAATACACCTGGGAGCAGAACTCCTATACAAGAAACAGATCCCTTGTCTCAGTCAAGAAGAGAGCAATTTTATGCTCTTCTAAATGTTTTCTTGTGTCTCAGTTCAGCTCCAAGTCATATCTGCATACAGAAAGTCTGTGTCACCTGTATCACATTCCCTAAAGTCACTGCTGGGTGTACCTAAAGCTCTGGTGAAGTTCCCAGCTTCCTTTCTTGGTCCTTCTCCTCTTGCTGCATTTTGCTTAGTTCTCCAAATATTTCTTCTCTGCCCTTACTGTCCGAGTGAGCTCTTTAATGCCTCTCTCTCTGCCTCTTTGGTTCTTGGTCTGTCCTCTCTTCGTTTTAATTTTCTTTACCCCTCTCTCTACTGCCACTCCATGATCCCAGCACTTTTCTCTGCTGGTTTTGCTATTTGTTATTGCTAGAATTCTGTCAGAAGCTGCTCCTCTGGCCTCCCGGGTGGAACTTGTCTCCAGTGAGCAGTCAGGCAAACACAGGCAACACAGGGGCGAGTGTTGTAGGGGGAGCTGAGGAAAACTGGGTCAGTGTCTGAGATGAGCTGTGCCCAGCTGAACTGTTGTGGCATTCTGACACTGTGCCAAGATATGAAAAATGACTGAGACAAGCTGAGGGAGAAGCGCTTGCGCACTCCAGACTCTTCCTTCTCCTTTCATAGTAGGCTTGACTTGATGGGAAGTGGCAGCTTGCTCTGCCCCCTGAGGTGCTAGCTTCACAACCCTCTGTCCCTGCATCCGATATTGTGAATCAATCAGAGCTAGATCTGTGTTTTCTTGGAAAGTCCTGGTGCTGGGGGATGGCAAGTTGCACTATCCCCAGTGACAAGGCCTGTGGCTAGCTGGTGTTCCTGTTTTGTGTGAAGTTGTTCTGCAGGAACACGGTGGAAGTGTTTCAGGAGAAGCCGCTCTTGTTCAGGCTTTCTCTGGGATGGTCCTGAAGTGGTATTGTTCACTAAAGGAAAACATCCGAGTCCTGGTGGCAGTGGGCCTGCTGCAGTCTGAACATTTGTTACGACTGTCTCCAGTGAGCACAGCCATCTGCAGAGGCTGTAGGACCACGGCAAGTGGACCTGATGTCGTGATGTGCAGTGAGAAGGGAGTGCAAGGTTAAGATCATTCAGAAACAAATGAGAGATGGATTCTGTCTGTGTGTACAAAGACAGCCCTAGGCTCACTGTAAATGCTTGAATAAGAGGAAGTGGCTTTTGCCTATTTAGATTGCCAGGTTTTTTTTTTCTCTTTCCTCCTGACTTGACTTTCGATATACTATTTATATTGACTGGACTGAGGCAATGCCAGGAAAAGCTCCATGTCCTGGGAACAATTATTATTGCTATCTGTGGGCTAAAGTCCTGAGTGCTACGAGCAGCCTATCTTAGACAATTCTGGAAAGGGATGAAGGTTCTTGTGAATGTAAGCAGCTCTCTGACTGGATGCAGAAGCAGGGTTCAGCTGGAAGCAGAAAGTTTGTGATAGCTGCAGTGCCTGCCTTTGGAAGCCATTCTTTAGCTTCTTGTAGCTTGAGGCCAGTAAGTGTCTACTTTATTCAGTCCGGCCATTTTGGCCAAAATTACAGATGTAAAATATAAGCAATAAAAAAGTTAGGCCATAGTATTATTTTTCCAACTATATCTTATTAAGAAGGTGAGAAAGATGTGAATCATATTTAATCACTGTAAATCTGCTTTGCTTGCAGTATGCTATGTGATTTCATTTTGCTGTTTTTCTTCTGGAAATAGAAATACCCAGGGGCAGAATGAGAGTTTCAAAGCATGATTGTTTCTCTATATCTGCCATCCCTCCTGGAAATAACAACGTGAGATTATAGGTTTATGTAGTAATTATTTTTTTCACTAGACAATAAAAAATAATCACTGTGGAGATATTTTCCCTCCTAAGTTGCTCGGTATTCCACTCCATAGTTCTTCAGGTGCAATTTCTGTAATGTGAGTGGAACTGGGCAAGCGAATCCCTCCTTTACTGCTTTTCTTCACACTTTTCTGTCTTGTTTAAAGTCTTTTTTCAGGCCCCTCCCTCAGAGGGAACCTGACAATCCTATTTCACTTCTGAACATCTGAAATGAGATGTAGTCTAGTGTCAAGAACTTTCCATTCATTGTTTCTTGTCCACCCACCCACAATCATGTATGTGATGAATGATCTGGCAGTGAGGCAACCAAGGCCACAGGGCTCTATGCACACATTTTAATTGGCTTATTTAAGGGAAAGCACAGAATAGGTGAACTTGGAAGAGATCTCTGGAGTACACCTTAACCCCCTCCCTGCACAAGCAGGGTCATCTCTAGCAAGTAGCCAAGCAGTAGGTCCAGACTATTTTTTAATTTCTCTACAGGAGGAGACTCTACAACCCCTCTGGGTAATCTGCTTCAGTGCTTGGTCATGGTAAAAAACTGCTTCATTGTGTTCAGGGGGAACCTGCTGTGTTTCAGTTTGTGCTCTTCACCTCTGGACCTGTCACTGAGAAACACTGAAAAGAACCTGGCTCTGCCCTCTTCACTTCCTCCCTTCAACTATTTATTCTCATTCATGAGATTGCTGGAAGCCTTCTCCTCCCCGTGCTGAGCAGTCTCATCTCTATGAGCCTCTCCTCCTGTGGGAAATACTCCATCCCCTTCATCATCTTTATGGCCCTCTTCTGGATTCTCTCCAATATGTTAATGTCTCTAGTGTACTGGGGAGCCTAAAACTCAACACAGTTTAGTGTTGAGTCTCCAAGTGTACCCTCACCAAAGCTGAGTAGAAGCCAAAGATCATCATCCTTGCTGCAGAATTCCCTGAGGTTTCCAGGACCTAGAGTTCCTAAAGGCTAGTCTTGCTAGTTAAGACTGGTGTAAAGAATTTGTCCTGTGTCACCCACATTTTCTCTAGTCTTCCTTGAGCCACTTCTGTTCTTAGAGAAATCCTTCTCACTTTTGACATCCTGAGCCAGATGTGATTCCAGGTAGGCTCTGACTTTCCTAGCCATGTCTACGTGTTTGGACAATGCTTCTGTGTTCCTCTCAGGCTACCTGTCCGTGCTTCCATATACTTCCTTTCTGTTCTAGGAGCTCTGTTCAAACATGCAGGCCTGTTGGCATTTTTTGCCTGAATTCATGCTTGTTGGGATGGAGTGCTTTTGCACCTGGAAGAGGTAATCCTTGCACATGAACTAGTTTCTTTGAGTCACTCTTCACTCCAGGGCGTTATCCCATGGGACTCCTCCAGATCACCCAGGTGGTCCCATCTGCTTGTCCTGGAGTTCAGTGTTGTGACCTTACTTTTTGCTGTGGTCACTGCACTCTGGATCTTGAACTCCACCATGCCATGGTCACTGTAGCTAAGGCTGCCTTCAGCCCTCACATCACCAGTGAGCCCTTCCTTGTTTGTGAGCACTTCAGGTCCAGGGGAGCACTTCCCCTCATTGCCTCCTCTATTGCTTGGGTCAGGAAGTAGTTCCCAGTCCTTTCCAGGAACTTCTGGAGCCCTTATGCCCTGCTGTGTTCCTCCTCCAGTATAGTAGGCTGGTTGTAGTCCCCCTTGAAGATTCTCTGAATAGGAGGCTAATTCCAGCTGTCAGCTCTGAACTCCATCCAGTTTTTCACAGGTAAACATCGAATGCCATCTGGTATAGCCAAGACATCGGTCTGTTCTGGTGTAGCACAGAGGACATGTGAGCATATTACTGAAATTTGTTTCATTGGTGGAACAGCTGCAGTGAAGTTTTGTTTCTTCAGTTTACTCAGCTCTAGTGGAGTGCTTATTAATGAGCCTATGTGGCTGCTTCAGTTAAATAAAGGACAAGGGAATATTTGGCCTGGAGGTGTTGGAAGGAAGAGATGTAAATGGCAACTGTATCAAAATCACTTCATAAACAGGCCAGGTTCCTTCTTAAATGTGGTTAGGCTTTTTGGGGTTTTTTGGATTGTTTTGTTTTGTTTGTTTGGGTTTTTTTGTCTACTGCTTGTATTTGAAGTTTTTCTCAGAAGCCTGCTACTTGAGTTGGTGGAAATATTCTTCTTGTTTAAGCCTGTAATTTACTGTAAAGTCACCTGTTCTCATGCTGTCATTACTCTTGAACCTAAATAAACAATTCTTCATTGAGTGACTCTTACAGTTCTGGGATTGCACTCAAAAATAGATGCAGCCTCAGTGAGTAAGAGATCTCTTAGGTAGCAAGGAATCAGCTCAGTGTCACAAAAGGCATTGGACCCTGGGCAGTGCTTGAGGAGACAGCAATAACCTACTTTTGCATATGGTTCAGACATACAATGCCAAGCACAGTGCATGGATGATGAAATTAGATTTTGTGAGGCAGTTAAGAACAGGTGTAAGTATTTGATCACTAGTGTTTGTTACACGTACCTCTTCCAGAGTGTTGTTCCTATAGCAGTGTACTGCATCAGTGATATAAGCAGATAATATTGTTATCCATTAGCTGACACCATGTTCCTGTCCAGAGGGTTGTGTTCTTGCTCTGTGTGTTTGTTGGTTGGTTTTTACAAGCAGCTTTTGAATGTTTATGGTCACTTGGAGTGACTGCCCATAACAAGGATGAAATCTTGCATGGCCTATTAAGCAATAGATGTGCTCTAACTTACACAGACTGCTTTTCTTTACTGAGGTGGTGCTGCACCATTTTGTTCCATTGCATAAAACCTACTGCACTGCACTTGGGCTTACTACCTTTGGCTAATTCATCAACACTGTGCCATCTCTGCAGACCTCACCCCTGCATCCCTACGCTCAACAGCAAGTTGCCAGTAGACTTTAAAGAACTGTGTAAAAATAAATGTTTCTTTATTTTAACACAACATGTTTATTTTAAAATTAATATTATTTGCTAAATGCCAGACATATTCTTCATTCACAGCTTTGCTAGCTTTCCATATGATTTTCAATTGGGCTAAGGGTAAATTTACCTGAATCTTTTTTGCACTGTCCTTGTAGGGTAAATAGGGTTTTGTACTTCAGGGGTAAAGTCTGTACCCTTTACAGATTTCCCTTTAGCATCGCATATATGGCAGACATTACCATTACCTGTTCATTTTCATTATTGTGACTAGCAGCAAGGTGTCCTACTTGATATCAGGCTGTAAAACTGAATGAAAGAAAACAGCCATTCTACAGGGTCTGCCTGGACAAAGTGGAATGAATGTGTCATTAGTTCTAAGCCTCAACAAAAGTTCAAGAAGGAGTTTGATGCAAGAAAAAAACAGACGAGATAAAATTACTTTTAAGAAAATAAAGACATTCACATTTATTTCAGCATTCTCAAACTTGAAATAAACAAAGATCCCTGAAATTTTGGTTGAATGACTTCGTAGTGTGTTGGATGAGAACTTCCCATTCATACTACTTGTAGTTTCAGTACAAATGCATTTGCCAAGAAATGTGAATATTATACTCTACATCTGTGGCTGTTAAGAGAGCCTAAAATTGAGTGAAAGGTGTATAGTTTATGAAGTGGATAAAATCTTACATACTCTTTTTTGTCCATACAAACATAAGGACATATCTCTCCATATGGGAGTGATTTGATTTTCTGCTGGATAAAGGCCTGAAGGCAAAAGCAGTTGCACTTTCCTTAACTATCATCCATCACTTACAGTCTCTTCTTCCCCTTTCCTTTCCAAATGGCAATGTATCACACACTGAATGTTGTCATTTTTTTGAGTGCTGGAAAGAAACAGTGTTCACCTATCTAATAGCTATTATTCAGAGTTGTTGAAGTCCTCTTTATGGCCTGGCCTGTTCCAGGACTGACCACTCTTATCTGTGTACATGTGGAGGTTGCTCTGTGCATCCAAGAAGAATTTTGACAGAGAGGATGAAGTAATGCAAGAGGCATAAACCTGATGGGACTCCACAGATGTTATTGGCTGTTATTTCTGGACTGCACCTGTAGCCGCAAGGGGGATTGAACACATGTGATTCTGATTTCATTTAACACCTCTATACAATATTCTTCTCTTACTTGCTTTGCTTTTTTTAGGTAATTTTTTGCTATCCTCAATCCATTGGAATATTCTGCTTACAGTAACCAGTACAATAGTTCTGCTCTTGAGGGTGCCCCTTGTGTCTTTTGACATGAGATGCGTCTCTGGGGTCTGTCTGAAAGTTTCCCATTCCTTGTAAATTCTCTTTATTGTGAAATTAAGGAACCAAATGTCAGCTGTAAATGAACTTTCACCTGAGCTTGTTAGTCCATAAAATCTAAAAGAGCTGCATGTCTTTATATAGAAAATCAGCTTTAGAAAACGTATATAAAAGCAGTAAAAGCTGTATCCTCACACTTCTATATAAGGTCCAAGCACCTCCTATTAGGCATCTTTGCCAAACCTAAAATGTGCCATACTCCCATATTGTCAATAAATTATTTTTTCATTTTTCATTTTCTTTCCCTGTAGGATGGATTTCCATCCTTGTTTCAGCTTGTTGCATATACATGTTCCTATGCATTTGCAGATTAAATTTGACTAATTAACATACTTTTATCCATTACTGGGAAGTTTTCAGACCTACAGGAATAAAATAGGACTGCCAGTCTTAGTGTCTGCTCTTAGTTTTAATGCAAAATCAGCAATGGTAATGTATATTACTTTAAGCAATGAAACTGTTGTAGGCAGCATAAAAAATCCAATTTTGTGGCTGTGTTGGGTGGGGGGAAGGAGGTGTGGGTAACTGTTTGATATTTCAAGACAAATCGCTTGGCTGGGCTCCTTGGCTTTTCCAATTTAAAAGCTCTTTGAGTGAATAATGAGAAGACAATTATTTGAGGTGGCCAAAGCTGTCTCAGGACTGGTTCTCTTTCATCTGCCAGTGAATCAATTTAAGCAATTACATACAGAATAAAATAAACTGTTTTGAAATGGCAACTTGGACAAAATGTGCTCCATAAAGAATCAAAACCAGCAGTAGCTCTATGCAAGAACTTCTCCCAGCAGCAGAAGTTAAATGTAAATTAGATTACAGTGTTTCTGAAATCTGAATTAATGATTTTCCTGCTTTTGCCTCTCTTATTTTCCTCCTCTTAGCTTGTGCCCCTGGTTTCTTTAAAGTATCTGTGGGAGATGACCCCTGCCATCTGTGCCCTGCCCACAGCCACGCTCCACTGCCAGGTTCCCGGGAATGTGTGTGTCAGAACCGGTACTACCGATCTGCTTCGGACAATTCTGATGCTCCCTGCACTGGTGAGTGTTTGGATGAAGTGTTTGAAAGCAAGAAGGGAAGTTAATGAGAGAGAAATGTGCCGAAATGATTTTGGGGGGGTTGCAATTTCCCTCTTCTTAAGACCTTTGAAATAACCCAAAAGTTCTCTTTGCTCCTGCACCTGATGACAGAGTGATGGTGAGAATGGTGATTCTTGGGTTTCATTACAGCCTTCAGAGGAAAATGTTCTGTAAATAATGTTTCCCTTACCCCTCCCTGTTGCTGAGGTCAGCCTCTCTGTCCCTCCTCTTCCCGTCCTGCTTTGTGTCTGTGCCCAGGTTTAGCAGTGCAATTCTGCTGCCTACTTCTACCTTTCTGAACTTTTCACTTCTTAGCTGCAGAGTCTTGTCCCATTCTCACCCCCATGCCTTCTTCTCACCCCCTGCATTTTCCTCCTTCTCTTCACTGTCTCTGTGCCATCAAGGGAAGTGTTGGATGCACAGAATGGGCACTTTTTTACCTGTCAGAGTTTACCTCTGATGCCATTGAGGAATCTGGCTGGCACCAGGAATAATTGCAGGCAAAACTGGTGTCCAGTTCCTGGAACAGATGCAGCAGGTTAACTAAAGTCTGAGAAAGTTCAGAGATATTCGGTGTCAAAGGAGAGAATTACAGGTCTCAGTAGAGATAAATCTTTACTAAGCTTATGTAAAGTTTAAAATTTCAAGGGATTGGCACTTCCCTAAACAATGGCTGTTCTTTTAGGGAAATTGAAAAATCACACCCTTCAAACAAAGACTCTTCTTTGTAATTTTGTTTGTCTAAAATGTGCTAATACAGTTGTTCCTTTGTTAATGTGTGTGCTTGATGTAGCAAAGAGTATGTTTTTCTTAGCCTTGCTCAAAGAAAGAACTGATGACGAGTAAGAATGAGAAGAAGAAACAACTTGTTCTTCTATTCTTTTCTCTTTGCTTTGCCTCCTGCCTTCCCTCACCTCTCTCCCATTCTTTCCTGGGATTTTGATCCTTCATTCTGCCTTCTAGGCATCCCCTCTGCTCCTCGTGACCTCAGCTATGAAATCGTAGGCTCCAACGTGCTACTGACCTGGCGCCTCCCGAAGGACCTGGGCGGCCGCAAGGATGTTTTCTTCAACGTGATCTGCAAGGTGTGCCCGGCGGGCTCGGCGGGGCCGTGCGTGCGCTGCGGGGACAGCGTGCACTTCGAGCCGCGCCAGGTGGGGCTGACCGAGAGCCGCGTGCAGGTCTCCAACCTCCTGGCCCGTGTGCACTACACCTTCGAGATCCAGGCCGTCAACTTGGTCACTGAGCTCAGTTCAGAAGCGCCCCACTTTGCCACCATCAATGTCAGCACCAGCCAGTCAGGTGAGGAGACCCCTGCATCCAAGTCCTGAAGATTCTGCTTCTCTCTCTCTCTCTCATTTGATTTGCTTTTATCTTTTGAATCCTGGAGTTTTGTCTTTCTACCTGTGTTATGTGCCTTTTTTTATCCTGCCCTGCTAGTTCTATAGTTTCACTTTTGCCTTTTTCATTCCTGCCATACCTAAATGGGGTTTCCACTCTTGCTTCTTGGCAGAAAAACTCCAGTTTAGCAGCTGATGTGATTGTTGGAGAAGAAGCTTCCCTGGAGAAGATTCCAATGGGAGATGTAGTGCTGTGGGTCAGACGAAACACATTGTTTCATTGTGCAAGAGGGGGGACACTACCAGGGCTTGATGAGGATTTTGTGAGCATGAGTTTGCCAGAGAAGCTATTAATTTTCTCTATCCCCTACTCTTCTCCATTTCATCGTCTTAAGTTCCTCTTAATACAAATTTTTTTTTTTGCTCTTTACATGGTAGAAATATTAAAATGTGTTGTGCAGTTATATTCAAAGATGTCGTGATCCTTGTAACTAGAAACTAAACCGTGGGGATGACTAAACTAACATACTAATGCGTTGTGTGGGCAGTCAGAGGAGTTCTGTTTCCTGTAAATATAATTTACAAGGACTGGAGCTGGAAAGAGACGCATACATCCAGGCATAGAGTTCTGCTAAATGTCAGCATTAAGAGACTGGGCATATGTTGTTCTTCACAAGCATGTATATGCTAATACATGGAGAAGAATTATACACAGCTTGTTTAAGAGGATATAATAAGGAGTAATGTGATGAAGAGGAGAAAGAGGGGGAACATTTTGAACTGAGTGACAGAAAATGTCTGCAAACATTTAGAGTTGTGTAAATGTTAAACTGAAACAAATCCCGTATGAGATTCCAGAGTGTAGTGTGGAAACCCCTGTGAAACAAGGTTTTGGTAAAGCTCCAGAGAAGTGCTGTGAAACCAGATGTGGCATCATGGGCTTGGTTAAATCACATATTTTCATTTCTCTTTCTATTATATGGAAAGAAAGGGAGTATATATATACCCCCCAACTAATTTCCTGCTGTTAATAGATGCCAGGGGGTTGACTTTGTTCCCTTTGAAATGTTACCTGACACACATCAAGTAGCAAAGCACCTCTAGGATCCCTGGTCCCCTTAAGAGGCTGGCTGCAGGTGGGTGATCGGTTTTGGTTTACAGTAAAATGTGGCTGGGTAATTTGTATGGTAATTCCAGGCAGTTCCTTTGGCTTCTCCTGGAGAGAAGTGGGTGTTCTATTAACGTTGTACAGAATTCTCTTTCTTCATGCTTCTCATCTCAACCTTCTTTATCTATGTCAGAGATAACTTAATTGAGCAGCTGCTTCCTCCTCCTTCTCGGAATCACCCAATCTACCCTCTTCTGTTTCTGTTTGAATTTTCTGACCACTCCTCTTCCAAGTGTCTCACAGTGTCTGGATGTCTTGAGTATGTTGGGTACTCCTCCTTAAGGTGCCTCTCTTGTGCAGTAAAGCTGTTTCAGGGGAGAACAACTTCCTTAAATATCAGTGTGTACTGAGTGGCTTCTTTCTGTGTTTGGTCTCAGTTTTTTCTTTCCTTGCTTTTCCTTGGGATCATTAGGAGTGAGCTTGAGATGAGCTGCCCTCGATTTGTACTGACAGCTCATACTAACAAGGCCCTGCTTCCTCCATCACGTGGCCTGTCTCATCCATACCCCTCCTTTTGATCCCTTCAGCAGCTTTTCACTTCAGCGTTGCTTGTTGATGTTGTGTTACTGTAACAATTACTCTTATTTCTGTTATTATTATTATTATTATACAAGCAGAGATAGAACTTTCAGGATTTTACATGCTGAGAGAAAAAGGGTACAGGAAAACATGAAGGGTACCAAAAAAAAAAAAAAAAAAAAAAACAAGAAGCAAAAAGAAAAAGGTACAGTGTCAGTATAAAGGGCCATAGCAAAATAGCAAAAATTTTTCTCTCCACTGAATTAAAGATGACCCCAAAAAAGACCCTCCAGTCATGGCAGTTTCTGAAGATTCTGCTTACTCATACATCAGTCTGAGTTCTCTCTCTTGAAACTGCTGGTCCAAAAAATACTCCTGCCCCTTTGTTAGAGGTATCCTAGGCAATGTTCTGTGTGGAAACAGTCCTACTTTTTCTTCTTCCCATGATACCTATTCACTCTTCAACTTTGTCTCCAAAACACTGCTCCTCTAAGAGTTTGCGTACCCCTCACAGTCTTCTGGCCTTTCTTCAGAGCATGATAGGATCCTTTGGTTACAGAATGACATTTTTCTGTGCAGACTGATTATGATGTTCCTACTCTTCAGTGACCATGTGTCTGAAATCAGAATTAGAAGGGCTGTCACTGAAAAACCTCCTTTACTGTAAGACTTAACGTGAAACATGAGAGCTGTTTGGATAGCAGTAATGAAACCTGTTTGGATAGTAATAGTGTGAAATGCAAATATGATATGCTAATCACCGGAAGAACTGTGCAGAGATGAGACAAGAGAAGGGAATTGCTTTCAGCTCAGGTTTGAAGTGCTGAGGGTGAATACCTAAATAAATGTCAGGAAGTATAGAGAGATGTTGGAAGGCTGTTCCAGATAGCAGGAACCACATGATGAAAGGCAATTAGGTAATTCTAATGAAGTTATACTTTTTCACAGGTGTGAACCTGACACACAAAAATGCAAAGAACATAAACTCCTACCATATTATCACAAAAAATAAAACTGACTAATTTTTTATTAATTGTTTTAACATCTTCAAGTGTACTTATCAGGGTAAGCAAATATCTCTTCTCATGTCTAAGAACAGAAGTCAGGTTTTCATTTAAAGGACTGAAAAAATTTATTCTGTGCACAGCTGTAACTACCTGTAACTACCACTTTTTCCCTGCAAATTTCACTGAAGCATGTAGTAATGTCTTTTGCCAGAGAAATGCTAGTGAACTTATTCGTTCAGGCAGTTCTTACATTCCTAGAAAGAAGAGGAAAAAAGAAAGGCAGCAGAGATTTAAATGTTGGAACAAATCAATGCAGACTTTTAAAAGGAAGTGTTTTGGGGTTTTTAGCTGAGTCCACACATTTTGAGAGCTAGTAGAGGTATGTGAATATAAAGGTTATTTGACCAGGTTGCCTTGTACCTGTGAAAATATATGTAGCAGCCTTCTGCATCAGTGGAAATCAGAGCAGTGGGACCTGGCAATACCAAAAATCTGTAGCGCTGCAGAAATGAGTGCTAGACAGTCTGAAGGCTTGTGTAAGAGGATGAATGGGGACAAGGACACTTTTGGGTAGTGTCAGGAAGTTTAAGAGGACCTGACAGAATATTTTCACATGAAGTAGTGTGAGAAGGGGAAAGAAATTAAATGCCAAATATGATTATGAGATTGTGAAGGAAATGATGAATTGCTTGAAGATGTTTGCTTTTCCAAAGAGAGCCAAAAGAGTACAGTAGACTTAGTTGGCAAAATCAGGGACAAAGGCAAGGCATTTTCTAGTTCAAAATAAGAGAGAAATGAGAGGAGAGCTGTCAAAAACTACATGCTGTTGTGTTTTGCCAGGCTAAAGCCAGCAGGTACAGCAAGTGGAGTGTGAGTGTTCATTGTCCTCTGAATGAAATACATAGTTTTTTAAAGTCCTTAGCTGTTTGCTTATTTATGATCTAATTGCCAACCCTGAGCACTCACCGAAGTTCCCAAAGAGTTCAACTTTTTTGTTTTCTGTTCAGATAGGAACAGCAAAAATACTCTTCTAAGTTTTAATTTTTCCCTTAGTGACAACATTAATGACATTTGTCAGTTTACCCATCTTTAATAGATTTGCCCAGCTATGACTGGGAATTAATAATAGTTTCTATGGTCACTCCACAAAAAGGAACTATTTCCAGTTTCTCTCTTTACTATGCCCAATCTCTGCAGCGTGAGCAGAGAAAGAAAGTGCTTGTTTTCAAAATTCAGCTTTCACTTATTGTTCAAATGAAGTCAGAAATCTTTTGAGCAAGTGTAAGTATAAAATACAAAGTAAAACATGGCACCTTGTGTCATAAAGGCTATTTTCCTTTTTAATAAGCATGAATGGAATGCATATACAAAAACTAATAATAATAAAGAGAGAAAAGGAAGTTAAAATAACTGACTAATTTGCCCTTTTAAAGCACTCTTCATCCATTGGGAGCAAAAGTACAAGGTTATGACAGAAGACAATGCAAGATACTTTTAAAGGATTTTTGGGTATTTAGAGAAAGGGCCAGAACTAAATTGAAATGAGTGGAAAAATGTAGGACATTTTCAAAATAAAGATAAGATAATAAACACATCAAGAATGGAATTTCCATGCTGCATTCAGACTGATCTTCCTAGAAAATGATGTTTGGGAAGCTGGAACAAAGCTATGAACAAAGCTAGGGTCTTCATGTCATATGGACTATGAGGAAAATAGGATACCTGAAGAGGTAACAAAAGTGAAATAACTATGAGAGAATGTAGAGGCATGTTGTTAGTGAACATTAAAGGCCTAGCTGAGGTTGATCAAACTGTATAACAGAACATTGTGAAGCAAGATGGAAGGGGAAGAAAACACATAAATAACACAGATATAACACACAGGTCTTGGCAGGATTTAGTTTGAATGCCGGCGGAGTGATGACCCACGAGCCAGGTGTCTGAGCTCTTGTACTCTGTGGGTATCTAGTCAGCACTGCTAAATGAGGGTCTCTTCAGAATCAGAAAATGGCTAAGCATGGAAGTTACCTCTGGAGAACATATTCTCCAACCTGTCTGCTTATCAGGGTCACCTCAAGCAAATTGCCCCTGACCACACCCAGAACACCTTTGAATATTGCCAGGGTTGGAGACTCAACAACCCCTTTGGATGAAGGTGAGGCTTAGCTGCCTGCATATCCCTGTATCCTCTTTCCTTCCCTTATTGAGGAGAGGAGTGACATTTGTTTTCTACTAGTCCTCAGGCACCTCTCACAGTCACAAAGATGATTCTATTATCAAGAGTGCTTTGAAAATGACATCAGCCCAAAGGATGCATCCCATCAGGGTCCATGGGATGGAGTAGTTTGCCTAAATATTCAGTCACCTCATCTGGCATGAGGAAGATCTTCCCGGCTGCAGACTTCCCCAAGGTCTGCACAACCTGGTGTTCCTAAAGGCAAGACTTCCTGGTGAAGACTGATCACCAGGACCTCTGCACTGTCACCAGGATGTGCACCACCCAGCAGCTGGCCCACATTTTCCCTCTTTCTTCAACCAGCTCTGTGCTTAGAGAAACCCTTTTTCTTTTGACTTGCAGAGCCAGATGTGATTCCAGGTGGGCTCTGGCTTTCCTAACCATGTGTCTACGTGTTTGGACAGTGCCTCTATGTTCCTCTCAGGCTACCTGTCTGTGCTTCCACCCTCCATGTACTTCTTTCTGTGTCTGAGTTTAGGTAGGAGCTCCTTGTTCAAACATGCAGGCCTGTTGGCATTTTTTGCCTGAATTTGTGCTTGTTGGGATGGAGTGCTTTTGCATCCTTGCACATGAGCTAGCTTTTTTTAGCCACTCTTCCCTCCAGGGCATTATCCCATGGGACTCCTCCAGGCAGAACCACAAAGGGGTCACATTGGCTCTCCCGAAGTATCTTCATGGAATATAATATGGACTGAATGTCACGTGCCAGAAATGCTCATGGTCTTTTGAGAATGGCACTTGGCTGTGCTCTGCAGAAGTGGGGATTGCCATATATTGTTAGATGAGTCTGCACTTCCTTCACATTCCTAACTTATCTAGTCTTGACTGAGATAGATTTTTAGTCTTGCAGGCATGTGTCTGCTGCCAGGAAAAAATTTGTCCTGCAACTGACAAGCCACAAAATATAGAATCTGGGAGTTGTACTTAACTGGTGTTTGGACTTCCTTACATCTTTAACTGGGTTTATGTGGGCAAGAATTTTCCATATATTTGCTGTTATTTAAATTGCATACAATGAGAGCTGCTTTTTTAGTCTTAATTAAAGATCTGATCTCATAGCATGTTTTTTGCCTCAGTAAATAGAATAGAATAGAATAGAATAGAATAGAATAGAATAGAATAGAATAGAATAGAATAGAATAGAATAGAATAGAATAGAATAGAATAGAATAGTTGGAGATGAACCTACAGTGGTCGTCTAGTCCAACTGTCCAGATTGGATTGAATCAGGCACTGTGATTTCAGCTACCATTAGACAGGGACCTAACATGTCTATGTCTATAAACCTCAAGTAAAAAGAAAAGAATAAAACTGACAAATCAATTTAGACCTGGACACATTTGTGTATACAAAGGAAAGTTTTGAAAGCAAAGTTCTGTTATAAACATTTTTAAAAGTTGGCATGGAAACAAGGGAAAATACTCACCTAGCATTTCTGTGGAACTTTGAATTTCTATAGACATAAAATCTTGAACTTTATATTTCCTAATATTTAACACTGAGAGAATAACCTCTGACAGGAAATATGTACTCAACTCCATCAACAATTATGTTTGCCTTGCACATCACCTTAGTACTGATACTCATACCATGTTAGTATGAAATTTTCAAAAGAGAAATCTTGATTCCTCTTTTCATTCAAGGGATGGAAGAGCTCCCTGGCCAGTGTTTCATAATTTTTGGGTCCTTATAAGAGAAGCACACGTGTATCAAAACCTAAACTGTATCTCAGAGAAGGAGATTAAAGATTATCTGCCTTGCAGTGATTCATAGCTGGTTTTATTTCTGAGAGTTTTTAATGGCTTTTGCTCTAAGTAGTGTCTGCTTATTAGGTGCAAATCAGTAAAATTACTATTTTTAATACAACAGACTGCAGTATCCTGGTTGCCTCCCCCCTGCCACCATCTGACTACCCTAAGTGATGGACATATCTGGATAATAGGAACATTCTAGAATGCTGTGGCACATGGTCAAGAGATACACTTGAGTGCTGTTTTTGTTATTTCTTTATTGATTAATTCTTCCAGGTGGGGGAAAAATTTGGGATCAGGAAGAAATGAGAAGCAAGAGAAGGATAACTGTTAGAGCTAGGAAGAAGAGGAATTGTGGGGAGATTTAACTGCGATCATTCTGTAAAATCTTAGAAGGAAGTGGACTGTTCCCTGGCAATGTAGCTCTGCATTTAGGTTTATACCTGGCCTGTGTGTTTGCTTTGTGTCTCAGTGGAAGAGAGTTAAACTTTTGGAACATTAAATATAGTAGAATCTGTCTTGGTCAAATGTTAGCTGACCAGTTACCTCCTGACATTTTAATACAGTGTTACTCATTTGCATCTTAAATACTACATATGGTCTTGGTTAATTGTTGCTCTCTTCCATTCTTGTCACAACATTCTCATTGGCAGGTGAGGTAGTTGTGTAATCTTGTTTGAAGGACAAGCAATGGTAAAAAAAATAGTAACGATGAGAGAAAGTATTTTATTGCTTAGACTCTTACTTTGTTTCATTTACATTTTTAAATTAGTTCCCACTTGCCTGAGCTGTTTGAAGCCCATCTGAAGTATGTTTTTCAGAATAATTTTATCTTGTTATTAAAAACAATCCTTTTATCTTTTTTACGATTAATGAGGGAAGAAAATGCTATTCTGCAGGTTTTGATCATTTGCCAAATGTCTCTGCTTCATTCTTCACATCAAGGAAGTTTATGTCTATTTTCTAAAACCATTGGGGTTTGGTGGCAGCTTTTCATTGGCATGCTTTTTTCTGGAAAATATAAATGTTGCTGAAAATATTACATCCATTAGGAAAATGAGGATACCCTAGCTGCTTACCTGTAGGTTTCTTGGCAGCATGACATTTTCTTTGCAGAGAGAAAGCGAAACTTGAGAAGAGCTTTGTGGAAAAACAGCTGGGTCCTCTGAAATTGTCCTGAAATTCTTGCTTGGAAATCTCTTCCCAAGATGAAACTCTTACACTCTTAGTTTTTGCACGAACCTGGAGAGTGTGCATGTGTGTGCAGATGGGTTCATGAATGGTTTTGGTAGAAGTGGATTTCCATTCTTTAGATTTTCCATTTATATATCTGAAACATGTATATGTACATGTTTCATATACAAGGCCTCCATTACTCTGGTAGCCTATGCTTGATTTTTTTCTCCCCAGGAAAAGAATTACAGTCTGGGGGAGGAGCAGAAGAGAAGTAAATGTGCTCTGTGTATGTTTTGACCACTATCATATTCTTTGTCCAAGCATGATCTTAAGACAAGGCAGGGGCATGGAGCACCTTCTCATCTTGCACATAAAAATTGCACGTTTGAAGATCAGAACAGTATTCCAGCTATAATATAGATAATTTATTAACTCCTGTGCATTATCAGTTGGATGTGGATTTTTCTTTTTTTTTTCAGTCTGAGTTGTCGATGACTGTATCTCCCAGCAGAGTAGTGTTGTGCCTGGGTTTCTTCTGGTTATTTTACAAAGTGCTTCATAATGCAAATAAAGGAAAATTAAAGGAAGAGCTGGCCTAACTTATTAACTCAACCTGAGGAATGTTCAATTACAGTTCATTTTTAAGCTTATTCCTTTGCAATCTCTCCTTTTTGTCTTTTATTCCAGTCCCCTCTGCTGTGCCTATGATGCATCAGGTGAGTCGTACTACCAACAGCATCACACTGTCATGGCCTCAGCCAGACCAGCCCAATGGGGTCATCCTGGATTACCAGCTACGCTACTTTGACAAGGTGAGGAAAAAGGGATCCTGAGCACTTTCTGTCTGGGTGATGCACCCCTGCATCAGAATGAACAAGGTGGGAAAAAATGCTTCAGATAAGAAGGAACAAACTTGAGCAATACCAGAAGTTTGTGATATACATGTCATCTGGCATCAGTCCATCTGCATTTCCCAACTTGGAAACATCTAGGGACAAGGCAGATTTTAAGAAAAAAGAAGACGCTTGTTTAAGCTTAAAAGCTGCAGCTAACAATAAGTTTAGTATCAGCTGACACTGGTAACAGTGGAAGGAGCTGAAGTTTCTAAATATATTTACTGGAATTGGATTCACTGCAAGTCTGTCATTCATTTATGAAGAGAAGTCTCGTGTCCTCATTTATGCCTGGACAGACATCTCTAAGAAATTTTACAAGAAGAAATGCCCTCTTTCATTTGCTAAGTGGCAAATACCTCTTTGCGTGCTGGAATTACAGGGTGGCAAATACAAATTTATCCTCCATTCTCATGTCTTGTGACTCCTAATCCATCTGACTGGAGGGGAAGAGATGTGTAGGGCTGTTCAGACAAACTCCATATTACTGGTCTTTCACAGAAATGCTTCCGCAGGATTTTGCAGGGCTGCTATTTTTTAGAGGCAAAAAGAACTGCTGTTTGTGATAACATGTATAGCAGCTTCCTGGATACAGCTTTACATGTGTTCTTGCTCTGAATTCTCCTAGGAGAGCGCATGAGTTTGGGGTTTATGGAAAGTGAACCACAGGACAAAGTTTCGTCTTTCATTTTTGTTTAGATTGAGAGTCTCTAGCAGAGCTTTGTGGGAAGCCCAGGCCTGGGGGAATGAAAAGCAGCAGTGAGGAATGAGTAGTGTGAGAGGAAGTAAGGTCTGGAATAGCAGCTGTTGTTGGGAGGCTCTGCAAAGTTTCAAAGAATATTGGGTTGACATGGAAACTGTCATGCTTTGATGAGGAGAGTGAGCAGTGTAGGCAGAAGTTTCACATTCCTTTTTGGTCATTGACATTCACAGGCAGAAGATGAGGATAATTCATTGACCTTAACTAGTGAGACCAACATGGCCACGATATCAAGCCTGAGCCCAGGCAAGATCTATGCCTTCCAAGTGCGCGCTAGGACAGCAGTCGGCTACGGCCCTTACAGTGGGAAGATGTATTTCCAGACTTTAACAGGAGGTAGGTGCTGCCTTTTTGTGCCATTTCAGGTCTGCACATGACCATCTTCCACTTGCCTGTGTCCCTGAGTGTATTGGCTTATGCCCTGGAGGATTTCTACCAGGCACTCCTACTCAACTTGTATTTCTGTTTACAATAATTTGGATACATAGATTTGTTCACTCAGAGAAGCTTCATGTTGTCAGAGGGTATTGTTTATGCTACTGCCATACTCTCCAGCCCTGCTCCTTGTTGCCTCTGTGCTTCTGACCAGCAGGTGCAGTGGACCAGTAAAAATCTCTTTAGGGAGATGTGGCAGTACATAGCACTATATACTGCTGTAGTTTGGCCCCCAGCTGTCACAGGACAGCTTACAGCTGAAAACTCTGTGAATGTCTAAAAGACATGTGGGACACAGGACAGAAAGGTAGATGGGATGCAGGCATATGTGCAGAAGCTTGCCTTCCAGCAGGATCACCATGCTTTTGGTATGGATCAAAGGTATTGGCAAGCTACATTAATAGGGGGCAGTGGGATGCATCCCACGTGTGGAGCTAACCTGTACTTAAGTGACTTGTCAGCTGTCAGTGGACCAGGGAAGAGAGAGAAAGTGGATTCAGAGGGAGCACTGGCTTTTCAGATGTAGGAAAGAAGGTGCTGGAGAAGCACTGGGGAGCAAAGGGCTGATAGGGTTGGAGTTAGGGGAGAGATCTCGGAGGGCAGAAGGAAGACTCTGCACAGTTCCTGTTCTCTGCATCCATGTGTGTGTGTGTGTGTGTGTCTTCCTTGGCAGGGGAGCGCTCGGAGATGGTGCAGGACCGGCTGCCGCTGATCGTGGGCTCAGCGCTCGGGGGTCTGGCCTTCTTGGTAATTGCTGCCATTGCCATCCTTGCCATCATCTTCAAGAGGTGAATTCCTTGACCTGCTCATGTGCACTTCAGACAGTGGAACTTCCTTACCCCTGCAACATAACCCCATCCCAAGGGAAACAGCCTGATCTGCATTTATCCAGATGTCCTTGAGATGCCATTCTCTAATTAAGGAAAGATCCTGCCCCATTACTCCTATCTGAGGAGCCTCTCCTTTGGTAAACCACTCATGTACTTAGCTGATGTTTGGCTAGTTAGCAATATGAACACAACAAAGGCATTTCAAAGCTGGTACTCAAAAGGTATTTAAATGCATCGCTGTGAAAGAGGGACTGTAAATTGCATTTAGGGCAAACAAGCAGAGAATGAAACAATGTAGTGGAGAAGGACTGGTGGAATAAGTATGCATATCCAGTTATTTAGAAGGTGATAAATACCCTTTCACCAAGGACCAAAAGACAAGGGCTCATTTGCTGAAGAATAAAATCTATACAACCCCAATGGTTCCATGGAACACTTGCTCATAAAATACAGGTTAAAGAAAGCAAATACCACTTTCCATTTTGAAAAGAATAAAGGGCATATAAAAGATTGTAGAGATAATCTGGTACAGAAAAAAAGAAAAAGGACAGAAATTTTAAAGAGAAAAAAGTAAGGGTTGCTATTTTTACAGAGGTACAAAAGTAAACAATGGGGGTTTTGTTATTTGAAGAAAAGAAACAGTCATTACCCGCTCCTTGAATTTACTGAGGTTTGAACTTAATCCCCTAGATTGTCAGTAATGGATTTCTGTGTCTTTGCTCTACTGTGCTTCTGCACAAGAGGGACTTTTTAGCTTTTTCCTCTGACCTAAAAAAAATGTATAAACTACTTAACTTTAGAAAGTGACGTCTAGTTTTAATGATTTCTTTTTTGTTCTCTTCCCTTTTCTACATTTGTTTTTTCCTCTTTTGTATATTCTCTTTCAATATTTTTCTTTCTGGAAAGAAAAGAATTATCACATATTGTTACATTTTAAATGTTGCCTCCTTTTGTTGCTTTGAACTGTTAAAAATACAAATTCTTGTTATAGCTGGAAATATGATATTATGTGCACAACTCAATAAAGCATATATTTTTCTAAAAAAAATAAACCAAACCCAGAATAAATTAATATTACCAAAACTGTGTTGGGGAAAGATATTAATGGCATCTATAAACATACTTTTGAGGAAATATCATTAAAAATACATTCATTTATACTTAAAGAATTATGTACAGTTAATAGATGGCTTTTCAGAAAAAGTGGAGATACCAAATTTCTATTTTAAATTTGTCCTTGGTAAGAAAAGTAATTTTGAAGATGCAGAAAATGAGGAACACCAGATGAAATGAGTAGTTCCTTAAAAGGTTGAACATATGTAGAGTCAAATGCTATGACTTTAACTTGTTTTTATAAATTGTTGGTACACATTTTTCAGGCAATATGCCCTGTGAAACATCTATTTTACCTAATTGTTTTGTTAGCTTTTTATATGGAAAACATTTAATTTGTTAGATAACCTATAAAAAACATTATTGTAGACCTGACTTTCAGGTTCAACAAAAGAGTTACACCTCTTAGGTATAGGCCCCAGGGAAGCTGATTTCTTTGCACAAGAGAAAAAATTTTGAAGTTAAAACTGTCTGTAGATTTGAAAGCAGAATTTAAAGAGATAAGTCTGACAAGTAAGAATAATGCAGTTAGTTGTTAGAATGTCAGAACTACTTATGTTCATAAAGAAAAGTAACATAATGTTTCATGATACTTTGCCTTCAAATGCTAATTGAATCAGCAGCTAAAAGGTCTCATGCTGAAACAGCAAAACATGAGTTGACACAAATCCCTGCAGACAGCAGGGATACTGCAGGATACTGTAGGGTTTGATTTACAGTCTGGTCTAATTAATAGGATGATTGGAAAGTAGCATGAAGCTTGCTTTTTTTTTTAAAAAATGAACACTGCTTGGAACAAAGGAAGTAGCTTGAAAATGGCAAATAGATTAAGTGCAAACAAAGAATAGAATGAAACTTCTAAAATAATTAGATTGTGTGGGAAATAAATGTTTGAATCATACACATTCAGAAGGACAACGAAATCTGAGAAATGCCTGTGTTGAGAAGGATCTATGCTTACTGGAAATTAGATGCATACATGCAATAAACCTTACAATAATAAAGACCATGCCTGTTTTGACCTGCACATGCAAAAGTCACATCATGGAATAGATTTCCATCTGTTTGGATCTGTGTGGTTTGTTTGGGTACCATACTTATGAATAGAATGGCCAAAGTAAATGCTGTTAAACAAAGCCAGGAGGAAAAATAATTGGGGGAGATCTATACATATTCAGCATTAGAGTAAATGGCTCTTAGAATGTTTTTGAAGAACTTAAAAGGCATCACAGAAGAAGACATACATTATAATTGAGAAGAATAATTTGTTATAATTAAATTAAAATGCAGATTTAGTCTGAATAGCAATAAAACTTCCAAGGTAGTAAAATTAAACTGTAATATTTTTTTTCAGGATAGTGTTGAAAGCCATATCATTTGTCATTTCTAATGTGGGGGTGCCAACAGTGGTGTAAAAGCCACCACATATAAAGCAAGCAGGCACTGGTTACCAGGAGATGGGCAGGATCTTAACATCCATCTTCTACCCCTAATTTCAAGGACTCTCTGAGCCTTGCACTGAGAAGCCTACCCCAGCATCTGATGAGACTCTTGTGTGTGTTTTGACTTTCCTTTCCTTTGTGTCCTGCAGTAAAAGGAGAGAGACCCCATACACAGACCGCCTGCAGCAGTATATCGGTGCACGAGGTAAGTGTGCTTGAGCAACAGATGGCAAAGGTCTGTCTCTTTTCAGGACTCATTAACACCTGTGTGTCTCAGGGTTTGATCCTGGTGATGTTTTGAGCTGTTTTCCCCACTGCAGGACTTGGAGTGAAGTACTACATTGATCCTTCAACCTATGAAGATCCCAATGAAGCCATTCGAGAATTTGCCAAGGAGATTGATGTGTCCCTCATCAAGATTGAGGAGGTCATTGGATCAGGTAGTGTGAGAATCTGCAGAGTATTTAAAGTGCCTTCTTGTTCACCTTGAGACCTGGCACACTACTGGTCTGAAGTGGACCCATGGATTCATGGTACATCAAGTGTCCCAGGATATCTAAACCTTCATTTTTACCAAAATTCATTTTAACCTACTAAGCCTTACATGCTGGCTATAAGCCAAATTTAAAACACCCTTTGAAGACTCAGAACTCCTCATTTGAACCCCAAAGATGTAGTGGTCTCCAACCTTCACCAAAAATTTTGCCTCAATCTGAATAGTCCCATAGCCTCATTTGTATGCATTGCCCAAGGTCATCCACAGTGGAATGCTTTAGTACATCTGACTAAAATCCATTGCTGTGTTTCCTTACTTGAGGTGTGTTTTCTCCCTCCCTGACAGGAGAGTTTGGAGAGGTGTGCTTTGGGCGTCTGAAGCACCCAGGGAAGCGTGAATACATGGTAGCTATTAAGACCTTGAAGTCAGGTTACACAGAGGAGCAGCGGCGGGAGTTCCTGAGCGAGGCCAGCATCATGGGGCAGTTTGAGCATCCCAATGTCATCCACCTGGAGGGGGTGGTCACCAAGAGCCGACCAGTCATGATTGTCACAGAGTTCATGGAGAATGGATCACTGGATTCCTTCCTCAGGGTACCACAGTCTCCCACAACCATTAACCTCTTCAGCTCACTGTGTGCCAGTCTCAGACCTGATAATTTTGCCTGTCTTTCTTCACTCCTGTCTCCCTAAGTCCTCAGTTGCCCTCTACAGGTGCAGTAGAAATTATAGCAAATAGCCACAGTAAGTGGTTTCAGGACAACATGGTGAAAATATTCCAAGGGCTCAACAACCCTATAAAATTTCAGTATTTCAGACTTCTTCAACTCCAGAAATTAATGTAAACAGTACCAAATCTTTGTACACACCCTTTCAGTTGCTTATTACACGTTCCAAATTTTTCCTTTGTAATAATGTTTTTCAGACTTTATTTCACAGAATATTTTCTAGTTTTAACATTGTGATGAAGTAATGAAACTTGCAGTTATTTTTTGGATTTCAAGTTTTCTAGTAATGAAACACAAATATGGACAATCTATGCAGTATAACTGCTTCAGTTCTCCTTTTTTATTGATTCATGTGCTCATTCAGCCAGAAATGCTTTGGCAGGTACAATTTGAAGAGCAAATTGAGTAGAGCTGCATAGAAGCCATTGTAAAGATCTTAGTACAAGCAGATTTGTCTGCTCACAATTATTTAGCCATCTTAGGTTAGGTGTAGGATGCTAAAGTGGGATGTGGCCCAAAGAGGAGGTTTGCCTTCAGGAAAAGTTCACCAATGTCTGATTTTATTTGAGATTCATTGCTTTAAGCCCACCCTCCTTTGTCATTTGTTGTCCTTGAACCTTCAGATTTGGGGTGAAATTAAGATTGTGTGCTCTCTAATTTCATACATCCACATTGTTACCTTGCTCTTTGTTAGTCTCCCCCGTTGGCTTGATGTTCTGTGTCCATGAGAGCCTGTGTTTGCCTCGTCCCTTGCAGCAGAAGGAAGGGCAGTTCAGTGTGCTGCAACTGGTGGGAATGCTGCGGGGGATTGCAGCCGGCATGCGCTACCTGTCAGACATGAACTATGTGCATCGTGACCTGGCAGCACGAAACATCCTGGTCAACAGTAACCTGGTGTGCAAGGTGTCAGACTTTGGGTTGTCCCGCTTCCTGGAGGATGATGCTTCCAATCCCACCTACACTGGGGGTCTGGTGAGTCACTGCTGTAGTGGGAGTTGTGTAGTGCTGACAGAATTTTTCCTGTGTTCCTCCTTGGTTTGGTGTACCCTCTTTAGTCTGTCTTAAGACCATAGAGAAGCATGGAGTAGAGCCTTCTGTCTTGTGGGCTGTTTGTTCCAGAGCAGTAAAAATGAAAAATAACTGAGGATCTGAGCCACTCTGACATGTGAACTCTCAGTGCTGTTCTTTGTGGCATGATGGGGAATAGGTCAAACCTCACAGCCTGATGTAGCTATTATGTTCCCCCTTTCATTAGCTTTTTATAGGAAGGATAAAGGACTGAAGGAGAGATTACAATCCTGTACTACCACTCTTTGAGGAAAGAATTGGGTTTTTTCCTACAGAAAAGATAAATTACCTAAGTGTATTTGTGGGCTTAAAACCAATTATCAAATGAGCTTATTGCGTATGAAGTTGTGACACCTGTCACACATACTACAAAAGGGGTGGGAGTATAACAGGTGGATTGAAAAAGAAGGGGATGAAGAATTCAGTCACTGAAAAGTAGAACAATTTTTAGATCTGCTCATTTTGAAGAACCAGCACCTGAATGGTGTTTCATCTTATAGGTCATACCTGCAGTTACAGAGGTCAAGATGGAAAGGGAAATGAGTTAATGCTAGATACTCAGTGTATCTGTCCCTAAGTGCTGCAGTTTGGCATTATTTAAATGGTTTTAGATTTCCAAATGATTGTGACTCAGGAGGATTTTGCTATATGCCACTTTCAAATGCTGCAAAGTAAAGCTGTGAAAGTATAAAATCATGGGATTTGTAGCGTCAAGGAGGCATGATTCTCTCTTTTCATTTATACTTGTCATCAAAACAAGGTGGAAACCTTGAACACAGTACGAATTAAAACCAGCAGTGTTTCCAGACACAATCAATGGGACTGTCACTCCGTGCTCCAGGCTGTGTTGTTCTGCTGACATCTGATTGTTTCAGTGATGTTGTTTTCACAGGCAGTCCTTAACTCACTGCATTCTGGTTGCTTTCTGTCTGCTTGCCAGGGCTGCAAAATCCCCATCCGCTGGACTGCCCCTGAAGCCATCCAGTACCGCAAGTTCACCTCCTCCAGTGATGTCTGGAGCTACGGCATTGTCATGTGGGAGGTGATGTCCTACGGTGAGAGGCCTTACTGGGACATGTCCAATCAGGATGTAAGTTTTGGAAGTGGTGAGGATGTACTTCTGCCTCTCTGTCCTGTATCAATTCAAGCAGAAGAAAGCCACACACACCGAGTGATTGAAGCTCTTTTGTCTTTTATTTTCCCAGTTGTGATAAAACTTTGTTCTTTTTTTCCTGCAGGTAATTAATGCCATTGACCAGGACTATCGCTTGCCACCACCCCCAGACTGCCCAACTGTTTTGCACCTGCTGATGCTTGACTGCTGGCAGAAGGAGAGGGTCCAGAGACCCAAATTTGAGCAAATAGTCAGTGCCCTGGATAAAATGATTCGCAAGCCATCAGCCCTCAAAGCCATTGGCACTGGGACCAGCAGGTGAGATGGGGATTTAATGCAAAATAACAGGACTTGTCTCTCAGTAGGCATCATGAGGAAAGGGAAGCCAGAAACCAGGCTATATAGTTTTTTTCCTAACCCTGTCATTTGAGATTGGGAACAAACAGGAAGTGCAAAAAAAGAGAGGAAGCAGGTTGGAAGAGCTGTATATCCTGATTCAGTTAATGGGGATCTCTGAGTGCTGAATGTGACAGGAGATAAATCTCAGTGAGTTGCACTGAGGATGAATGACTGAGGGATCATAGGGGATGAAGGGAGGGACACATCTGGGTGCAGCAGCATGAGATATTCTGTGATCACACCATATTGTGTGACCACAAGAGATGATGTAGAAAAAGAAGACCTTAGCTTATGGAGGGAAGGAAGTGTCTGCATGGGAATAATTAGAACTTCAGCTTACATCCCATATTTTCCCAACTGCATTTTGCAGTCTGATGGAACAAGAGGCAGGAGGTCAGCAAAGAAGAAGTCTCTGGAGGGATAAACGGTGCCAAGGTTAGTTGGCTGCTGGGCTGATGACGAAATTACATCCTGCTGGCCTGGAGGGGTTTTCCCTGTGGTTATAAATCTTGTATCAGTGGAATGTACTCCACAGCTGGGGGAGGGGAAAAGTATCTAGTGATGCCCAGTTTACTAAAAGCAGCACATAAAGAATGTTAAAGCTCTGGGACAGGTTCAGATGATGAGGAAAAGAGCAAATACTATATGTAAACAGCCTTTTAGTGCAAGTCTTTTATCTGGTGGGTGTTGGAGCTGAAATAACGCACTCATTGTGTCATAGGTCACTATCTGACCAAAAGAGAACATTTAGGAGAGGGAGACCTAGTCACAAAGGTTAAAAGGTGTATAAGGTCTCTTTCAGAAACCTCCTCACAGCAGTTCATTTCCCAGCTAATAGGTCTAGACCAAGAAAGTGTGGAAGGATCTTGGGCAACAAGAAGAGAATGTCTGAGAGAATACAGGCAATGGGAAGGGAGAATCAATTTCTTGGGTTAGTTGATTGTTTTCAGGCAGAAAAAGAGACACTGGAAGTCTAAAAACAGCACATCAAGCTGTGACTTCAGGAGCCAGGGCATGAAGAACAAATGTCATTATTCTTCATTCTGTCCTCTTCGGAGGCTGCCTTTTCTCCCTCTCATAATGCTTACTTTACTAGTGTGCTCAGCTGATGCCGACAACTTGGGTTTTAGAGCCTGCCTCTTTTGCAGACCATCTCAGCCTCTCCTGAGCAACTGCCCTCCAGATTTCCCTTCCCTTAGCAATGCCCATGAGTGGTTGGATGCTATCAAGATGGGCCGCTACAAGGAGAATTTTGACCAGGCTGGTCTGGCTACATTTGATGTCATATCACGCATGACTCTCGAGTAAGTAACAGAGCAGAGAACAACAGATACCAGACACTGAGTTTTCTGTTGCAGAAAGTGAAAGCAGTCTGAGAAATTTGCTATATGGAAAATACATACACATGAAAAAGGAGAGGAAAGCCAAAGCAAAGTAGCTACTGTTCCTTGCATATTACTAGGGCCTCTGGACAGCACCCATGCTGTGATACGCTTGTAATCTGTATCTGTAAGTAGCAATTCTGATCCAATGTGCATCAGAAAATGTATTGTCAGTGTTGCAGAAAGTCTGTTACATCAGAGTGTTCATGACAGCTGATAATAACACTGATAATAACAACCACTTTTAAGGAGATGTGTAGAGCCAGTCACACCATATACTGGGTTGAAGTGTTATGTAAAAGACAGGATCCAGGAAAACAAACATTCTTGGAATCACAGAATGGTTTGCTTTGGAAGGGACTTCTAAAGATCGTCTAGTCCAACACCCCTGCCATAAGCAGGGACACATTTAACTAGATGATGTTGCTCATAGCACTGTCCAACCTGACCTTAAATGTTTACAGGGATGGGACATCCACAACTCCTGGCAACCTGTTTCTGTGTCCCACCACCCTTACTTATTTCCAGTCTAAACCTACTCTCTTTCTTGCAAAGGTTTCAAACCTCTGCCCCTTGTCCTGTCACTACAGCACCTAGTAAAAAGTCATTCTCCATCTTTCTTGCAAGCCCCCTTTATATATTGAGAAAGTTCTTTCTGGAGCCTTCTCTTCTGGCTGAACAACTCCAACTCTCTTTTTTTCTGTAGGAGATCACCCCCTGATCCTTTTCATGGCCCAGTTTCATTGCTTCTTTTTGTACCTACCAGGTTCTGCCAACACCCCCTCCACCCACACACATTTGTCAAGCAAAAGCAGAAGCCTCGTCAGCTGTTTCTCAGACACAGATAGGCACACACACACATATCCATACACGTTTATTTGCGCCTACAGCAAAATGGACTGAGACTGTTCAGAATAAGCAGTTAATTGTAACAACTTCTGTGTCCTCTGTTCCTTTGCAGAGATATCCAGCGTATTGGAATCACCCTCGTTGGTCACCAGAAAAAGATTCTAAACAGCATCCAGCTCATGCGAGTCCATTTGAATCAACTTGAACCAGTTGAAGTGTGATGTTTACATCATCCTCATTCCACTAGTCTCAAACTCTGGGAAGATCCTGGGGGAACTCAGAGGGATTCTCACTGTAAGAAAAATATGTCAGTATGCTACTTGAAGACTTAATGCACCCAGAGAGTGCAAACTACATGTCCTGTTCCATGAACAAAAACCAAGCCTTGCCGTGATTTGAAAGCAGAACTGAATGACTGGTGACAATTACATGTGGCTGATGTCATACATTGGGAATGGGTTTGGGGAGGGAAGGTTGTAATAACACGGGGTGGAGATGGAATAATGGCTTGGACAGATCACAAGCACCTGTTGCCTATTGTATGCCAACAAAAGGTATCTGACAACTTTACAAAGTCATCAGCAGGCTTTATTTATGGCTGAGAGCCCAGCAAAGCTGCAAAGACATAATAAAGGCAACAAAAAATTAGCTTTTTTTTCAGAATAATGCCATCGTGGTGTGAAAGATTATTCCTCAGATGGAGATGAGCATCAGGCTATCACTTGGTGTGCCAACTCAGTTCGGAACTGAAGTTCCAGCTAGTGCACAGCATGTGGTAAGCAAAAACAGATGTCACCTGGTACTCAGGTTCAGAGTAAAGAATCGGAATTCAATGCCATTTCGTGTGCAGTTCTTGGGTCTGCTCCATGATGGGAATTGCTAATCTTTTGTGCTGACGTGAGGAACAGTCCATCTCTATTTATTGGACTGCAGGAGAATAAACAACGATACCTAGAATCCATCCTGCAAGACCTGCAAATGAAGGGGGAAACAAATAGATTCTGGTTCTCAAAAGCCCATTCTTGTGAGGAAAGGCGTAACCCGCAGAAATCTGAGTACCCAGATCTTGGGTTTTGTTTTCTTCCGAACCCCGTACAATGAAAAACAGAATGACAAAAATCATAAACCCTTTGCTGCTGAAAAATACTTCCTCTTTTTCTCACCCTAGCCATTAGGCACAGTTTGAATTTTTTTTTTAAAGAAAATGCAGATATGCATTAGTCAACTTCAGAAAGACAGTTGGAATGGGTGAGGTGAAACTCTTTCACAAGGTTTTATCAAGAGTGATCAGGGAATGGTACCAGTCCCATAAGTCACTTCAGTCCTTGAAAAAGGGCTAACAGTGTTCTTGGATTCAACAATGTTGATCCCAAGGCACATGAGAGTGACCAGAGTGGCAGAGCTTATGTATCCTTTCAGGCATACTAGTAGCTGTTTATGGGAAACTCTGCTTCAAGAAGGAGCAGAGCTGTGGGGCTGTATCTCTCTATCTATCGCAATGAAGTTGAAGAGGAAAATTCATAAACTATACATTTGTCTACCTCATCAACACATAGGAAGGGAAATGGAAATGGCCCAGTAAACAAGACCCCAGTTATGATACCCTCTGTGTGTCTAGAGAGGAAACAACCCCAACTGTTGTGATCTGTGCTCATCTGAGGACTAGATATGAACCTCTTCTATTTTTTCTCTAGCTGTCAAGTATAACACAACTTCTTCACCTATTACTCCTGTATGGATTTAAAGATTCCCCCAGTCAACCTAACAATTGAAGACCAAGAAGTCACATTTAAGAGTGATTGAAGAGCCCAATAATATGATGGGAGGTGCTCCAGAATAGTTGCACTGGAATAGCCAGTGCAGTTCAGACTCTTTGTTGCAGCATTAGAATAACGTTATTTTACATTTTTTAGCTGAAGAGGGAGAACAGCAGTGCATTTTCCAGATATAAAAAAGTCAATACAAAAACAATAAAAGAAAACATGAATAAAACATTTATGACAGTACAAAGAGAGTGTGAAAATTAAAAAAAACCCCAAATCACATCCGTCTGAGAGTCCAACCTAGAAAATCTCAATCTGTGCTTTTTAAGGGGTTTCTGGAAACTTGTAATACTCACACATCCAGTCACATGTATGCTGACTGACTGTCAGCTCCACCCACGGCATCTGAGACAGAACAAGTGTTGTCCTCTTCAGAAAGCATATTGAGCACAAGATGTTGAGGGGAATCTGTGGTCTCTAGCACCTTCCATATATATTCACCAGAGGACAACAGTGCATGTATGCATCTTCATATATGAGTGTATTGTAGAAGTTTGTGTGCCATTTGGGGAAACTAGGCAGCCTTTCTTTTCCATGCCTTGAGTGGTCAGGATTACTGGAGAGATAAGCAATCTAGATAGAATTTTATGGTCTCTTTTCAGCCTAGTAGAAAATTACATGCAGAAGAAACATTTTCTTGCTCTCTTCATGCGATAGCAAATTAAATGGGAGCCTTGCCTGAATTCTGTTGTGTTAACAATGAGACTTAGAACTGCACAAGGAGCAGGCTTGGCATCCCATTTGAGTGCAAATGGATAACTCTTTTCTGTAAGAAGTGTCTCCATTCTCTTTATTCCCAGGGTGTTCCCAGTTTTCAGGCAGTTATTCTCTTACACAGTTAATGATGCAAAGGTTCTCAAGTTGCAGTGCAATTTGTGTCATTTGCCATCATGTCACTCCTTAACTATGCAAAAATGGAGGAAGGGCTGTCATGGCAAAAGCATTAGAAGTACCCTGATCTTACTTTTCTCAATCATCTGAAACCAGAAATCCTATATTCTGTTTCCACAGTCATTTGGGATGTCCTGCAATCCTAACAGGTAGGCATGGAAATGAGGAGGGAAAGCAGTGGGCTCATCTAGGCACCTAGTATCTGTGCTTCACCAGAGGAGTGAGAAACAGTGCTGAAAATTCTCACAGAGCTTTGTCTGAGAAGCAATGGGAGAAGTTACTGCCCACCTTTACTCCATATGATTTCTACAACAGGCAGTGTACAAGAGTAATGAATAAACTAAATGCACAGGGATCAGTGAACAGACCTTCTTAAGAGTGCTAGGCATTTGTAAGAAAGCTCAGAAGAGTCATGCCTATAGCTAGAAAGAATATATTTCAAAGATTAATGTCTTTTGTGCTTGAACACCAACTTTTCACTGTCTGGAAACAGGAAGAAACTTCACCTTAAGGCAAGCTGTTTTGTAATTATTCTTGATGAGGTTCCTTGAACCTGTCTTTTTGGTGTCTGTTGCTGGACAGCCTCCCAGACAGATAATTGGATCTGCACCAGGATGTCAGTTAATGTTCTGTGCTGCCAGAGAGCACATCGGGCAAGCAAGTTCCCACCTATGCTGCTTTGGCAGCCAAGTGAAATTCTCAGCCAGGAGCTACATGCCTGTGCACTCCTGCCTCACTAAGCCATGGCATGTTTCTGCCAGAAGCAGGCCCTGCTCACCAGAGTGTTCAAAGACAAGCACGTAAGCTAAGATTTTTTCTTCCATGCCTGAAATGATTTTAAGGAAAGGCTCAATGAGAGTATAACTTACAAAGTGATTTCTGTGCTTTGTGCCCAAGCAGCTTCAATGCATTTGCGGACAAAATGGCTGAAGTCCCTGGTTTCTTGTTTGCTTGTTTTTTTTTTTAATTGACGGTGTAATCTCAGTCCATGCTTCAACAACACTGTACCAGGGCTAATTGAGGGAGCACAAGTTGCTCAGTGGAGAGAAATGCTGAAAGAGTCGGTTTGTTTAACACAAATGTATTCAGCACCTAGGTCTATCTAGAAAGAAAGAAGCTGCTGTAGCTAGTCCCAGACAGTTCATATGTTATGAAGCTGAATGAAACCTGTGGGTGTGGTGGGAAACAATGAACACCACCAAGGAACTTGGTTTTACTAAACAAACAAGGGTAGAACTGTCCCTACCACTGGATCTTCCTTGGTCATGATTCCAGCCAACATGTCTACCTGAGGGCAATTCCAAGTGAAGGTAATCAGCTTGAATCCATCCTGCTTTTGGCACATTTTCTCACCAGTTGGCTACACAATTCTTCATGAAGAATTCATGTCTTCTACGTAAAGTTCATGTCTTCTACACCTAGAGATGCAGCTGGGCAGTAGATTTGGGTTCAGGACAAAAGTGATAAATTCTCTTCCTGAAACCAGGTAATGCAAGAGGGGCAATGCAATCAGCTGATCACATATGTTGTGCATTAGCAACTATTCATGAGTACCAGGCATCTGGAGGATTGAAGATCACACATAAATTTTAATCTTTGGGTATCATTAAAAGACAGCATGGAAGAGCAAACCTCATTGCTCTACCTAAAAGCTAGTCTAACCCTTCATTCTTTATATGGAAAAAATGGCACCTCTTTCAGAATTTAAATTTTGTTGTGGCATTCAAGGTCATCGCGTTCTTTGTGTAAAGCTGTTCCACTTCAGTGTTGTTGAAAGGGCTGTGCTGAGATGATGAAAAGCTACTGTGTCTTCTAGACCTTGTGGAGCTGTAACTAGGACCTCTTCAAAGAGGAATCACTCCCCCTGGTGTGCTTAAATGCAGAGCTTAGGTGTCCCAGTCTGCTGTAGTACAGAACTGCCCTCAAAAAGCCTTGGAGCTTAGCTATTTCCTTTCCCTTTCTTGGTGATGAGAAAACTCTCTTCCCAAAATATTCTTAGCTGAAACATGCAGATTCATGAAAACATTCTGAGATTTCCTTCTGGTTTCTTCCATGGCCTCTTTTCCTCAGACAAATTGAGTAACGTGGTCTTTTACTCAACTGCTGCAAGAGCAAGTCACAAGTATGGGTGCAATGGGTTGACATCTATGCCCCAAATCATTAATAGTTTGGCCTGTTATTTACGTCTCTTATACAAGACCAAGTGTGCTTAACTGACAGTGATAAAGCTGTTTGCTTCTGAAAACTTAGTCCTTTAAATTCAGGCCATGCTAAGTAAGGTTGGATTTTTTCCAGTTAATACTGATGCTAGAAACTACACAAACTGCTGGCTACAACTGGAATTTGAGTTACATCTCAGCACATGTTGGACACTTTTAGCCAAACCTACTACTGCCTATGCATTTGGATAGCTGAAGCAGATTGATCATTGATAAGAATTTCGGTTGCTGAGATCAGACTCTTGCCCTCTTTGAACCCTACTAGCTCTGCAAGTGAACAGGAGATTAAAAATAAAAAATCAGATTTATTCAGAGAAGTCATTTAGTTGGACAGATATGAATGACAAGGCACTATCTGACATAAGCTATTTAAAAATATATCTATTCATGTTGTTCTGTTAGAAGAGACAGTAATTATAATGTGCCTTATTGTCTCTACTATTAAGGTGGAAGAGGAAACATTGATCTTTACCCTCCAGGATAGTACACTTCACCTCTCGACCCACTGTTGAGTTTAACTTATATTTGACTGAAGAATTTTTGCTAGAAAGGCATCTAATCTTGGTTAATTCAGGAATAATGAATCTACAAGATACCTTTGACTGTTTTTTCCCAATGGCTGTGATAATTTTTAATTGCAGTTTCCCTGGCACTTTTTGTTTACTAGCCAATTTGGATAAAGAGCTGTTTGTAATCTGATACTTTTGCATTTTCCACGATCCTTGGGTCACATGCTCGCTTCTTTGTATTCATAAAAAAGGAAATATTTATATGTCTCCCTGTCACACATCTTGTTTGGTCCTTCCGTCCTTGGTGTGGTTCTCTTCTTCATCTCATCTTCTGCCTTCCTTTCTCAGAAGAGAATATCAAGAACAGACAGAACCAGTCTCACTAATACTCTACATGGACAGGAAACCAGCCTCTCACACTGACTGCTCACTGCTTGTTCACCCACAGATCACAGTAAGCCTTTCACAATTGAGTTCTTTGACTCAATCAGGGCACTCTGATCCTTCTGACGTAAATGTTTTTTTAGGAAACCCATTCTATGTAGATAGAAAGTGTACTTTTTTTTTTTTTTTTTCCCCAGCTGTCAAACGCTACCCTTAGAGGAGAATTTTCAAAAAATGGATCTTTGTATTGGCATTTTACAATGCTAAGCAGTTTTTAACCAGTATTTCAATCTAACAGACCATAAAATGATCCATAAGTCAAGCCTGGACTACCTAAATCAACTGGGGACTTTGCTATCCAAATCTCAAAGTAAGTATTTTCAAGAAGTGCCTGAATTAGGGAAAATATATCAATGTCTGCCACTTCCTCCCTAGATACAGTTTTCTCTTGCTTGTTCAGCACCTCATCAGAAGAATCCAGCATCTAGCTGTTCCTGGGTTGTAAGCCCTTCTTAAATACAATAAGAAATGAACCTGTGACTCCAATTTGCTGAAACTCCAAGGGCAGAGAAGTTAAAAATCCTGGGCCATATTGCTGTAGCATTTTTTAATTACAACCAGGAATTTACCAGAATAAAATGTCTAAAAATGAAAGTGATCCAGAACTTCTGAATCCCTAATGGCCCTATCAAAGACAGGCCTTACCACCTCACCTGCCAAATGCTGGTTCATGACTGCTGGTTTGTATCCCATCAATTTTTTCCATTTCTACTTTGAGAGAGTACTTATCAGATAGGTCCCCTAAAATTTACAGCTAGAGCAAAGCTAGATGAGATAATCTCTAAGTCACTTACGTGTGATCTGATGGGTAAGCATCGCAGCAGTATCCTAGGGTCTAAAATAACTCACTCAAGAAATTCTTAAAACTACATCCTCTCTGAAACTGAAGTAGATTAGCTGGAGCAACTATGGATCACAGGCTGAGGCACTTAGGTGTTGAAATCTTTTAGTGGATCTGGATGGCCATGCTGTAAAATTCTCCTGGGATTTGTTATGAAACTGACTGTGCTGTTGGATTGCACAGGGCTGTGATGTGTGTGTTTCATCATAGCAACTCGATGGCTGTCCATGCATCGCTTGGGATCTGTGATGCCATTCACAGAGGAATGGAGCATGTGAATTACCAAGTCTTTTAAGCTGGTGAAAGATATAAAAAATAACATGCACCCCTTCCAGTCCTCTCTTCAAATTGATCCATCATAGTCAAGATCCCACAGTACTGAACTACTCTTAAATTCTTAAGTTCTTAAGCAATTGTATCCATGACGTCCTAGTCATCAATCTCCCTTGCTTTTTCATTTTTTGGCATACCAAGTCACGTCAAGGATCCATTCCTGGATCTCCTCTGTCTTGTTTAATCATCTGCTTAGATGGTGGCATAGGTAAAAAAGAAGTATAGATTTATGCCTAGTCCATTAATGTAAACTAGAGAACTAATTTCATTTTCTTCAAGTTTGTAGTGTATCGGTGCCTAAGACTGAATATTTTTCACCATGAGGTTGAAAAATACCATTCAAATAATCCAGAGGGAGAGCTCTGTGTCAACAAATGTCTCCATTTACACACCACCGCTTCATTTGAAATTCCCACAACAACATTCCAGAATTATTTGCTGAAGGCAAAAAGAGTAAAGGAATCTAGGGGGGGTTGCCTGAAAGAGGGAGAAAATTATTTTGACAAGAATTAAGTCATAGCAGAGAGTAAAGACAGAGCAAATGAAAGATTTATGTTCTTCAGAGAAGAAGATGAAGGGAATAAGAACTTACAAACTGAGAAAATACATAAGACACAAACAAGCAAACCCTTGAAGAATTTTAAAGTAAGAAACATCTTTGGGCTTAGAGCCTCAGAATGACTGAAAATGCAGCAAATTTAGATTTTACAACATCTCCGGGAAACCTGCTCCTGTGCTTTATCACCCTCCCAGTAAAATACATTTCCTGATGGAACATGCTGTCCTTCAGTTCATGCTGATTGCTTTTCTTTTCTGCCACTGGACACCAAGGAAAGAGCCTGTCCAGATCTGCCTTTTTCAAACACTCTCTTCAGACTTCAGTACATGTTGGACAGTCCCAGGTCTTCCTGCCTCACCTCACAGGAAAGAAACTCCACTCCCTAAACTGTCTTAGTGGCCTTTTGTTGGACTCTGTCTGGCAGCAACATGTCTCTCTTGATTTGGAAGCCCAGATCTGGATGCTGGACTCCAGGTGGTGCCTCACCAGAGCGGAGCAGAGGGGAATGATCACCTCTCTTCACCTGGTGGAAGCATTCTGTTTAATGCAGCCCAGGATTAGCTTTCTTGGTGTCAAGGATACATTGCTTGGCTCATGCTCAACCTGTGGACCATCAGTATCCCCAGACTCACTTCTACAAAGCCAGACATCCAGAGGCATGATTTGTAACAGGGGGGGTTGTTTTCAGCATTTCATTTTAGTGCAGGAAGTAAAAGAAAAATATCTCCTTGCTTCTGTGGGATGGAGAGAAGGAACTATTCATATAATGAAATACAAGTGGAAGCGTAACAAAATAATATTTACAAACATTAGAAAGGGCAAACAAAAGGGGGAAGGAATTGTTTATATTAATCATAACTCCTGTTTATAACCTCCTGTTAATGAGCTCTTACTCATGGTCTCTATTAGCAGGGCAGTACAGAACCTGAGTGGATGCTCCTACTTGGCATTCATCATGTAAGAGAAGTTCATCATGCACAGTGCAAGGCTTACGTCCCACTTCAATCTTATTTTATAGTGTGAGTGGGATGTAAAGGAGTTCATCAGCCTCATAATGGCTCTATTTACACAGAATATTTTTCCTCATAAAAGTAGTTCACTTAAGATGCCTTTACTTCAATGAAATGTCACTATATTTACAGTGAAGTAATCAAGAATAAGATTAGACCACCATCTGTAGCAGATTTGATTTGAAAAATGTCTAACTCTCTGAAAAGTTGCTTTTATTAAGTATCTACATGGAGAGATAAGTGACCCTCTTTTGGAACTTTTCATGCTTTCTCAATTGGAATTTAGACAATGGACCAGTAACAATTTTAAAGCAGAATATTGAAAAACCAATGGAATGGAAAGATCTATCATGTTAGATTCAGTAAGAGAAGATTTTGAAGTTCCCAGAGAAGAAATGGAAGCAAAAATGTAATATACACATACTACAGTCATATATAAGCACAAACTACACATGTTTCTGTGTAAACCACACGTATATACATCTATACACCACACGGTTGTTTGGCTTTAAAATGAATTGAGGTGTCAGTATAAAAGTAATGATAAATTTCTTTTCTTATTTCCTTACACTCACAGTTTGTGGCATTGACAGTTACTAAATACAGTGGCCAGCTGGTTGACTATCATAAAGAAAATATTGGCATTTATTGGATTATTCCAGTTTGTATCAAATGACAGTTCAGCTCAGTAGCATCTTAAGGGAAAACTCAGCATTATAGGAAGAAGCAATAAGCAACAAGCAAACAACAAGCAAGCTTCAGAATTTGGAAAAATGAAAACCAAAATGAAATATGGAAATAAAAAAATTTGGTTTGAATTTGCATTCTTTTCCACCTGTCCTGCAGAGATTTTCTGCTCTTCAGGGGTAATTCAGATTAACAGTATAATGAAAAGATTATTCTCTCCTGCAACAAGGCACTATGCTGATCTTCCATCTCTGCCTTGCCAAATCCTGGCAGCAGAGGTGTTCCAGCATTTCAAAGAGAGATTTTTTTATCATAGACAGATGTTTTGTGTCAAGAGAGAGACTTAACTGAGTGTTAGCATATTAATAATAATTCTTTATCTACTCTAATTTAAACTGAGCAGGAATTTGTCTGCTAAGTGCCTAACACTTAATATCTCCAGTTCCATACTATCACAGATATTTCCTGATGCTCAGCACACACTTTTGCTTATCAAATTTCAACCCCTTTTTTTCTATATTTTTGAGGCTTTTCTGAATATCTGCTGTCTGTGACTGTTGCATGCTTTTTTGAAGCATATGATTAGGTGAGAAGAGATGATGTGGCATGATGTGATGTGACATGACACGAAGACTATAGGAGAGAATGGAAGAAGGAAATGCATCCACATGAGGAACAAATTGGAAAGACAGCTTTGGAAAGAAAATCACAAGTCTGTGCACTCTGAAGCAATGCTTTTCAATTTCAGAAGGATAGATAAGAGATTATATGAATATTTCATATATACATATGTTCAGACATCTAAATTTTAAATTAATAATATCACTTTTTCAAAGCCATCTGTATTAATTGAAGGGGCAAACCACGAAGCCATGTCTGATGTCAAATGTTACCTTACAATGCATCTGGACCCACAGAACAACAGTTCCATTTGAATACATTATTAACAATGAGGATGCATTTGCACAATCTGCCCTTTTGGGTTCTTTAGATATTTTTTTATGATGACTTTGGTTTAGAATAATTTTCCACAGACATCAGAACTTCATATTGCATATTTCCATTCACAGTTGAGGTTGCAGAATATTTTCATAGTTGCATATGAAAAGCTGATGGTTTTGGGCATGCTATGAGAGAGAAAGCATGGTATGAAGTTTCATATTAGTTGTATTAGTCTTGTAATGGGTGACAGTGAAGTCATTACCAGCTCTTGTCAGTACCATTGTCTTACAGGATTAAAGTTTGCTGCTTGTTTTCACTGTATCAGGCTGCCTGCAGGCTCAGACAGGCAACTGGGACATAGTTCCATTAGGGTACAGGGACAAAAACCTGCTTCCCTTTTTAAGACCAAATTTCTGCAGAACAGTTCTCTGACAAGATTTGTCTTCCTTGGCGATTCTGAAGTTACGATTTGTGGAAGAGACACAGACATGCTACTGATTCAACAGGTTGATAGAAAGAGGAAGAAAAGGTAGACAGTTGAAGAGACACGCATGTCAGAAATAAAGAAAACACAGCAGTTTAACCCACAGGTGAATACCAAAGTAGATGAGATTGTAATAGTTGTGGCGGAAAATTTATTTAATGGCCCAAGGATTCTTGACATGATCTCCCTTTTCCATTATCACCTTCACCAAATTGCTGGTTTCTTTCACCACAGCACTGTGAAGAGCAGTCTCTCCTGCAGCACACGATTTCCTTATTGTCTCTCACACCATATCAAATGTGCCAGAAACACTTCAACAGCTAGAAATCCACAGCACAGCCACAGGTATTTCATTAGTGGGAAACTGGGAGATAATAGGAAACTACAGGATTTTCAAAGATTTCCATGGCAATGAGTGATGAATATCCATGGAACTAGGGAGATGAAGCATAAGATTTCTTTCAAGTCTCAGGAAATTGTCAGTTCAAGGCTCATCTCTTTTTCATATTAGGAGTGACTTTCTAGAAGACAGTCTAGGTTTTGTCCTATGGGAAGGACCATAAGATCTAATCTAGTTTCTCATCTATGCAGGATTCAATTTGTTTGGACCCAAAGGCAGATATTAGATCTGCGAAATTAATTGCCACTCAGAGTGAACAAATTCACTGTCAGCATTTCTCATTTAAGTGTTTTAGCACTTTGTTTATTCCAGTTCTCTTCCCAGTCATAATTTTATATGCTCTAAACACTTAAGTGTGAATATCTCAAGCACTTGGAAATGCTACTTCACCAGATTTCAGTGAAGTATCTTTTGTTTATGATTCTGAAATAATTAATGATCTTTTACAAATGGAGAAGCTGTGGCACAGAGAAATGAAGATCTTTTTTCATAGATAGGAAATTGACCATAACTAGCTTTCACACATCAATTCCATACCTTTTTTTAGACTTTTTCTGAAATAGGTGGATGCAATTTTCACCCAATTCAGAGTTGCTATGAAAGCATTTTAAAAAGTGACATACCCCTCCAAAAATTCACAGTGTGAATGTAGTGTTCACCCTGAAATTTAGGCAAAACCACAAATAAATACTACTGCTCCTGAGGGCTACATGATCTTACAAGAACTTCAGATGCATTCTCCTCTCATGAATTGTGTTTGTTCAGGGAGGAGGCTCCTCCCCACGACTGTTTACATTGCTTTCTCTGGAAGGTCTGTGCAGCAGCATCTGTGAGAATGAGCTTCAGACAGGAAAAGCATCATCTGGATCCACACTGCTTCTGTCAGCACTGAAATATGTCTGCAGAGGTGATCACAATGTGCTCTTTCTCAATTATCAATCCAGACAAATCAAATAGGAAAAATAAATGGAGAAAAAAAGAGCAGAGAATGGGATCCATTCCAAGGACAAAATTGATTTACATGATTTTTAGGTCATCATAAATACAGAGTTTAGGGACATGGGTGTTTTAGACTGTGTAGGTACACTGTTCACCTCTTGGAGTGAAAGTAAAGTATTCAGAGGTATCAAGAAACTGAGTCATGGGTAAGTAGAATAAAACATCCTTGAGCAGGTAATTTCCACTAGTTCTTTGGGGTCCTGAGTGAATCTCTTACATGGTTCTGGGCTATTACTGGACCATGTTTGATCATTTGGATGTCCTGATACTGTCCTTTCATATATTTATACCTGCTTACAGCTCAGACTTCATTGTTTCATTGACAGGTTCTGGGACTGTGTCTGTCACAGCTGAGCAGCACCCACACTGTCCTACAAGGCAGTCACATGAAGGGCTGCCTCTGGTTTTGTATTTCCATCTGCCAGAAGGAAAGGATTTGGTTACTGAATTTTGTACTGTGGCAAGAATCAATGATCCAGTCTACTTGAAACTGGTTGATGAGCTTGAAATGGGAACAGAAATCCAGGAATAATGCCAGGAATATGTGCAGGGGCATTTTAACAAATTAACAATCCCAGTGCTGAGTCCCCATCCTTCAGCCATTTCCCCTTCACGCTGGCAAGTTTATTTTCTGCTACAGCTACAGTCTGGTATCCATTGCCCAAACATGCAGGCCCCAGTAGTTTTCTTCTAAAAAAGTATTGCAGCCTAGACTAGCACAAGAAGGGGTGTCACCCATCTCACCAGTACAGCAGATTTTACAAGCAAGAAGTTTCTGAATAGCTCGTTATCCTCCAAGGCCTGGAGCATGGGAGATTCTCAAAGCCTGGAACAATAAAAATTGCCCATTCATAATCTTAAAATAAATACATTTGTTTTGGGAAATGAGATTTGCTGCATCAGCAAACCAGACTTGGCTAGAGGTTTTTGTTCTCAAGGTGGTGGACATGTTGAGAACTCTCAAGACACACATATAAATGATCCACCTTTTATAGATCAGACATTTTGCATAACCAGAAGATCTACAATTCAGCTTTTACATGACTAGGGAGCTGATGAAGATGTCACAAAGAAAACATAATTCTGACAAAAGTGGTAATTCAGCATTCCAGGGTTATTGCACATTTATTGTACTTGACTTTGTACAAGGTGTCAAATTACCTTCCAATCTTACACGGCCAGGCCTCAGCATTTTCCAGCACACAACATCTGAGATTCATGCAGAAATTGCCCATATTCTGGGCATTATGTCTGCATTTCTGTTCCCATTTCAAGCTCATCAACTGGTTTCAAGTAGACTGGATCATTGATTCTTGCCATAGTATAAAATTCAGTAACCAAATCCTTTCTTTCTGACAGATGGAAATACACAGCCAGAACAGAAAGCTGTCTCTTTGATTCTCATCCTTCTGCTCTAACCAGGAAATTCGGATAAAAAAGAATCCTAATTAAAGATTTAAACCTTTCATCTTGCTCCATGCCAGCATGGGAGCTTCAGCTCAATACAATACATAATGACCCCTCTGGAAAGTTTGAAAATAAAGATGTCATTGTTAAGAGAAGTAAATAATTTTTAAGTAACATAAAGGTTGGCTGCATGCCCATTGTAATTATCTCTGATACTGAGAGCCACAGGGGTTCAGCCTGTAAAGTCCCAGCCAGCTTAATCTGCCAAATTAAAAAATAAAAATAAAAAATCCAAATAAAAAAAAGAAACTACTTCTTCATCTCTTTATTAACTTAAGTGAAATAAGGTAATACGCTAAGAAAATGTACTAACAACATGCAGCATCATGCTTTTCGTAAGGAGGGAATGAAAACCCTTTTGTCTGCTTTTAATAAGGTGGGCTGTGCTTAAGAAATTGAGAAGTCAAGCCTGCCGTTTCTGACGAACATGGTGAAAGGGCAAGATTGGGGTAACAGCAGATCTTGCCAACAAGGTGTCACACCACAGATACACAAGGCTGGAGAACAAATTAGGAAAAGAGCTGTGTCTCTCTGACCTGCATCTCCAAAATGTGATACAGAAACCAAAGAAAAAAGAGCTTAAAAGGATGAAGAGACAGGAGTATACTTGAATATGGAGTCAGCACTTGTTCAGTATTTACTGGCTCTGCATAGCACTAGGTAGTGCTGTCAGCTGCTCATCTTTACCAGCACTGCAACTCCTGATTTATTAAACAGATAGATAAGGCAAATGGTTGTCATAGTTCCTCATGGTTCAGTGGGTAATATAAACATCTGCAGTCACAGCCCAGGACCTCTGTTTTGCTGCCTTTCTGCTCAAGGAAACAGAGGTATCATGCACTTGTATTTGGATGTTAGTCCCAGAGAAACATTGAAAGAGGATATAGGGCTCATCATTTACCCTAAACCCATTGTGGAAAGTAGGTCCTGATTCTCCGTTAGTTTCCCCCAACAAGATGAGAGAAACCCTTCTGCCAAGCCTTTTAAGTTCCCCTTTCTGTATTTCTGCATGGTTTCTGAGCACTTCATAGAAAAGGGGACTGTTCTGAAGTCTTTACAGCTTCTCTCTATCCATGCAGACTGGGATGTCCTCAGTGTTAAGAACAGGCCAAAATGTAGATGGCAGCAATGTCCCTCAGGAAAATTGATGAGGTCTTCCTGTCACTTGTTACTCCTAGAGAGAGTCAAGAATTAAATCAGATTAAGTCTCAATTATTTATAAGTAAAAAAACGCCCTGGAAGCTGATTACAGAATAATTAAGATTTTAAACATGAAGTTGCTGGAAATTTAAAATATGGACAAAAGTCAAGCTTAAGATAATATTTTTTCTCAGAAGAAAATATATGTAAAAGTCTGGAATGTCATTTCATTGTTATCTCCCCAGGGTAGTCAAAAAATCACATTTTTTTTGCCACTGCTGAAGTCTAAATCTGTTAGATTACAAATGTTTGGTCTTCTGAGCTTGAGGGGAATGTTTTACAGGTTTACAGAACTGCATTTGTGCTGAAGGATCTCTTATAATTCTACCTGAATCTTCTGGGTTTGCCTAATTATTTTCTTAAGTTCCCCATGTTTTCTTTGAGCCACTCTAACCAATTTTATTGCCTTATCTTTAAGGATGGGATCACTGTCTGTATAATTCTACCTTTGCCTTAAAATTGTTTGCATCTGTGCCTAACACATTCTCTGTCTTAATTCTCAGCAGGATGTTCATTATGTTAAAATGCCTAAAGTGAATTTTTAAATTCTACTACTAAAATTTTGTGAAGACACAGTAAATGCAATACCCCTTAATTAAAACTGTAATCAGACTTCTGTAAAGTATATTCTATGTTATTTGGAATGATTTTTAATGTAGGTGCTCATCACCTGATTGGATATGTGTATCCACATAAGACTGGATAGCTGTACAGATCTCATGAACTCCTGTAACAGGGCTGTGGAAGAGTGTCTGTGTCAATGTACTACTTGTAAAGTATTCAGGAATCAAGAAACTACATTCCTTTGTTATAGAACTTTTTTCCCCCAGGTAGCTAAAGTCAAATTTTGAGAATGGTTAAAGCCTGATGATTTTATTAAGGAAACATTAAATATATTTTGATTAAAATTATATTGAAGAGGATCAAAATACCACTTGACTGGTAGTTCCATGCTCTGAAATGTCATTGCTAGTCTGTAATGAAATCCCTCAACAAAGAAAGAGAAAAAGGAGAAGCTCCCTGCCTTTTTGTCCTTCTTGCCTTTCAATAGAGGAATTAATCTCTCTGCTCATGCCTCGCTGGACTTATTCTTCCCAGATGTGTTTGATTGTGTTACTCACTGGTTATTCATATTCAGATGACTCAAGCAGTGAGATTCACTTTTCTTGGAAGTTCATACAATTATGAAATATTTTTATTGTTTAATTATTAGTCCTTAAAGCCTGATGGTGGGTCACTAATTATGATTTCAGTTTGACTGTCATTTAGCCTTTCCAGATTTTGAGGCTGTCATTCCATTTACATTTGTTTAAATACTGTAACAGTGTCACAGTATTTAACCAAGAAGAGAACTTCACTTGCTCTCCTTTGAGTAAACAGAGCATCTGCTCCCTTTGGTAGCTGCCTTGTGATATCCAGCTAGGATTGGCTTGGCTGATAGTTTAGGTAACAACAGTTCTGACAGGTGTGTTAGTGGCCTGCAAAAGATAAACATGTAATTTTGTCCAGGACACAGAGCTGAGCAACATGGATTTTTCAAGGAGAACAGCAGGATCCATATATTGACCAGTTTATTTTTGCAGTGCTTTAGTTTGGAGAGGCTTCTCTTCTCTCTCCTCTCTCCTCTCTCCTCTCTCCTCTCTCCTCTCTCCTCTCTCCTCTCTCTTCTCTTCTCCCCCAAAGACTTAGTGATACTCTCCTTGAGAAAACAAGCCCAGCATTGAAATGGCAGTAGATCTGATGGCATATAGTGGTGATTTATGGTTTTGGAAGTAAATGTAATGAATTTGGTCTAAGACAGGAACAACAGTGTATTTTATTTTTCTAACACTAGAAAAAAATTTGCTGAGCTGAGAGATGCCTTGCCCGACCCAGCACAAAAGGGCTTACTTTAAACGACTACCTCAAATGTTTAAATAAACTTGAAACTCTCGTTCTTGCTGGTCACTCCAGGACCACAAGCAGGCTGTGGTGAGGATGTCGCCATTCTGCTGCAGTGAGAATAAATGAACACCAGGCTGCAGCAGAGACTTGAGTGGAGAACAGGGAGGGCTTGAGGAAATTTATCTCTGCCTGAACTTGACATAAAAAGACTTGCTCAGCTTATCTCTGTCTGGAGAAGGCATGTATTTGCCAACTCCAGTTAAATACAAGCCATTTGAACTAGGTTTTAGTTCAAGTGGCTACAAACATCAAGCTACCCCCACCATAAACTCTGTTCTTTGGCTAAACCATTGACACCTGGGGGTATATCAGACCCCGTGTATAAAAAGTGCACAGGCTTTATGAGGCCAGATTTACAACATTGGAATGCAGCTGCTACCTCTAAATGTCAGGGAGTTTATCCATAAAACTATACACCTGGTTCTCATTCCCAGGCTTGACTGCACCCCGGCTCAGACAATGAGTCTCTCTTGGTTCATTTGAAAATGCTATATCAGCTAACAGAGCTCTTGTAATATAAAGAATTGATTTTTATTTTAAAGGTAGCATTTTTTGTCTGCCTGATTTAATTACATTTTCTTCAGCTGTGCCACATTTCTTTCTCCTGAGTCCCTCAATACAAACTCCTGCATGCTGCTCAGAGTGAAGCCATTTGCACAGAAGGAGGGCAGGTAGTTACAGAACAAGATTTGCCCAAAAGATCTTCTAGAAGAAAAGAATATCTTGCTGTACATAATTATTTGCATTCTGAGACACTGAAGACTCCTTTAAAAGAGTTTTCAGTGAGGTTCCCCTCCTCACAAAAATCTGAATAAAAGACATCTGACATCGTTGAATAAAATATATTACATTCTTTTATAACTAAAAAAAATCACCTACATAAATGAGCAGATGATTTGGGCTTGTTCTCAAGATTCCAAAGTCACAATAGAACTTTCCAGGCAGCAGCAGAAAGGAATGATAGAGGCAATTCAATCTGATCATGATAAGCATCAGCTGCTGCATAATTTCTCTCCACTGACTCACAATAGGGTGAGTGGGTTTAGCAGACCCCTTGTAAAGTTTTCTGTATGGGTGATCTCTGTTGCCCTATGGCTAAGTACTCCATCAGAATTAATAGGAGTTTAGCTTTTCTGAAAACCACATCAGCCAAATGTGAAGATAATCATTGCCAAAAATGCTTAGTCAAACAGAAATTTATTTAATCCCTACTTGGACATAGAAAAGTTCTGATATCTGTGTCCTACATACCTGCTGAAATGACATTTTCCCTTGAAGCAGTTCTGGTTCGGAAGCCATAACAGCAAAATATAAACTGTTTTTTTTTAACCCAAGATGGTTCCATGTTAGCAAATATAAAGCTTCGCTTTTTTATTAGACACTTTCTTTAATAATTGTGTGGTAATTTATTCTGAATAACAACAGTTATAAAATTTCCAGCAATTCTGAAATGAAAACTACTCTGCTCAAATCAAATGTCTGAGACCCCCTTAAGAGAATTTACATTTATCTAATTAGAGTTGTGTTTCTGATACAGAGTTAAGTTGGATTCTACACAAAAAAGAAATTAATCTAGGCCAATCCCTCAGAGATTAGTTACACTAATTTGTGCCAGAATTCTGCTTCCCTTATTATAGACACTGAATATATACTTATTTCCAGTCAGCTGTAATCTGGATGGTTGCAGGCTTTTGTATTTCCTTAGTGAGAGTGTGGACCTGTCCAACATGCCAAAGGCCAGGAATGAATGGGTTTAGCAATTTTTTTAAGGGAGTTGATGCATGAGCCCTCTTTCTCACACACCACAGAAGTATTTAAACCAATGCCAGAAAATGGACCTCCACTGCATTCCACCTCTCAGTGGGGATACAAGCGAAAAAATTTTCAAAATGCATCGTGGCTCTGAATACAGGCTGCACAGTCCCAAGTTCCACATCTCTGCTCTGTGTGTGCTGTACTTCCAAACGGCTCTGCTATTAAGCTGAGAGCAAATACAGCTGTTCTTCTCTCTGAGTAGCTGAAAATGTTATCCTACTTGGGGATTTTAAACTGATGTCACAACTGTGTCTTCCAGCTTATTTACCTGAGCAAGCTTTAAATGCTACCAAGGCAGCACAGGCATCACTACAGGTGGGAAAAGCTGCTCAAAAAGCTGAGTAAATCCCAGACACCTAACTTACCACAAACATTCCTACATAAAATCTTTCTCACTGGGAAAGATTCTCTCTTCACACTTTTTGTTCTATTGTCTTCCTAATTTTTTTTTCTCTCTTCACACTTTCTTGTTCTATTGTCTTCCTAATTTTTGATCTACAATATTCAAGGCTGTAGTATTTAGTCTTTTGCTTAAAAAAAACACTGAATCAGATTACCACTCAGAAAGACAGCACATATACCTTGAAATACTGGAAGGAAAAGATGAGATTTTACCTTTGCAAGTGCAAAAACAGTTTGAAGGATTTTAAAATACTGAGAAGAATAAGCTGATTGAGAAATTCTACAGCAACACAAAAGAATATTGGTCTGTCTTTAGACCGTTTTTCACTTACACCAGTGCTGTTACTCGTATTTGCAGAATTTCTTTTAGAAAAGAGTTACTAATGACCAGCTCAATGCAGGGTCTATGGGCTTTTGCACAAAAGACACCAAAGGGTTCTGGGATTGGAGCCTTCTTTTGGTTTATGTTCTACAGTTATGGAGCTCCAGCCCCAGCTACAATCAAAATAGCATTGCTAGAAAAGGGAAGATCATCACATATTATGTACTGTAAATTAGAAATTTAAATCTAAAATTAGTTTTCACCTTATCCTAATAGTTATTTCATATATGGGTCTTGCTCTAGTCAGTCTACTCTCCCATAAAATACAGAATGGCCTCTGTCACACAGAGTTGTGCCTAGAATCCTAAATTGTAACTTTCAAGGCAGGTACCTTTAATGTGTGGGCAAAGAAGAATGTAAGAGTTATGAGACAGCAGCCACAAATTGCCTTGACCCCAGTCACTAAAACTCAAGATTGAATTATAGTATTTGCCAATATCCAGAAACAGGACAGAAGCCTGCAATGATGTGTATTTCAGCTGGTTGTGCACTGTGCAACCACGGCTAGCACAATAACCTATCCAAACAGAGACTGGAAATTCTTCACTGGATTTATTATCTTTTAAATATGTAGGTTATCACTATTTGATGCAATCTTATAAGAGGCAACTTGATATGTAATGATTAACCCAGCAAGGTGCACACAAGTATTTCAAAGATTCAAAGTATAAGCAAAGCCCCTTGTGTCACTGACAATCTCTGGTCACAGCAGAGGTTAGCTGTTAGGAAGAAACCTTTTACTCTGAGGGTGATGAGGGACTGGAACAGGCTGCCCAGAGAAGTTGTCGATGTCTCAGCTCTGGCTGTGTTCACAGCCAGGCTGGATGGGCCTTTGAGTAACCTGGGCTGGTGGGAGATGGCCCTGCCAATGGCAGGGGAGGTTGGGACTAGGTGACATTTAAGGTCCCTCCCAACCCCTTAACCTTCTATGATTCTATGAATTCTTCTCCATTTTATAAAACAGGGGAGGACACAGAATGCAATGGTAGCACAAAGAGCAAAACAATTTCAACAGCAACATACAAGGAGCAGTTTAATGAGGCACAGACATTTTTCCTACAGACTAAATAATTGTCCAGCTGACTAGCACAGTACTGACAGCCTCCTCAGAATACAGGGTGTTCTCCACCTCTGGCTTTAGCCAGCATAGAAGGACAAGTACAAGGTCAAAGACAAAATGTGCTTTATGACCATTTTGGCAGAAGGTGATGCTTGTACATAATAAATTCTGAACTTGGTTATGTGTAGCAGTTCCTCGCTTTTTCCTCATTACCTTTCCTCTCCACCCCTGTTCCCATGTTTACAGAATTTGTGTTCACTACCTCTTTGAAATAAAGGGGATTATTAGAATTTAAGGCCAGAAGCAACCCTAAAATCACACAGGCTGACCTTTCATACATCTTAGATGCTTACAACTCTCCACATTCCAGAGCTCTGGGTAAAGGTGTCTAGATGGAGCTTGTTTTCAAGAAAGTGTCGAGGATTAAAAATTTACCATTTGTTGCGGAATTTTGTTCCTCCAGTTAATCAATGCTGCTGTTACAGATAATATCACTCCTTTTGTTTAAAATTAACATTGGCTTAAGCTCCAAGCCACTGTTTCTTGTTACATCATTCTCAGGTACTTTACAGAGCTGTTGCCAGGCTGGCATTTTCTCCTTGTGGAGATACTTAACACTTGTAACATGCCACTTCTCAATTTTATGTATTTTAGTACTTGTATGGACTGTACTTTGTAAGCTTTTCAGTGTCAGGCATGTTTCCCCAATCATTGATTCATTGTTAGGGTTGCAGTCAACAAGTTTTTTAACTTTTCAGATGCTTTAACAATTTATGTATTAATTAACATTTTACATTCTTTCTCTTGCATACTTTCAATATGCACACCAAGACTTTCACACTGACTGTTGTGTAGATTTCTTTGTCCTCTGCTACCCCAAAATGGTTTTCAGTTCTGTGCTCCCCTGACACCCTGTCCATTGTTAAAGATAGCTTTCTTCTTTGATAGTCTTAGTTTATTTAGCTGTATTATTAAAAATAGGACAACAGCCCACACAAGACTTACATCTCTAAGTATGGATCCAGATTGCCAAAAAAACCCCCCAGTGTCTTGCAAAACTCCTCTCTTCTAATCTTTATTCTGTTTATTGTTGCAGTGCTGATGGCAGAGTGAACAGCAGTGATCTGCTCCTTGTCTCTTTTCATTAATCTTCCTGTTATCCGGTTTTACACTAAGCTCACAGTGAAACCTGAAAGATAATCCAGGAGCAAAAGAATCTGGTCTCATTTCCCATTCCCCCATCTTCCTAACAGAATGACTAAACAGTAACAGGAGCAATGCCCTGGTCCTAATAGGTTTCTCCACAGATACTATGTGCTTCCTTCTTACCTTACCTCCTCCTACAAGTGAGCATGGGCTTAGAACTTTCTGTTTTCCCATGACACCTGTTCACCACTCTGCACTGTCTGAAACCAGCGTAGAAGGGGTTCTGTATCCCTCTGGAATACAACAATTAATTCTAAAAACCAGCAGTTAGTGTTTGCTCTCGATTTGTAGCCCTGTAATCTGTGCGTATTTGTGGCCAATTTTTATTGGATTAATTCCTTCCACTTTAGGTAGGTCTCTATAGATTAAACTGTATTTTAAGGGTTTTTTCTTCCCTCTTCATAGAAATTTTGAAACAGTTTCTGGAAAAGTTTAAACACACACAAACCCAGTGGCATTTGTTGAGCATGAGTAATTTCAGTTATTTAATGACACCCAAGGCAAATGGCAACCAATGGAACTGATGTGTCTGAAATTTTGTTTATTGATGCCCTTTCAGGTAGCCAATACAAAAATATTTTCATAGGCCTGTGGCAAAACTTATTTAGAAAAAGAATGGGAGAAAGAAGACAGGAAAGTGGTCATTAGAATAGGCACTGCTTTGGTGTTATGTTTGTTACATAATTGTGACAAGGTAGAACACATATCCCTTCTACACAGCATCACAGTATCTTCAGATAGGAAAACTCATACAGAAAAGAACATACATGAAAAACAGTGTGGAAATAATGTGTTCTCTTTTCAAATGTTTTTCTCACAGTAATCTTGTGTCATGAACAAAATGACACAAACAGCCATAGCCTCCAGTTTGTGTTGAGCCTTGCACACAGAAAAAGCTGGATTTCTGGTGTGCTGCAGGCACACCTGCTGTGCTCCTCATGGTCACCGGGCCAGTCACAGGGTTCAAGAGCAATTTCACTGCATCATGTGGCTCTTACCTCAGAGAACTTACTGGATACTTAAACATACCAGCAGTGCCACACTATCAGATATTTCTGCTGCTGGGGAATGTTCCATGCTCCACTGAGATCACTGGTGACGCCACGACTGCTTGATAACCTAATTCCCAAAACACTGGGGGAGGTTTCAGCAGAGAATCCTTGGATGTATCCCAGCTGCTAGTCTAATGGAATTTCTGTGAATACTTCTAAGAATTCAGAGAATAGGTTGCTCATGGATGTCAAGCTAGTTGTAACCCTCCTGGATGTTAAAGGCTTGCATATGGGTAATCACAACAAAACAAAAACAAAAGTAGGGAGACAGAACTCTGTATTACAGAAAATTTTATATTTATACTTCCTTTCAGAGAATGGAACTATAAAACTTGCAGAGTTCACAATATGAACAACAATAATACATAGGTAAAATATATCTGGTTTTAAATAGTTTAAATACATACCTGGAGTTTCCTATAAGTGAAACAAAGACCTCCATCAAAAATTGTGTGTTGGTCTAGATGAATAAAGAGACCTCTTTATAGTTTCTGCAGTTGCAATGACATTTACCATTTTCATAACAAAAAAGACTAGGAGTGTCTCTCTAACATTGCCATTGTTTGTAGTAGTAGGTGTTCTCTGGAAAGTGAGCCTGCAAATTTCGGACAGTTTCTAATCTGGAACAGTTCCAACATATACTGACTGATGTCGGTGTGCCTTACCCTAGATGCAGATGCTAGCAACCCTTTCAAGTCTCATTTCAACACATCTGTTTCTGATCAAAACACATAATCTCTTCATGTATTAATGTCTCCTGTTTGCCTTTCTGTTCATCACTCTGAATGTGCTGTGGGGACTCAGCTGGCATGAAATTAAGCAAACCTGTCTACACCCTTTCTCCTCTTGCTGCTTTCTTTGCCTTGCTTCTCCATACCTACATGTAATTTAAGGAGTACATTGATTAGAATTACTGTCTTAGTAAACTCTTATGTAGCAGTTATTCTATCCCAGGAAAGCATGAATCTTTTTCTCAGATATAAATAAATACTGTGTTTTGTTGGATTACACAGTTTTGTAGGAAAAGGTAGCATTACATCACCAGGAGTCTTTCAGGAATAAGTGCCAAACAGAGCATCCTACAGTGTCAATTTTAGCCAAATTTTCTTCATGGACAACTTGTTACTTCATCCTTTCCTCTCTTAAGGAACAAGTAACAAGGCAGATCATATTGGCTTACTTTTTAACAAAATCAGAATTGTCATCAGGTTATATTCAGTGTATTATTCAAAATAATAAATCTGGGGCAATACTTTAGGGACAATCAAGTAAACCTTCAAAACACAGCCTTTGTTTCAAAATAAAAGGTAACAGTGAATAAATTATTTTTCAAGGTGTTAACTGTGAGTGCTTTTTTACCTTCTTTAGAACCATGTAGCACAGATATCAGTAAAGATGGTATACTGGGTTAGAAAAGCCTACAGTTAGTCTGAGTTTAAAATCACTAAAATTATTGTACCTAATTTTAGATCTCTTTGATTAAACCAATTTTAAGGAACAATTCCAAATATCCCTCTGTTATGGTCATGAAAATTTAAATCTTGCAGAATGCCAAATAATATTCATGATCTTTTCTTACTAGATCAGAGTTCTCTTCCAAAAAAGAGATAGTACTAAACTTAAAAGTTCAGTTTACAGGTCTGTTCAGCTGCTGAAATCATCTATCACAGGCCTTGGAAGTCTGGGGAATTCATTCCTGACTGGAAGCTGAAAGGTAGCCTACATTATTCCAATTTACAGGAATGAAGATGCAGGAAATTACAGAACTGTTACTCTAACCTCAGCACCTGGAAAATTATGGAGAAGATCATATTGGATGCTATTGAAAGGCATATAGAGAGCAATGAAATGATGAAATAATCAGGCACAGTTAAAGGGAAAGTCCTGTCTAACCAATCTGATGTCTTTCTGCTGTAACATCAGCTGCCTAGTGGGTGAAAGAAAGACAGTCAGCAAAGGTTTTCTGGATTTTAGTGAGGCTTTCAGTGCCATTTCTGGACAGGCAGTCCTAGAGAGGGGGTGAATGCAACAAGCCTGTCAGTTTGAGAAGCATTTGGACAATGCCCTTAATAACCTGCTTTAAGTTTTGGTTAAGTTTGGACTTGATGATTGCCAAAGGGACCTTCCAACAAGAATTATTCTATTCTAATTTTAAAAGAAAATCAAACTGTGTTTCAAACATGAAAGAAACCTTTAAACTGTTTGTGCAGCCTATGAGACAACAGAAGAGGAGGTGAATGCTGGCCAAAAGGTCACCTGTTCTTGGAGCCACTTGAACGGGCTAACTGAGGTCAATGAGTTTGGACACTGTCACTGAGAGTAGGATTTACCTCATGAAAATGCAACGGCTGTGGGCTGTTTGTGTTACATAATAACTCTTTAGATAAACCTGTTAGAAAAAGTCACTCTTAAAAATACAGTCATTTATGGTAATGACTACTTTCCTAATACCCTATTAGCAGTGCTGCATTCCTCGGCATGTTATCTATGTAATCATCTAGAAGAATGTCCCAGACAGTTCTACATGAAATTCCAGTTCCTGCTGGACAGTGGGGTGCTTTTTTGTTCCAGATATCTGAATAAACAACTTTGGTGAAACATGAGCTGATAGCACTTGGCCTTTCCTACATCAGGAGTGCAGGTATTGTTGAAAAAAATATTATGCATGTTCTGATGATATATGCATAATCTAATGGTACTTAATAATTTAAACAGGAATAATCAAAATATATAAGATAATTTAAATTAATAAAATCCTGGGGCAAATCAACCTAGTCCTATTTTAATGCACACAAGAATTACAACATACTATTACTCCTTAAGATATAGTCAAAGTTTTCAATTAACATAGACCTGCTGGGGCATATGAGATAACCAACAGGGAAGGCCTACCCTACAGGTTATAAGGTTGAAAATAAGGAGAGGTAGTACAAGTTATCCAAGGCCATTCACTACAATTAAATTTCAAGGTTATATGATGCTTTCCTTTCTTATTTTGCGAAACTAGGGTAACGTGGCCTTGGCCATACTGTGACACAATGGCAGCTCACTCAGTGCCCTGACAGAATGCCCAGTGACATGCACAATGCAGAACGATGACAGAGGCTTCTTCAATGCCCAATCAGGATCAGATCATTCGTGGGTACAACTTACATATACACACAAGTATATAAGGCAGTGAAGTGTGCTTGCTGAGCAGTGGTGCCCTGTGCAGCAGCACATAACAGCACTGATGATGGGAGAATCTGCAGGACATTTAACTGTCCCTTTCCAGGCAGAGCTTCACCTGGAGAATGCTGTTCAGCAGGTCTCTTGCATCTCCCACTGCATACAGGAGATTCATGCTGCTGGACATTGGTATGAACATAATCTACCTTAAAAAAAAAAAAAAGAAAAACACCCTGTACAAAACAAAGTAAAAACACAAGGTCTAGATTTCCTGCATTTTAATTTTTTCACTGTAGAAAACTTACTTGTCTAGAAGCAAATTGCATTTCTTATGTAAAGCAAATTTTGTTTTTGTTGACAACTTCTCTGATTTCATCCACTATGTGAAGAACAGGATCATCCTCTTCTTTCTCATTTATTGTTTTAGAAAATCTTCCCTCTATGTACACACCCAGCTTCTAATCTTCTTAAACCAAACAATTTAAACAGTCTCGTATCACAATTTCTTTATGCTTTAAATAAGTTTTTGAATCCATTCTTACATTCACCTCATTTATTAAGATGTGATGACCAAGGCTGAATGAACTCCTTTACAGACTGGGAGAGGAGAAAATTTTCTGGAGGATGTTGGCTCTGTAACTGTTCACTTCTCTCATTCAGCTTGTGGCTGCTTCCAGCCCTAAGCATTACAATATTCCCATTGTTATTTTCTTCCTACTCTTAAATAGACCAAAATTTTAAAAATGAAGTTGCTTACAATGGAAGTATTCTAACATCCCACCCTTTCCTCTTTTCAGACACATTCCATTAATTTCATTATTTGCTTTGAACAGTTCATTAATTCAGTGGCATTAATTGGTGATAGAGTAGGAGGGCTTAGAGGAAAGGTTTCCAGTTGCTAACCTTCTAGTTACTAATTACTGGCCCTCTGGACTTCAGTTCTCAAGCCAAGTTTTACTGCCTCCATGTTCATGAGCTCCTCGGGTGCAAGCCTTAATCATGATTAAGCCAGATGCAATTACAGTATGCACACCCTAAGACTTAATAGAATAAATAGCTGATCAAGCCAGTCCTGTGATTCACTTGTTTGGCCACCCACAGGAAATAATCACCCACACTGCAGTACTCAGTTTCCCCAAATATCTTGCAAGAACAGGGTCCACAGCAGGTACTATGTTAGGATTGTGAAATTTTTTATCCTGACAATGGTTGGAGGTTTTTTTCCCTCTGTTTGTATTCTGAGAATCCAGTAGCTCACCTCTCTCTCCTATGTGTTGTTTCAGAAACACAGATGCTGTGGCCCCTGTGCTATGAATCCTGAAAATTAGTCACAATGATAATTGTTATGTATAGCTCCCTGCAATTAAGGATGAGATACTTCTCAGATAGCTAAGGCTCAAAGAAACAAGTTTGGTGCCCATTCACCAAGTAGACTGCAGTGCCCTTTGCCAGCCTAATTTCAAACTGTTTGGCTATCCCCCACCTCACAGGATGCCACTGCCAGAAAAGAAGGATGCCAAAAGCCTGGCAGCAGAGCCAGATGGATCAGCAGTGGGCATGTTGTGTCCTGGGATGCAACAGCACACCACTGGGGTGAGGTGGGCAGACCAGGAGGGCTCAGCCTCACCCTTGTCTGTGCCCCAGGTGTGCAGCCATCTGTACCTCCTTGTGCTGAGGTTAATTCATGTTCAGCTCACAGCAACACATCAAGAACCCATCCAGCTGAAAACAGATATTTTTCTCAGGTTTCTTTTCTGCAACAAGCTCACATCTTTTCATCAGGTGCAGCACAGCAACATTAGCATTAGTGCTGGCACGAGGAAGGTGATGAATGAATGCATGTGGTTGGGACACAGGGAGAAGACTTCTGCTCTCAGTGGCACTCAAAGCACATAACCTCATCTAACTGTGGCCACACAAATTCAGCCTCACTGAAAAGCCTTCTCCTCATTGAAAAGCCAATACAGCTTTCCATTGGCTGACCTTCTTCCCCTAGGACCTTACATGGGCATGATGGAACATTCCTGTAATCTTTGTTTTACTTTTCTCCACAGACAAACAATTTTAAAATGCTTTAAAAGTTTGTCCCTCTCCACAAACATTTCAGCAGAGAAGAGAAAGAGATGTTATGTGATAATCATGGGTGTGACACACCAAATTTCTGGTTGCAATTGGGCCAAAGTTCAGAGTATGGCTCCCTCAGGACCACAAACTATTAATGATGACGGGAGATTCCTATGATCTCTGTTGTGCTTTCCCTCACAATTTGGAGCTGCTGAATTCTCAGTTGTTAAAGTACCAATGCCATTGAGCTGTAGTGTCTTTTAGTTTGCTTTTAGCATCTTTGGAATGCCCATTTTTTAACACCCAATGATGTATGAAAGGAAAAACTGTTTCCAAGCTGTCTGAACGAAGTAAGTTTGGGACAGAAAACAGGTAAACATAGGGTGAAAAAAACCCCCAAAACCCAAAAAAAGTTGAAGCAAAATGCAGAAAGGTACTGCAAGCCTTGGACATACATTTTTTGCTGCAGTAGGTTGATTTCATCCAGACATCTGACCTGAGTCCCATCACCCTGGAAAGTGTCTAAAAAGAGCTCCAGAGCAACCCATGATACTTAGGAAGGGCCATGTCCATGGTTCTGTGCCATCCTCAGCTGAATTCAAAACATCACCTCCATCTCCTCTTCCCTCCCATGTGTAAATGGCACTTCCCCTGTACCACCTGGGATAAAGCTACCCTATCTGAGGTAAGGCCACTCAAGTGGGAATCATGCTTCTTCAGGAAATGTTGGTGGAGAAGTGTGTCAGAGAATTGCAACACTTGGCTAAGGATGCAACTTGGCTGAGTTTCAGGGACAGGCAGCCTGATGGAGAGTTGCTGAGTGAAAGACAGCAAGCACACACCTTTTTCCCAAGATACTCCCTCTTTTTAAAAGAGGCAGCTTCCTTTAGAGATTGTAAGAAATCTACTGTGCTTCCCATAGTCTTATTTATATTCCACACAGGACTTTCAAAACATATTTGCAACAGTAGATTTCAAAGATAAATAGCAGATTTACAAAAGTACCAAATATTGTCAGGGGCTCCAATTTACCTCCACTCCTTTTCACTTTCTTTCTCTTTCTGGTATATTTTGTTCCTGTCTGCAGAAGCAGGAACAGTATTAGTGACAGGAGAATGTGAAGATTTGCTTGAAGCTCTTCTGCTTTAAGTTTCTAGGCAAACTTCTTGTGTCTTTTTCTGACAATAGCCATCCGATCTGCACATGCTTAAAGTCCAGCCCTGAGTAAGAGCTGCCTATTTTCAGCTATCTTAAGATGTTCTTTTCCCCTGTTTGAGCCATCAAAACAAAAGTATATCAGCAGAGGGACTGAAAAGAAGCCGTGTTCATAAGATCTCTTTAATGCTGATTTCTGTTATGCCTACTTAATAATTCCTGCAGGTACTTGCTATCCCTGAATGAAAATTTGATCATGCTATATTGGCAATAAAAAACCCTGTAAGGGCCCAGGAACCAGGCTGTTGTTTCATGTCCCTCATGCTACTCAACTGAAGAAGCATGCAAAGATCACCAACCCAAAACTGATGTGTGAAGTTCAGTTAGGTTACAGGTCTCTTGCTAAAAAGACATAACAAAGCCACAGCATCATGTGGCTGTCACCATAAACCAAGGACAGCAGCTTCATTCTCTAATCCTGAGCAGAAATCAAAGAAAACTCATTCAGATTTGTAAAACAGGAGTTGGAATGATTGTAATCTGCTGAAGGTTTGGCAGGCTGGCTTGAGTGAGGTCTCTGGGTACAGTCTGTCTGCTGAAGGGCATGAGGATAAACCCTGTGAGCTCAGAGAGTCTCACTACCCCTGTGGACATCAGACTGATTCTTTGCCCTCAAAGGAATTGCCTGGTGGGAGGGAGCTGTACACGAACAAGTGTGAGAACCTCAGTGACTGGGAACATAAACCTGTGCTGCCTCCTGGCATCTGGGGCAGCCAGGAGGAGAGGTCTGTCTTTGTCCAAAGAGATGAATGAAGGGGCAAGGGGACCCTCTGTAACTCAGCATTGTGTAGCTGCCTGTCATGACCCTCATGTGAGGGTCTTCATAAGTTCAGGTTCAGGGTAGGTAGGAACGTGTGTTCACACAAGCAAACTAAATTTATGTTTCACTGTTCTGTTGATGGTTGTGACCAGCCTTTCCTTTAGGGAAGCAATGATGCTTGTGTTCTCAGGACCACTTAAGAGAAATATCAGACAAACACAATTTGGATTAGTCTTTGCTGAAGAATAGTCCTTTGAAAAATGATTAAATATCAAGAGTGTGACTTTTGACCAGGAAAAGGACTACAAGTGGTAAAATCCTGCCCTGCCCACTCAGAACAAACTGTCTCATTCCCTAACAATCCTTTAAGTGCTTTGAAGAGTTGGCCCATTATCTTTACTCAGAAATGTCTATCTCCTGAAGTTCAAACAGAGCCTCTTGGGTTCCAGATCGTGCCTACTGCCTCTTGTCCCATTGCTGGGCACCACTGGAAAGACCCTGGCTCTGTCCTCTTTGCATCCTTTCCTCAGATATTTGTGCAGATTGATGGATCCCCTCCAGAACCTTCTCTTCTCCAACCAGAAAAGTCTCAACTATCTCAATCTCTCTTTGTACAAGGGATGCTCCTGTCCCTTAATCATTTTCATGTCCCTTTGCAGGACTCTCTCCAGAATGTCCATTTGTACTGGGGAGTCTGAAACTGGACACAGAATTCCAAGTGTGGCCTTGCCAGAGCTGAGTAGAGGGGAAAGATCATCTCCCTTGACCTGCTGGCAATACTTTGTCTAATGCAACCTTTTTTGTGGCAAGGGCACATTGCTGGCTCAGAGACAACCTGGTGTCCAACAGAACCTCCAGGTCCTTTTCTGCAGAGCTGCTTCCCAGCTGGTGGCTCCCAAGACATACTGGTGCATGGGATTGCTCCTCCCCAGGTGCAGGACTTGGCACTTCCCCTTGTTGGACTTTATGAAGATCCTGTCAGCCTATTTCTCCAGCCTGCTGGGGCCCCTCTGGATGGCTGCATGCCCTGAAGTTGATCTGAGCCCATCCAGAGCGGACTGTATATACCCAGTAGGATGGATTGAGGAAAAGATGTTTCTTTTTCCTACCACGCCATTGTATTTATCTCAGGTGTATACTAAAGTGACATTAATGGGACAGCAGCTGTGCTGCCAAGTACAGCTGTTTCCTTGGGCAGCTCAGCTCTGTATCTCAATTCCATCTTACACAAAATGGGAGCAATAACACTAAATTTTATTTGTCTTAGCGTGACCAATTAGCTCCCAATCTTCAATGATAATCACAAAACTACTATGGTAAATTGCCTTTATGTTCTTAGTATTTTCAACTCTCGATAGGCAAGAGAGGTAGGAAATGCTACAGAGTTATTGTGCATAGCAAAGAAGGAGAATTATTTACATATGGAATTTGCTGTGATGAACTGTTGCAGGGGGTAGGAAGGTTACTCTTTGCCCTGGCTTTAGCAATGCATGTTTAAGCCTAGGGGGCTATGGTCCTATCTCTTTACACACTAACAAGAACTTTCTCTCAATTAGGATTTCATCATGAGTTAGCTAACTTTTTATGAGGATTCATTCCTGCATTTCCATTTTCTCCCTTCCCTTCATAACACAGCAAAGAGCAAAACATTTTGGTATTTCAAAGAATCATAAAGTCATAGAGTGGTTTGGGTTGGAAAAGACCTTAAAGATCATCCAGTTCCAAACCCTCTGCCATGGGCAGAGACACCTTCCACTAGACCAGGTGCTCAAAACTCCATTCAACCTGGCCTTGAATGCTTCCAGGGATGGGGAATCCACAATCTCTCTGGGAAACCTGTTCCTGTGCCTCAACACCTCACAGAAAAGAATGTCTTCCTAATGTTTAATCGAAGTCTCTCTTTTTAAATTTAAAACCCTTCCCCCAGTCCTGTTATTATCTGCCTGTGTAGAAGGTGACTCATGCTTTTTCTTGTAGGCTTTAAGTACTAAAAGGCTGTAATGAGGTCTCCCTAGAGCTTTCTTTTCTCCAGCCTGAACATCCCCAGCTCTCTCAACCCATTTTCATAGAAGAGGTGCTCCATCCCTCTGATCATCTTTGTGGCCCTCCTTCCAGACCCTTTTAACAAGATTTGAGGATATTGATTTTATTATTTTCTTGTTCAGACATTTTCAACTGTAATTCAGCTTTGGGAAGCAAACCCTAAATAGGGAGCATGCACAGAACTTTTTTCTTATAATCTACTCTTTGGTAGAACGATGTCTGACTCAACCTTTTTATTTGAAAATTAAAGATCTCTAGCTCCTCATTAAGTGTTATTTTACAAATTTAACCTAAGGTCTAAGAGGCAAGAAATCTTGCTTCATGTTCTTCATCCTATAAAATAAAGCCTTGTAAAGTATCACAGATATGCAAACAATTAAAAATACTCAATTGTGGTAGTTTTCAAAATTATGTGATAATGGATCTCCTCCTTTCAAAATTAAATGATAATGGATCTCATCCTCCTCCCCAATGACAGGCTTGCTGACATTTTTAAAGCATGGAAATAACAAATGCCTCAAGTGAGCAGACTCTTCTTGATGAAAAAAGTATTCCAGGAATAACAATGTAGTCAGGAAGGTGATATCCACAAATCCTTCTCAACACCATATTCAACAGTTCAATTACATCACTGAAGGTCAGTGGGGCCAGGGTTCCCAAAAGGTGTGAAGTCCTGGCCATATTGATGACCCTGGTTACCTTTGCAACTCCTGCTATTTTCTGAAGTAGAAGATGGGGAGAACAACCTAAAGCAGCATTCTCATAGTTGGCTGAGGATAAGGAAAGAAAGTTGGGATAATGAAAAATATAGGGGTGATGGAGGGATTTTGATGGAAAAAAGAAAGCAAAAGACCTTCAGAAAGGGGAAAATGGTTACTGAGTAAGCAGAACTGAAGATACAGACAAGAAAAAAAATCAGAAGTAGAAGAACTCCAAATTTCTGAAGAGAGGAAAAGAAAAGAAAAGAAAAAAGAAAAGAAGAGAAAAGAAAAGAAAAAAGAAAAGAAGAGAAAAAGAAAAGAAAAGAAGAGAAAAAGAAAAGAAAAGAAAAGAAAAGAAAAGAAAAGAAAAGAAAAGAAAAGAAAAGAAAAGAAAAGAAAAGAAAAGAAAAGAAAAGAAAAGAAAAGAAAAGAAAAGAAAAGAAAAGAAAAGAAAAGAAAAGAAAAGAAAAGAAAAGAAAAGAAAAGAAAAGAAAAGAAAAGAAAAGAAAAGAGAAAAAAAATATTAAGAGGAAATATCCTGAAAATCAATGTAACTACAGTCTCTCATTTAGTGTTCAGGGAGTTGGTTTTAAAGTATTAGAAATTTTGATCTCATTTGGAGGGGAATTACTTGCAGTAAATAATACCCTCATACTTGTGGAATAATGTTCTGAGTTAGAACTGAGCTACCACAGGTCCAGAAGTTTCCAGTAAGTGTTCCTGACATGTTTAAAATCCCTTCTGGATTTCTGATTGAAAAGCAGCCCTAACAGTGAGATCTGGAAGCATTCAGTTCATGCTGCAAATGAGGCTACTGAGGTCAAAGCAGATGGCAGATCTCCATAGTGATAGTGAGGCAAGAAATGGGGTTGAATTCATTTTGTTTTCTGTAACTACAATGTATCTGAAGTGCAAATATGAAATAAATGGACACTTTCACTTTAATCTCAAAGATGTCCCCTGTTCAGATGTGTTGTTCTTCCATTTAAAAAGGGGAAATACAATAAACCTCCCTTAAAGGGAAATTGAAAGGAAACCATGAAATGTTAAGTTTTATGCAGTATCTCAATGCTGTTGTAGTTCTGATTCAAATGCAGCTGTCTAAATATTTACCACAATATAGAAAAGGCTCCCAAGTGGGTGAAATTGCTGTTAAAAAGTAGGCTACTTCCAGAGAAATCAAAGTCAAAATGTGTACCTCTAACTATTTCTGTTTTCCAAGGTCACACAAACCACTAACCTGCAGTCATTATTAATTTAGGCAAGTGACACTTGCATGTTTAAAATGTAAAAAATATCTTTTCACAGGGACATCCTGCTAAGCGAGTGCTAAGAAAATAAATTTCCTTGAAGCATAACACTGCAGGGGCAGGCATCCAGTACAAGTGGCAGAGATCTGTGTATCACTAGTCAGAGAGCCAACAGGTTCACTCTGTGACTGGGAGAGGCACTCAAAGCAGGCTGAATTCCTACCTGGAGCAGCCTCCCACTGTGGACCATTGAGAAAACCTGACATTGAGCAGTTTCCTAATACTTACATGATGAAAGCTGAGGGAAATCCACTGGTTGGTGTCAGAAATTAACTGGGCAGTTTTAGCTGGAATCAAGCAGACAGCCTCATGTACAGAAATATGCCTGGCTTCCATTGCCATTGTTTGTATGTTTTCCATGATCCTGCATTTGTTTATGAGATTTCTTTATTTTTTACTGTTTGTGTGATTAATTTCAGGTTTGATAAGTTGTGACCAGGACGATATGGTAGTATAGTCTAGTTACAGGGAGGAATCAACTTCCATGACCATTCCTGGCACTCAGTACCTATAATTTAGCACCACTGACTCTTTCACCTCTCTGCACTAACAAAAGAAAAGGCTAACATACCTCCCAGCTTGAAAACAAGCTCTAAATATAATGATATTAGCAAACACTGACATCACCTGTATATGAGGAATGAAGGAAAAGCACTTTTATGTGTTCTTGAGTTGCATCACTTTCCTGAACAAAAAGCCTTTAGACAAGGCAAATACAAAGGGTCTGTTGGGGGAAACAGCCCCACTTGAGCACATTGTTAGGAAGCATTGCTCTAAACAGAGGAATTTATCCACTTAGCTATGCATCATTAACATAAATTGCCTCATACATCTGGAAGCTGCTAGCCATCAGTGGCGTCTGTAATTTTACAATTATTATTAAAACTTAAGATCTGGCTATAGAAAACAATAGAAGACATATTGTCTAGAGATTCCACGCAGACAGAGTTGTCTGAATGAGAAACAACACCACTACTGATCGCTTGTATGTCCAGTGGGAAAAACAATCTTGAGAAAGAGGCTGTTGTAAACTATTTGGATATTTATGGGCTGAAGAGAGCATTGTCAACATGGAAAATTGCCACTAAACAACTTAACCCTACCTGCTGCTCCTAGAAAGTGCCAAATTTCTGCATTCAGTCAGATGCCATGGTACAGGAGATGCTCATTTCTAACGAGTGAGCCAGCCAGTCTTATTCTAGATCCCCCTCTCCTTCTAGAGCTCTCCACAAAGAGCCAAATTAAAAATCTCAATAAAACTGGACCACATGATACTGCTATAGAAGGTCAGGATGGGAAGAGAGTTCTGTGGTTGGAACATGTAAGAACAAAGGGAAGTGCAATTTTCCGTGTTGAGGTCCAGTAGTATTTTCTTGTGCAGTTTTGGACAGTATTCAGCTTGAACACGTAAGGGTCATCAAATATTGTGTGCCTGATTTGAAAGTAAGCTCCCCCTGAAAGTACAGGAATTTTAAATTAGTCTTCATTTCAAGTCCTTGAATTTGACTATTGCTAGGATGAATAATTATGTCCCACTCCATAGGATATGTCAAGTGTTTTGACATCATTGCATGGTTAAGGATATAGAAATGTAAAATGTTAATGGCAACTCAACAGTCAAGATAAATTGACAGGAAGCTGGATGAAAGCCTGTTACATTTCGCACACTCCTGAAACCAAACATGAGGAAGGTTTTCAGGTGAACTGACTGCATGATCTGCTCTTACAGACCAAGATGCAATCAGAAATTGGGAGCATATGTCCAGCACTGTACATCTGCATATGCTTCCACTTATTGAGGAAAGCTTTTACCAGAACAGCCAGGGAATAGGAGCTCTGTAGTGCAGGACTTTTGATGAGCTTCATCTGTTGCCTAAAAGTACCAATTCTGACACTGTTCTTTTAGAGACAGATGCTGAAGAAGAGTTGTGTGTTAAGAGAAAAAGCTCAATGTTTTCAAGAGGTTTTGCATTTACAAAGCAACTTCTATCAAAGGTATGCAAGTAGAAATGTAAACCCATTGTCTTCTCTATTCCATTCTTCTATTGCCCTCTAAATAGCTGAGCAGAGTCAGCAGTCACCTATATATGCACATAAACACAAATTCTATTCTCTCTTTCTTCCCACACTTAACTTCAAAGTTACCTTTGCAGCTCTGAGTCCTAATTTATTGAATTTACTAAATGCATTTAATTTCTCCTTTTTTTTTCCAGTTCAACTTATTCATTATTATTCTGCAGCATTCATATTTTCCTCAGAGTAGAAGCTTGATTCATATGTTGTTTCTCTTTGAAGCAGGGAGATCTGAATACTAACATGGCCCAACATGAACAGGTACTGGAAATGTCAACTATAATTTGACAGTACATGAAGTAAATTAGGCAGCTATTATGAGAAAAAGCTTTTAATCTGACACCACTCAGCTAAAAGCATCATCAAGATATAAAGGCATCCCTAAAAGGCTGCCACCAGACTGAATACCTTTTGTAAGTGCTGAAAGGAAAATATTATTACAGAAGCTGAAAGTGAGTTCGTACACACGAGTGTGCACACACGAATATTCACAAAGTGACAGGCATGCAGATATGAATAAAGCCAAAGCCCAGAGTCCTTCATATGCTTGTCTAGAGGACAACATTTATTTTTCTGATCTTCTGTAGGGAAATTGCTGTCCCTTGTAAGCACTGTGGGAATAGCCAGGACTCATTGTCCCCGCTCAATGATCAATAGCTTTTCTAGCTTGCATTCTTCTGTTTCATTCCATGTTCTCATGGCCACTTCTCTGTCTGTAATGAGAAATCAGAATTCTTCCTTCTACCTTCCTCAGCAGGATTTTTTCATCTCTACATTCTTTGGAGTCACTGAGTTCATAGGGAGAAACATAAATAGTGTGTCTGCCTTTAACCCCTATGATCCTCTGCTATCTTCTTCTTTTATCTTTAAGAATTTTTAAGGTTAAGGCAAAGCAATACTTCACACCATGTCTGGCAGACCAGTTACTGAAGACTGTTGTTTTCTTCTATTTATGCCTTAAGCAGAAAGCAAAAAGAAAAAGGCCTGGCAAAATCTGATGTGTGCAATGTATTGGATCCCTCCTCATGTCACAATGTTTTAGAGTTTCCTGTCACATTTGCTACATGTCTCTGGGAAACATCTCTTTGTCACATATGTACTGGCAGTCTCTGAGCTGGGAGAGAATCATGAGATTCAGCTTCATTGCTCATTTTAGCCATGGGCTGGCCAAGGATGCTGATCAGGAAAAACTCAGCCACAAATGGAAAATTCAGAATGCCTCTTAATCCCATTCACTTCAATCTCTGCTGTGCCAGGATTTCAGTATATATTAATAAAAAAATAATTTGCACTTTTATTCTAGTAAATATGGGAAAGATTGGACCTAAAAATCATTGATTCTCTCCTTTCTTTTCCACTTACTTATAATGAGTTATAGCTTGAAAGAGTAATGAGTTGCCTTTATTTTATAAGTACTGGGTGCCTTTGATAATGCCTGGAAGCCCCCCCAACACTGTTCTATTAGACAATAGACAATGTGAAACAATGTCTATTGTCTCATGTATTGTCTGACAAACAGAAAGAAGAAACAGTTTCTGGAAAGTAAAACTGGTGAAAACGAAGCCACATAGCAGTAGAAGAACAGGAATAATTGAAACCACATCTTCAGATGGAATGATTCTTGTGTTTTCTCAAATGAAAAATAAATCATGTACACAGCTCCGGAGCAAGCTTAAGGAACTCTAAACAGATTCCTCCAAGCTGTCCTTTCAGCTAATAAAGAAAATATTTCAGATGTTCTTCATTGCTTTGATGAGAAAGAATGAATGCTGGGAGTTAGCAATGCTCTGCTGTCTGTAGCAGGAGCTCATCCTCTCTCTGTTGGCATGTCTGCAGCAGTTGCTTCCCTTTTTGTGATAGTTAAGTCAAGGCTAAATGAACTCGAGTCCTTCATCACCATTCCAATGACAGTTCAGCCACTGATATGGAACACACCTTCACTTGCTCATGCATAAATATCCTGTAAGCCTGTTACATTTTCGCACACTCCTGAAACCAAACATGAGGAAGGTTTTCAGGTGAACTGACTGCATGATCTGCTCTTACAGACCAAGATGCAATCAGAAATTGGGAGCATATGTCCAGCACTGTACATCTGCATATGCTTCCACTTATTGAGGAAAGCTTTTACCAGAACAGCCAGGGAATAGGAGCTCTGTAGTGCAGGACTTTTGATGAGCTTCATCTGTTGCCTAAAAGTACCAATTCTAACATTGTTCTTTTAGAGACAGATGCTGAAGAAGAGTTGTGTGTTAAGAGAAAAAGCTCAATGTTTTCAAGATGTTTTACATTTACAAAGCAACTTCTATCAAAGGTATGCAAGTAGAAATGTAAACCCATTGTCTTCTCTATTCCATTCTTCTATTACCCTCTAAATAGCTGAGCAGAGTCAGCAGTCACCTATATATGCACACATAAACACAAATTCTATTCTCTCTTTCTTCCCACACTTAACTTCAAAGTTAGCTTTGCAGCTCTGAGTCCTAATTTATTGAATTTACTAAATGCATTTAATTTCTCCTTTTTTTTTCCAGTTCAACTTATTCATTATTATTCTGCAGCATTCATATTTTCCTCAGAGTAGAAGCTTGATTCATATGTTGTTTCTCTTTGAAGCAGGGAGATCTGAATACTAACATGGCCCAACATGAACAGGTACTGGAAATGTCAACTATAATTTGACAGTATATGAAGTAAATTAGGCAGCTATTATGAGAAAAAGCTTTTAATCTGACACGCTCAGCTAAAAGCATCATCAAGATATAAAGGCATCCCTAAAAGGCTGCCACCAGACTGAATACCTTTTGTAAGTGCTGAAAGGAAAATATTATTACAGAAGCTGAAAGTGAGTTCGTACACACGAGTGTGCACACACGAATATTCACAAAGTGACAGGCATGCAGATATGAATGAAGCCAAAGCCCAGAGTCCTTCATATGCTTGTCTAGAGGACAACATTTATCTTTCTGATCTTCTGTAGGGAAATTGCTGTCCCTTGTAAGCACTGTGGGAATAGCCAGGACTCATTGTCCCCGCTCAATGATCAATAGCTTTTCTAGCTTGCATTCCTCTGTTTCATTCCATGTTCTCATGGCCACTTCTCTGTCTGTAATGAGAAATCAGAATTTTCTTCCTTCTACCTTCCTCAGCAGGATTTTTCATCTCTACATTCTTTTGGAGTCACTGAGTTCATAGGGAGAAACATAAATAGTGTGTCTGCCTTTAACCCCTATGATCCTCTGCTATCTTCTTCTTTTATCTTTAAGAATTTTTAAGGTTAAGGCAAAGCAATACTTCACACCATGTCTGGCAGACCAGTTACTGAAGACTGTTGTTTTCTTCTATTTATGCCTTAAGCAGAAAGCAAAAAGAAAAAGGCCTGGCAAAATCTGATGTGTGCAATGTATTGGATCCCTCCTCATGTCACAATGTTTTAGAGTTTCCTGTCACATTTGCTACATGTCTCTGGGAAACATCTCTTTGTCACATATGTACTGGCAGTCTCTGAGCTGGGAGAGAATCATGAGATTCAGCTTCATTGCTCATTTTAGCCATGGGCTGGCCAAGGATGCTGATCAGGAAAAACTCAGCCACAAATGGAAAATTCAGAATGCCTCTTAATCCCATTCACTTCAATCTCTGCTGTGCCAGGATTTCAGTATATATTAATAAAAATAATTTGCACTTTTATTCTAGTAAATATGGGAAAGGTTGGACCTAAAAAATCATTGATTCTCTCCTTTCTTTTCCACTTACTTATAATGAGTTATAGCTTGAAAGAGTAATGAGTTGCCTTTATTTTATAAGTACTGGGTGCCTTTGATAATGCCTGGAAGCCCCCCCAACACTGTTCTATTAGACAATAGACAATGTGAAACAATGTCTATTGTCTCATGTATTGTCTGACAAACAGAAAGAAGAAACAGTTTCTGGAAAGTAAAACTGGTGAAAACGAAGCCACATAGCAGTAGAAGAACAGGAATAATTGAAACCACATCTTCAGATGGAATGATTCTTGTGTTTTCTCAAATGAAAAATAAATCATGTACACAGCTCCGGAGCAAGCTTAAGGAACTCTAAACAGATTCCTCCAAGCTGTCCTTTCAGCTAATAAAGAAAATATTTCAGATGTTCTTCATTGCTTTGATGAGAAAGAATGAATGCTGGGAGTTAGCAATGCTCTGCTGTCTGTAGCAGGAGCTCATCCTCTCTCTGTTGGCATGTCTGCAGCAGTTGCTTCCCTTTTTGTGATAGTTAAGTCAAGGCTAAATGAACTCGAGTCCTTCATCACCATTCCAATGACAGTTCAGCCACTGATATGGAACACACCTTCACTTGCTCATGCATAAATATCCTGTGAAACTCATGACTCCTCCAAGGCTAACACAACTCGCTATCCATTACACGCTCCACTCATTCAAGGCAAGATTAAGGCAAAATGGACTGTGGGCCATGGAGGCCTTTCCTTTCTTCTTCCTCAGACTGTGATGTTTTACCCGTTTTAGTTAGGTGTTACCAAAAATTACATCCTGTGTGTGTGAAATGAAAGATGGAAATCTGAGGCAATGCCTTCATGTTCAGTGTAAAAATTTATCCCTGCCTGCAAGTCTGTGATCCCCTGTACTGTGCAAAGAGTGTTCCAGCTGTTTAAGGGGGAACATCCACCACCACCTGTGATGATGGTACAGAAACTTTTCCTTCTTTTCATATTGGTATGAAATACAGACATGATCTAAACTATTTGGGAATCACTTTTCTTTTTTCTATCTGTTTTAATTCTGTCTGTCTTCTATATCTCTATTTCTAGTCTGATTGTTATTTATTTTCCTTCCCTTTATTTTCTCCCACATGAAGCAGCACGTTTATTAGAAATGTGGAATGCAAGAAAATAGAAAGACGGAATGGAGAAATTCTGGTTGTTCTAGTCAGGCAGTTCTCTGAACCTACAGTTGTGCTCTTACAGTTAAAAATTGCATTTCTGTTGTCTTGCATCTAACCCTCCAATCTGAAGCCCAATTTCTAGGCTCAAGGTTCGGAGATCAATTGCCCACTCTTGCAGACTGCTGGAATGATATCAAAATTCCTGGACAAAGTGACTTATCTTGAGGTTTTCAGGAGCCTACTTTTTTGACATTTTTTTATAGATTTTAGAAAAAGATAACATGAGGAAGTTTACTTAGGTTTAACTTTAACTTTGTAAAAAATCTTTGGAAACACAGTGAAATGAACTGATTGAATGAAAATAATTTCTTAATTGTCCCAAATTTGTTTTCTTAGGCCTAGATTTGAGCTCAATAGAAAATTTTCCTTTCCAATTAAAATTATTGCATTTCCAGTTTCACATTCACAAAGCCATCTGAAAATACCCAGGTAGTACTATAACTGCAGAGAACAAGGTAGGTTTCAAATATAGTGGTGCCTGAATGAAACAACAACACTATGGGGCCCAATTTTAAACTGCATTTTTACTAAGTGAACAAAAGTGAAATGGAGGCATCTCTGACAACTTTGTGGTGTTTTGGTGATAAAAATGACCCTTATTTACTTGCTATAAATTATTTCTAACAATTTTTTTTTCCTCATAATTCTGGGTTGGGTTTTTTTCAAACAATTTTCTAGTTGGCTGAAATATAAAAATGTAACGAAATTATGAGACTTGGCAAACAAAATTTTGCATAAGTTCCCAGTTTCTAGAGGCAAATGTTTTGACTTACTGAGCTGACATAATGAAGAGTTAGGGTAATGTTAGAGGCCCAGTAACAGACCTCTTTATCATTATGTTTTGAGAGAGAGCCACAAAGGAATTTTTTAAGTAGAAAAGCTTTAAATAATTGACAGCTGCTCAGTTATGTGCCAGTCTAGAAAATATAACTCCAAATTCAAACAAGATATGGAAAGTCAGAGCTGTAGCACTGCACCTCCCCAAGTGAAGGCCATTAACACAACCCAAGAATATATCTAGACACTCATTTTGCACATGAGATTTCCAAGGGAATCTAATAATCCCTCCAGGTTTAAAATACTTTAAAAATCCATGCTGCCAGATTTTGGATAATTGCATGCATGTGTTGTTGAAGAATGATGGAAATCCGGGTGTCTCATGGGTGGAAATACAGGGTCGAGATTTTTGGGGAGTCTTCAGTATTAGACTAGACCTCTGCAAATGATTCAGCCAGAAGAATGTGCAAATTGTTTAGTACTATTTTCAAATCCAAATCATATTATTTTCTTCATCATTTTAAAATTCCTCTGTTTGGTTGGTTTTGGTTTTGTTATTTGTTGTTTGTGTTCAGGGTTTTTTTTGAGTGATACTTAGGAATTGACAATTGTCATGTCAAATAAATATAAGTGTAGTGTAATTTTGATGTTATATTGGAAATCCTCCTGGCATCTGCATGAATAAAGTGGAAAGGGTTTGGGTCCCAACATGACAGATCACCAACATTTCCATTGCTCCCTTTCTAAACTGCCACATAATACTTCTTTTTACATTCTCCAGCAGAGCTACATGTCATAATATCAGTTTCATGTTCTTTTTCAGTTTCAAGTGTAACAGGACCTGGGCATCTTCCTGTTCATTGTTAAGAAATATTTATTATAGCAGTTTGTGGTGTTTCCCCCTGTAAAACCATCTCCATTAATAAGATCTGAAGTCATCATGGATTCCGTTCCAGGTACTGCATAAAACTGAGTTAGTGGCAAGCCACAGTAACACACTGCATTGTCTGTGTTTATGTTTTCTGCACTGAGCAATATGTGGAAAACCCCTGAACTTTCTTCAAACCATCTGGAAAAATACTTATTTTCAGTGAGGTTGTCACTGCTTTAATTTGCCTGTGGATGTTCAGCAGAGTGTTGTATCTGCAGACAATCTCTCAGCAGGGCATGGTGGGAGGTCAAGAGACAAGAGACAAAGTACAAACAAGGGGGGTTGCTAATGGACATAAGGAAAAGGCTTTTAATTATGAGGACTGTTAGAACTGGAAGAGATTTTGGAAGGCTTGTGCAGTTTCTTTCCTCAAAAGCTTTCAAGATCAGATTGGAGAGATCCCAGAGCAAACTTGTCAGACCTCATAGGAGACCCTGCTTTGAGAAGGAACATGGGAAAAAACCTCCTGATGTCCCCTCCAACCTGAAGTATTTCATGCCCTTAAGGACCTAGTTCTCTCTTCACAAAGGAACTTTGTCAAACAAAACAGATTGTAACTTGTTCTACCCATGCTCTGTATCTCCTCCTAAACACAGGAAAAAATGGCTAGGAAGAAGATTCTTAGTTCTGTCCATGGGCTTGCCTCACTAACTGTTCTTGGGCTCATACAGCAACAAGGAAGGAAAAGTTGAACTAAAGTTGTCTTCTTTGAAAACTAAGTAACTTCTCCTCATCTGGCTTTACGTTCTATGTAACAAAATACTAATGAAATTTAGTATTCCATACTAAAAATCTCTAACTTTTTTCTTCTACATTTTCAGTGTCAAAATCATGGATGAAACATCACTTGCAGGAAAGTTAAACAGTGGTTAGTCACTTTTGGATTTGTTCCATGCATTTTCTTTCCTTTTAATCACTTTTTAAAACTCTCCTGTCCTTGCTAGATTTTGTTGTATTTATTGGCATGCTAAACTAGTCAAACAGGACTCTCACCATTGCTGACTATTTTTTTTAATGTGTCACAGGGTTTTTCCCAGGTCTCAAAGGCAAAATATGCACGTAGGTGGCAAATGCAAACAGAGAAGGGTTACTTGTGTGCGTACTGAAGTTGGCAAGTGAAGAAAATGCTCAGTGGTTACAAACAAGCAATTCTCACTTCTGTGTATGTTGGGTGTGTGTTTGATGTGACCAAAATGAATAGAAATACACTAACCACATGTAACAGGGTGTTTCTAGAAAGACAAATGTCCACCCCTCTTCCTACTTCTTCCCGTAGCTTTTATTGCTGAGCATAGCATCATATTGTCTGGAATATCCTTTTCATGAATTGGGATCAACTGTCCCAGCTGTGTCCCTGCCCAGCCCTTTGAGCACCCCCAACCTCCTTGCTGGTGGGCATTGTGAGAAGAAGAAAAGACCTTGACACTGCACAAGAACTGCCCAGCAACAACCAGAACATCTCTGTCTGGTCAGCACTCCTTTAATCACAATTTTAAAATATACCACCATACAAGCTATTGTGAAGGAAACTAACTATCCCAACCAAAACCAGCATATTAAATTAATTTTCTGCATATATTATTGTGCAGGAAGCTTAGATGACTAAATGACAACAGAAGATAGTGTGGAAGAAATCCCCAAATCAGTTGGCACAGTAATAATGTGAAACAAGAGTTCAGCTTCCAAATTTCTGAACTTAGTGCAGATGTCAAATGAAATAATGTGAAACCCTGGAAAAATGATTTAAAGCAACCTGCATTAAGTACCCAGTTATCTTATGTGTTTCTGTATCTTGTTTACATACTCTTCATGCATGCCTATAGAAAATAGTCTGGAAATTTTCTGACCTTTTCGGCAAGTCTGAACTCTGTAGTTCTCAAAATGCTTTTGAGTATGCTATGCAACTACCAATAAAAAGAAAGATTCTAATAATAATGTAGCATTTCATCATTTCACCTTGAATGTAAGTCCAGGAGTAAAACCCTGCAGTTCCTGAGTTAAAAAACAAAAACAACCAAATATGCTTTGCATAAACAGAAGATACCTTAGGTGTAGGTGTCTTGAAAAAGTGATGGTATATACACAGACCTTTAAATGGATTTCAGTGGTTAGGGGTCTGCAAAGATGATAATGAAAAACTCTCTTGTAAATTGTTGATCTATCTCATTTCTGACCTTCAGTGCTGTGGGGAAAAAATGATTATGCCTTTATTCTCACAGGCATCACCATTTTAGTGCACCACTGTACTACAGCAGGTGCAGTTATGTCTGTCTTAATTTCAGGTGTTTTTAATTGGATTCCTTTACTTTTTGGTATGGGCCCATACTGACTGTACTAGTTTTCATACCTTTTGCACAGAGCTCAGCACATGAGTGGAGGTGCCACACAGACAAGTAAATTTTAGGCTTCTTTGAATTGTAAGCTATGAGGAATATCTCACAGGTTTGAGATTTTTTCTGTATTTTAGCCCCAGGAAAATATTTTTCTTTAAAGTCTCATTTTCTAACTGTCTGTGAACATTAGTTTTAGTGTTAGGTTGCAATGTGATGCTGAGAAGGGAACTTATTTGTTGCAGAGCTCAAAACACCCAAAAGAAGTGTGCAGGTCTATAAATAATATAATAAAACTAGGAAATGTTTTGATTGCATATTTTCCTGTCAGGGAGTGGCCCCAAACTAAGAGTTTTAAAAGGCAAATTGGCAGATTACCTCATACTCAAAGAACTATTTGAAAGTATTTACGGAAGGAGCTGCTGAAGTAGTGAAGAAAGAGAATGACAGAAACAGAAAACTTCTCCTTTCCTTCATACTAAAGAAAATCGAGATATAGAGGTATTTAAAATATTAAGACAAATACACATCTAGAGGAAGTACTGCACATCACAGATCAACAAAATAGCTGCCAGAACCACTTATGACCAACAACACAGACACAACTGTTGTAAACTAAAGTATCTATTCAATATGATTAGTACTAAACAATAATATTATTTAGTATTAATAAAAGAAAATAATATCTAATATTATTAATAGCTACTATTTATATCAATATCTATTATTGGTAATATTAAATAATACAATAATATTATTTAATGCTATCAATATCTTCTGACCAGTCAATAGGAGAGGTGGTGGCTCATAAGCAGGCACAAATAAATACAAAGATTTTATTAATTTGGCATTCAATTATATGCCTGAATCTTTGGACTCAAGTCTTTGGAAATTAATGGAGAAATAAAGTTTAAGAATAGACCTTCCCAAGAAGATACTGTTCCTGATAGAGTTCCTGACCATATTACTTTATCCTTTTCCTTTTATTTGTGATCAGCTTTGCCATGGTTCAAAAATGCCCTCACTTTTCAGAATTCATATATACATTTGTCTTTAAATAGGTCACCTCTTGTGTACTGTGAGGAGGTAGTTGTGACACTAGATTATTTGTGTTGATGGCTCAAGAAGACAAGCACCATGGTGGTTGCTTTTGTGTTTGCCAAGGCAATGCTGCTTCAGATTCTCCCAGCACCCTGTTCACCAAGTACTGATTCTGGAAAAATGCTCAAAAATCAGTTTCAATGATTCTTGCTTTACCCAAACAGTGTTCAACGCTCTACATCAAACAATCTTGAGGCAAAAATGTTGAACAAAGACATAAATGCAACTCCTGTTTGAAGTGAAGGAGAGGTGGAAACGCATTGGTACCATATGTAAAAAGCATTTCAAAATATCCTATCCTTGCCCTTCACAGAGAATAGAGGAGAGCATTGAAGCTGGTTGTGAAAAGGTGGTGGCTGAAGATCTTTGCACAACCAAAAAACCTGGACTGACTACATGTGTTCTTTCAGCATAGGTTCCTCCAGACCATGAGTCTGTTGAAACTATTATGCTTTAAGCCCAGGAGAGCAGCTAGGATCACCATCTGCTATTTGGTGAGCCACTCCTTCCACCAGCCCCACCCCAGTGAGACCAGTATTTGTTAAAGGTCAGTGGCTTTAGAAAGAAGATCAATACCCTGATATGTGTGTGCAGGCTGTCCACAGGCAATGCCAGCTGCTGACACAATGCTGTGAAGCTGACCTTTTGCACACTGACATTTAGGATCCTTTCCTGATTATTTTGTATGTGGAATATCCTACAATCTTCCCAGTGGGAGTGAGTGAGGCCCATCCCAAACACTGAGGCACAGGAGGAAGAAGCATGCCAGCATTCTCAAGCATCTCAGCAGTATTTCCAGAGAATCATGTTAGAATGAACCAGTCTCTATTGCTTTAGCAGCCCAGGACACTTTCCCCAGGAGACCAAGCAAATTGACAGGAGTATAAGCTTGAAAAAAGACCTAACCCTCATCTGAATTCAATGGATTCTGTTTCATGTCTGTCATAAAAGAAAATAAGAGGAGGCACTATGGACATCCATGTGCAGAAGGAGCGTAGATACAGCTGCATCTGCCTTGTACCTTCTTAAAATCTATTCTTGTCGTTTTATTATCTTTTAGTTGAAGTGCAAAGAAATTAATTATTTGCCCTGCTATGTCCTTGGGAATTCTAGGAAGCAAACACTTTCTCCTCAGTTTTCCATCCATGACCCACACAGAACAATGCAGGGTACGGTGTTGCCAAGTGGCTGTCAGAGCAGTTGACTACACCAGTAAAAGAGTTCATTAGTACGTGTTGCAGATATCACCACCCTGGAAGCTTGAATTGACTGATGCTTTATATTAAAGTTCTTAGATTAACTTAGAATTTCTCAGAGATTATTAAGAATCATTTATTCTGATACTTTAGGCTGGCTGAGCTTACAGAGCAGTGTTTTCTTCCCTAGTCCTGATTCTTTCCAACACACAGCCTCAGTAAATTCTTTGCAATAAAAGGAGAACTTCAGCCAACCAATGCATTTGAACAAGGAGTAGGAAGGTGTTCTAAGGACAAGGTTTTCGTGTATGCAGAGGGTTGATGGTAGAGTGTGCTTCTTTTAGAGCAGCAGAGAGGAAACAATTTGAACTTATCAACTGAGCACAAAACAGTAGCAAGACCAGAGGGTTTTCATATGGCCCATCTCAGAGATGCTTGCTTACATCTTCACTGGTTTCTCAGGTCAGGATACAACTCTTGCCAGACAGTTCTCAGTGCACAGTTGGGAGCTTGATTCTGTAATTTCAGAGAAGATTTTAACCTTTTTCTTAAAATCAATAGTTAATGGCTCTAAGTATTACCCTAATCCTTTATGAACCAAGTATTTGTTGAATTGGTTCATTCCCATTTAGGAAGCTTTCAAAAAATCAACTTGAATCACAGTAATAATTTAAGGAGTGGTGTAAGCATCAAATTCAGTGAAACATGATTGTACACTGGCACATTATAAAATGGAATTATCTGTATCTGTTTTGCGTGTGCATTCCTGAGAAAACTCTGTATAAATGTGTATTTTATTGGAGTTGTTGCCTCACTGCCCAACATACATCATTCCATGAACATGAAAGGACAACTTTTTCCCTGAAGAAAACTGCCCTGCAGTTTTCACTAAACTCTCAATGACTTTAAAAAACAGGGCCTTGACTGTTAATAGTTTGAACCAGAAATCAGTATTTGGAACATTATACAAACTTTGTATAAATAAATACCTGAAGTGGATTGCTGTGGAACAACAGATTTAATTAAAAAAAATTAGTGTGGACCCATATGTGACATTACAAACAATTGGTCAGCTAATGCCTATTATTGCTGCTAGAGAAGCAAAGAAGCAAACACAAAAATTGGCTCCTGATAGTTATTTTAGACACAAAGAAGCAGTCAAGGCACTCCATATTTTTATTGTCAGCAAAATATATCTCATTTAACTACAAGCAAGTGGATCAAAACATTCATTCATCACATTATCATAAACTTCAGTAACACAGAAGACAGTTTGAGGTTAGAACTTTCAGAGAGGGGAGAAATGTCTCCTTTGAAATAATTGCAATATTGTTAGGAGGGAGAGGAAAGACACCTTGCAACAGCAAGGAGCAGCAATACTGTTTCAGAATTTTAGGATATAACTACACAAAAAAGCACAAAACTTGAAGCAAATATTGAAGCAGCACATTCATGCAGAATATTACAGTGAAAGTGCTTTGCCTCTGTGTGACAGCAGTCACTGCTATTGCTGAGTCAAACCCAGGTTGCATTGAAACAGCTCAAAGGTTATTCCAGTGCCTCCTATTACTTCATCACCTGAGATTCACACAGGTGCATTTCATGTATCTATGTCCAAACGAAAGGGGTAGGTAGTCCACATTTTCATATAAAATTTAATATTCCAAACAACTGGTGTGCCCATTACATTTGCCAATCTTCCACACCTCTAGTTTTCTTCTGTAGCCATTTATCCTACAGATAAATAAAATCATTCTAAAAAAGGTCTTCATCATTGATCATCAACAAAAGACTGGGGAATCAATTTACTATTGGTAAAATATTCTGCCCCCTTTTGCACAAGGGGGTCTTTCTCCAGGGTTTTGTTTTTTAAAAATATCTAAGTCATTTTAGGAAACTGTAAGTCAAATTCCAATAGGAGCCAATAAGAAATGTTTTTACAATGAAGGTGGTGAAATACAGGAACAGGTTTTCCAGAGAAGTGATGAATGCACCATCTCTGGAAACTTTCAAGGTCTGGTTGGACAGGGCTTTGAGCAACCTGATCCAGTTGAAGATGTGCCTGCTCAGTTTCTGGGCTACATGACCTTTAAAGGTCCCCTCCTTCTATGATTCTATGATTCTCTATCCTATTTACATTAGGCAATTCCAAAGTCAGAAAATCAATCACACAGTTCTGATGCTGCTGTTTGCAGAGGTTCTGTGCAGGAAGTTTGAAATCTAAGGATCACAGGATGCAATTTTATGAAAGAAGGCACTTGGAGATCAGATACCAAAACTAAAAAAAGGCTTACCACTGGTAACTGAGTTATGTTCTGCCTCCTGCCATGTCAAAGTGTTGTTTTAATATCCAAGATCAAATTACTCAATGTTTATAACAATGAAGAAGAATGCAAAATCAGAACCAGGGCTTACACAACTGGTACTTCAAACTACCATTATTATTATTATTATTACTATTATTATTATTTTGTCAAAAGGGAGAATTCTGTTGTAGAAATGACAGTATGTGACTCCATTGTAACTGTATTTCAGTGGTTTTCAAACTAGTAAAAATTCTACTATATTTGGGGCCAGGGAAAGGACATGGAAATCCTTAGTTCTCCCCTTCTGGCTACTGCCTATTCACTAAGAAATAAAATTAATCTACAATCAGAGTAACATTTCACAGTTCTGGTTAACATACCACATTGCTCCCATTTACATAGATCACCAGTGGAAAGGCCAAAGGTTTTGGGAAGGACTGACAGCACTTCAGTGACTGAGACCAGGCAACACCTTAATTCAATGACATCAGTCAACTCAAAAGCACACAAGCATACAGTTGAATTCCAGAGTGACATCCTTCTTTCTGTCTTCCATTGGAGGACAAAAAAAAAAAAATAGCATTCAAGTAAAAGGAAAGTGGGCATTTAAATAAATACACATGATTGCAAAGATCATGATACTCATTACAGCACCTGCAAGTGAGAAGGTATGGGAGAGGTTTGCAGTGATATTTCAATACAATCAGAAATCCACTGGATTCACTTTTTTCATTGTCTGCTTTGATTATCACAGGGTGATTTGGCTCAAAGTCTAGTGCTAGATAATAATCTTTAATTTCTTAAAGAACAAAGTTGATGTTACTAGTACCGTTGGAAGGAAATGTTTAGACCATGGATTGCTTTCTGCTTAACTTCTGCTACTGGAATGAAACTCCACACTCCTGAGAATACAAAAAAACCTGAAATTACTGTCCATTTCTCTGAACATTTCTTCATTTTTTCTTAAAGTGGCCTGAGGCAGATGATAAACTGACAGACTGGCACATGCCTGGAAGGGAATTGTTGATAATTGTTCACTGGACAGTTTTAGACATTCATCCAACTGGTTCGCTGTTCAAATCAGTTGTTCATTGGATAGTTTTGGACTTTCAGAGAGAGACAGAGTGAGCACCAGTTTCTGAACTGCCTCTGCAATAGCTCTTATTCATCTATCCAACATCTCCTCACCATTTCTTCCTGTGTTAAATAGGAGCTCACGAATCAACCTTGATGGCTCAGTTGTAAGTCAAGGAACTCTGGTTCAGAAACCTATTCTTCCACAAAAAACAAAAGACCAGCTTTAGCTTACTTGGGAGAGAAATATCTCTGCTGAAATTTCACACTGCTGTAAGTCTCCTAACCAGGTCATACACTCTCCCAATTGGAAAAAAGTTCCCACTTTGGAATCCTCCCAGGAATAGCAATCACATCTTTTCAAAAGCTTAAAGTGCATTCACGTGACAAAAAATTAAAACAAACAAAAACATCCATCACCAATAAAAAATCCAAACAAGCAAACCAAACCAAAACCAAAACAGTCCAGCTAAGCCAGAAATGTTGAAATTGCAGTTAATGGAGACCGCCTTTCTTCAGAGGGCAAAATCTGTCAGGCCCGAATGCCAGCTGAGTACAGTCCTTTTCAATCATCACAGTGTCAACAACTACCTTCATTCCTGAGATCAGTTACAGGATTTGTGGGGTTTGGGGGAGTTTGGGGTTTTTTTCTGTTCTGTATAAAATCATAAATCAGAACTTCAGTCATTCTTTGCTATGACAGCCTTGCAATTTTGTGAAACTTGGGGGGGAAGATTATGTAACAGTCTGGAAGGGGGCTTACTGTGATCACTTCATTGTAAATGGATGAAATCCCATTGCAGGCTTCTTTTGATCATTTGCATAACACAGCTCAACAAGCCCATCAGCTCGGTGCAAATATCAGTGCAATTGCAGAGACGCTTTTAAGTAGGAGAGAAAAATTGCATTCTTTTGTCATAGCAGAGATGTCATGAACTGCTCACAAAATCTTCACCAGCAGAGTTCTCCAAGGCTGATGAATGTGTGTGGCACGATGGGGAGTGCATGAACAGCTGTAGAAGACAACTGTCATGGCAAAAGGGCCACTTCACATATTGTGGAGTGAAAATAGAGGATTCTTAGACATCATAGACCTCTTCATCCATGGCAGGACCGACCTCTCCACAGAGCTGGCGGAAGGTGTTGCGCCTCAGGATCTCCCAGCCACGGTGAGAGCTGGTTCTGGATGTGCTCCGTGACAGTGACAGAGCAGACATTTCCTTCTTGCACAAGGTGTCCCCGCTGGTTTCCAGCTTTTCTGAACCTTTGTCATAGTTATCCCTATCCTGAACCTTAAATGCCTCTGTGTACCGCATCATCTTGTGCTTGTTGGGATCAACCCTGTCTTCAATTCTGGAAGAGGATTAGAAAATATAAACTGAATGAAGCAGAAAAGTGCCAGTTCATCAACAAAACCCCTCCAAAAAACAAGATATTCCAGAAAAATCTGCACAGGAAAATGATTATAGGCAGAATGCCAGGGGCTGCTAGCACAGTTATCTCCTAGACATTCATCTTCGTCATAGACTTCAGTACCTTTGTCTGTCTGTGCTTTCCTGTCCTTCAACTCATTTCACAGTTGTGATTTGTCCTTTCCATTTTGCCAGCTGTAAGCAATTGGCAGACCTTGATACCTGCATGTATTCATATATATGCATTTACTAATTTATTTTCTCTGTTCTTGACTTTCCTCCTCTGATACTCTATGGCTGCTAGCCTCAAGATATCACTCATCTCCTGCTGAATTTTTATTTAACTGCTCAACTTCCACCAATCCTGTATATTACTTACAGATTGTCTTCTGAATTACTATCCACACATATATAATGAACACCCATGTGATTTGACAGAACTAAATCACAGCACTCTTTTCTCACAGCATCCAGTGAATAATTAGCATTCCTAGTTTCTGAATTTCTGGGACATTGCTCTTGCAATATATTCCACGCCTTGGACTGAAAGTGTTGCATACTGGCACCACTTTAGGTCTGCTTGTTCTGCCCAGTAAATATAAAAATCCACAAGGCTCAATTTGCCTGCAAAACCTACACAAAGTCCTGTGTAGGGCCAGGAGTTGGAATTTGATGATCCTTGTGGGTCCCTTCCAACTCAGGATATACTATGAGTCTATGATTCTATGATTTATACAGCCACCACTCCCCCTTCTGGCTTTATCAGCAAAAGATGACACAGTGAGAAAAGGAAAAGGCTTAAAAGTTTTTCTTTTCTCACCCAGCAAAAATATTGATCAAAATCAGAAATAATGAGGAATTTAATGTTATCCACACTGCAGACAGTTTTTTAGTTCAGTGCCTAAACTGAAATCTTGGACCTGTGCCTTTGCCACCTGACACAGTAATTGCAAAGTATAACATATTTGCTAGGTTCACTCAAGAAAGAAATTTTAACTTTAATTATTTCTGTTCTGATTTTAAGTCATTCACAGGGCAGCTCATTGCTGTTGAATGCCTGATAGATTGGTTCTGCCTCTGCCATTTCATGTATCCAAGGGACAGGGACAGCCAACCAAGCACAGCGGTGAAGTTCAGTGATACTCATTACAAGAAGTTTGAAAGAAAAATTCAGGTCTTATAACCCATGCAGTTTCTGGGGGTCTGTCCAATGTGACTACTGAAGACATCAGCTGATTTCACAAGGAAATGTACAGCAGAGCTTTCTGAGGGGGACAGTGCTTGTCTATCTATCAGTCACAGACAGAAAACAGTTTGGGGTCTCCATTCTGTAAGGACAGCACTTCAAACACCCCCCAGACCACTGGAAAAGCTCTTTATTAACATCCATACATTGGGTTCCTCTCGCTGGGTCCTGACATGCACGCACTTCAAGGGAACTCACCTGAGATACCATCGGTCCCCCAGCCCGAACTCCCGCCCACAGATTCCCGAGCGGGGCCAGAGGCAGCGCGGCAGCTTCCGCTCCAACATCACAGTAGTAGCAACAACCTTTGGAATGAGAAAAAGGAAAATGCTCAGATGAATTAGAAAAAAAAAAATCAGACTCTCTTTCAAAAATATTAGTTTCATCAGCACCAACTCATATTGGATTTCATTACAGCCCCTTAAGGGAAAAAGCAATTATAGAGTCTATACTGCATTTCAAATAAGGCAGTCACTAATTTTGGTCTAACTGTGACATGTTTTGAAGAAATAATGGTGGCCTTAAAACTCTGTTCCATTTCCTTCCTTTTATACCTCATGGAAATGATGAGGGTAATTTATTGCAAGCTAGAGAAGAGGACAGTATCTATACCCATTTTAATTGTCATCAGAACCTCCCATTGTGGCCACATGACTACATTTTACCATTTGTCTGACTTCTTTCTCACAGAAAAGCAGAGGAAAAGGATTTCCTGTTGATTAGCTACAGAACTTGAATTTCTTTGCCTTTTGACCAAGACATCAGGCCAACTTCTTTTAGCGGATCAAATGACATTTCTGGCCTTCCTGTAATCATTACCTAGTGTTCTATCCCCCCTCATTCAATCCCTATAATTATAATTTAACCCTCAGTTACACAGCAATGTGATTTGTGAAAAAAAAAGAAAGAAAAAAAGCAACTTCAATTCTATTTAACAAGAGATTACAAGAGATTCCACCCATAGGGAACAAACTTCTAGGGAGACACAGCATGGACAAGAAAGGTTGATGGGCTTCTAGCTGGTATTTGAAATAAGGTAGGAATGCCCACCTTAAGTAGCTTACCTGGGCTCTCCAGAGCTCATCCTGCTCGTGGGCCACTCTCCAGTGGGTGTCGCCCATCATGGCAATTAACAAGTTGAGCATAAGGAGGGTGGCAATGATGGCGAAAGCAAAGTACACCACGCTGTACATAAAGGGCAGGTCCACATCGTAGTTTGCAGGGCCATCAATGATAGTGAGGAAGAGCTCAAAAGTGGTGAACAAGGACATGGGATAGTTGTAGAACTGCCCAAGGTTTTCAGGGTTCTCTGTCTGGAAGATGATGTAAAAAGCTGAAGAGAGAAATCAGGAGGAAAAAAGAGAGTTTAACAACAGGAATCACATTCCAGGAGGAATAACAGAATCCTATAAGAGATTCTGACCAAAAAAATGGTCTGGGCAGGACCTGCATGTGTTTCTATGCAAGGACAAATCCCTGATTAGAATCACTGGTGTCCATGGTAAAATGACCCAAAATTACTTTGATTATTTATTTATTTCTCAAAGTAGTAATTTTTTTCAGCCTCAAGAATCTAATAAAGTTACATGTGTTAATCAATTTTCCAGAGAAAAATAACATAAATGCAGTATGTTCTTAAATCTTGACTTAAAAATATATGGAATTATCTGAATTATCCTAGTTTCTATGACACTGGAAAAAGCAAAAATTGAAAACCAAACTCATGGTTTGAGAACTGAAGTAAGTACTGGGAAACTGACCATGCTCAGAAAAATATAAGCTATTCAGAAGTCAATCAGATATTTAATCAAAACCCACATTCTTATTTCATACCAAAGCAGTTGGCAGGGATAACACATGGTTATTTTCTCTTTGTAGACTCACCTGATGCAAAGCCCAGTATCACCACAGCCATGAGCCAGCAAAAGCGCATGAGATCTCCAAATATCATCTGTAGAGCAAAGACAGAGCTTCCATAAGGCCCAACTGTTCCACCAAGGCACAGTGCCACCCTGTGTAAACCTTTTTCCAGATTCTAAGACCATGAGCTGACTAAAGGAAACCTTTGCACTAAAGAGAGGATGTGAAAGTTCTAAAACGCTCTGTCTGTTTGGCATGAATGCAAAATTAAGCAAATAGTCCTGAGGGGGGGAAAAAGTATTCGTGCAGTTCTACCTATCTGCAGAGAGGTGCCAGGATTGCCCATATTTTTTTGTGTCTCACACCTTCTGGATCATGATGGTGAAAGGTCCGAGCATCTGGAAGCCCCGAGCGAAGTACATGACGTTGCACCACCCCAGCACCAGGGCGAAGGACATGGGCACCACCTCCCCAGTTGTGCTGGTGAGGCGCATCACCATGGTCACCAGGATCATGCAAGCATAGGTGATGCTGCAAGGAAGAAGAGACAGCAAAAAGAAGTTCAGTAAAGGAAATATCAGCTGAGCCATTAAGAGAAATAAATCCAGAGAAAGAATGCTCTGAAAGAAATGGAGAAAGTGATTTATCTGGCAAAAGGGAGCGGTGGGGAAAATGATAGACAATATATTTATTAGACTCATTATGTTCTGTACTTACACAATTATGTGAAAAGGCCCTCCTAGGATTGTTTGTCCAAAGTATTTTGCTGCTCCAACTCTAAGGATATCTGGAATCTAAGAGAGACATCCTGTTAACTTAAGGACTCAGACAGTTTCCACAACACTACTAAATGTCATGGCAGCCACCAGTATTCACAGGTTATTAGGGTCAGCCACATCTCCTCTGATGGATCAATTTCTATGCTGCTTTAAAATCAGAATGGTTGAGCCAGGTTGAGCCTTCTTGAGATGAGACAGAGATTGCTGAAAAATCTAAGAATGCTTGGGCAGATTGAGAGACTTGTCACAGAGGGGTGCCTCAGTAACAAAGACAAAAAAGACCCTCTTGAGGAATCAAAGGCGTTTGTTATAATTCTCTCTGTGTTGGTTGTAGCCTTAGCCCCAGAGTCCTGACTCAGCACAGGAAGAAGGACTTGTCCTTCTGGAACATACCATAGAATAAAAACTGCACACTGCACTCAAGCTGAGATCACACCATTGCAGAGCAGAGAGGGGCAATCACCTTCTTTGGCCAGCTGGTTACACTGTGCCTGATGCACCCCATATAGGCAGAAAGCTGTTTACAAGATCTGTTTTATTTCCAGTTCTTCCTGTCATCCTCTTTTGAATTTTCTCAAAAAGTTTCAATCTTCTATTTCCTATTATAATAAAATCAAGTGGGGGGTAATTGAGAAAGGCTCCTGTTACAAGTATGTAGAGTAAATGACCTCCAATTAAATACAAACTTTTCTGTTTACGCACAGAAATCACTTTACCCAGGAGCCCTAAACACAGGAATATTTATGGGTGCTGGGTGAAGCAACATCTGGGAGTCAGCTGGACCATGGACGGTGCTAACAGGAACTGTGGATTACCCTGCAGACAGTATTTGAGAGTGCGACCAATCCTTCTAATTGCTTCTTCCGCACCTGGAGCCTTACTAGGACATTGCCACAGTCTCTGGCTCATCTAATAGATACTGTTGGCAATGCCTATTGCCATAGATCTATGTTGAAGTACTCAGACTAAGCAAATAAACCCTACCAAGTAGTGAGCACAAATCCATGTTTGTCCAGTAAATAAAATCTGCCTTGATGAAACTTGAAACTGTATAGCTGTTTCTCTTACCTCAAGGACCAAAATTACTACAGCTCCAATCACTGTGATCAGCTCCCCCACAAGCCTCAGCTCATCCTCATATGCCACATATGATTCCTGAAGAATAAAGTTAATGAAAATCAAAATTAAACTTTAAATAAAGTGAAAGTAAATTTTAAAAGAGGATGGGGGAGGAGAAAGCCTGTTGTTACTTATAATAAATATGAGTAGACCTGGCAATGCCAGAGGAACCAGCCCAGCCACAGCAGGGAGAACAGAGCACACCTCCTGTTCCTCCCTGACAAAGGTCAGCTGGCTGAAAGAAGGGAGGAGGACAGCTGCAATAGCTGAGGACTGGGCAAGGATTGGCCTTTCCAGTTAAGTAGGTTAGATGGGAATTGCCCAATGGGGGCTCCGACTCCTACAGCCACAGTACCTGGAGCATTTTCTGGACGTAGATTGTGTTGTCCCTGCTGCTGGTTCTGTTGCCTGTGCGGGGTTTGAGGGGCCGGTAGACGCAGCACATGGTGAAGCAGACCATGTAGAGGATGTAGAACAAGGCCAGGAAACAGAAATAGGGACGACCATACATGTTCCACTTCAGGCTCACCAGCTCCTTCACAGGTGTGAGGTCCAAGATCTGGCGTGCCTGAGGAAGAGAGAGAGAAGGAATTAATTGCCAAAAGTGTATTGTTTCATAAACAGCATTTGAAAATTTTCCGGAGAGAGTGTTAACAAACTATTCCCATCTGCCCTATTCAGCATTCTGAAACTGAATTTACTTTGCAAAAGTGGAATGATCTAGTGGGCATTGGATTTGCTCAGTCTTTCAATAAAGATCTTTGGAAAAAAGAAATATATCCTGCAGAGAACAGCTGTTGAGTAGCAGCGGAAAAGCATATTAGATACTGGAATAAATCTGGCCTCAGTGTAGGAACATAGAACTGAGGATGACAGAATTCCTGTTAGTACAACAATACAAGTTTCTGTATCAGGCATTTGAAAATAAGAAAACTGAAACATTTTTCTAAAAGACATTTGTACTTGTCTGATGCTCTATGGCTTATGTAAAAATACTGCCTTTTAAGTTTCTGCCTTATTATCTGGGTGATAATTAATTGAATTGCCTATATCAAGCCTTCAGCTCATACTAGAAGACTGACACAGCACAAGTAGGAAGACAAGTGTACTTTACAACTTATGAATTTGAGCCACACACTTTATTAAATATTTCTAGGCTTACTTTCTGTTGTTTAGGGGACCACTGCAGTAAGTGAGAAGAAAACGTGACTCAAATTGTTGTGACTTGGTTATTTTAAAGAAAAACTACTCAATGCACTCTGGATGTTTTTCTTCTCTTGCTACAATGCCCTGTTTCCTCTAAGTCAGCCAAAAATTGCTGAGTGCACAAAGTGCAGGGAATGTTTCCATAAATGGACATGACTCCAACTAAACTCTTGAATGGTCTATGAAACATCATAAAGAACCAAAACTGCATGAGAGGGAATCCACCTATGGATGTTCTGGCTTCTGAAGTATTCCAGAATTCTTTGCATAGGAGACTAAATTTCATTTGCAAAGGAATAATACAAGTTTGAAGCTTACTGTAATTTTCCTGTAGCTTAGTTCCCATCTATTTTTTCACTTTTCAACCACTTCAGGACCAGAAAATATATCTTAGTATCTATGTCTGTATGCATTCCCCTTATTACAAGAAGAACCTACTTCTGTCTGGGGGCTAAAGGTGCTTCTCTAGTCCAGTATTGAACTGGGAGGGGAAGATGGGATGGGGTCACACATGGCATTCTTCTAGAGAGACAGCAAACATTTTGGGTCACACATATCCAGTGCAAAAAAGAATTCCTAGTTATGCATCAAAAAGAGCCCTGTATCCAGTTATGTAAGAGTGTTCTGGAAAATAAATCATTACATCTCTTGATTTTTGGGGACATCTTATCTTCTGAAATTAGGATTTTTGGATCTGCATGCACTATATGAATGTTTTGGGATAAGAGAGGCCCAATATTCTGCTTTCTTTTTAGAATTATGGTTTAGTCTTCTGAAGTGGACAACTTCTTAGCCTGCTATATTTTTTGACATGGATTGCTTTTCCCTGGATTTCCATATGTATCCCCACTCATAGAAACTTAGAGGATTTCACGTAAGAGCAAATGAGAGCTCTACAGACATAGCAGCTCCATTGCAAAGCTCTCTCCAGAAGCACAAACTTTAGTTAGAAAGGTTAGACGAAAATTTTGATAGGTGGAAATAATGTAGGATGGGCAGAACTGTGCTAATTGAAGTGTCTTCTGATTCACTTCCTGTCCTGTTAGGATTATTCAAGGTCATTACAACTGGTAGGGTTGTGTACCTTCAAAGTCCTAGGGAGATCTATCAAAGCTCACCATTACACTCAGCTATTTTTGTCTTATTAATCCCTTTACAAGCTTTTGAGCCTACAGCAGAGATAATTTTCCCACTTTGTTTTGAGTCATAACCTGTCATTAAATGAAGGGAATAATAACAGTAAGTGGTTTTTAAATGCACTCCAGTTTAGGATTTCTGAATGTACTTCTGTCTCACTGGGATATTCTGAGAGTTAATCAGTGTCACAGGTACAGGAAGATACTTGGCAGAGCTACTCTACAGGGTCTTAGTGTATCTTTGAGCCTGCTGAGAGAAAACCCTTTTCTGTGGTTTGTTCATACCTAGTTCTTTCAATAACCTTCAGTTTTCACACCTCAGAAGAAACTGTATGTAAAGCATCAGATGTAGCCAGACCATGAATAAACCCCTATACTTCATGTGTCCTCTGCAGCTCATGGTACAAAGTCCTTGCTCTATGGATTGCATCAGTGAGTTTCAACCCTCAAACTCATCATTATTCCCCTTCTATAATCACCATGGTCTGCACACAGAATGCATGCAGTGCAGTACCTCTCTCTTCTTGGTGGATACTATGAGCTCGAGGAAGGACTGATCTTCAGCCCAGGAGTCAATCTCTGTGATATCATACAGCACAGTGCTCAAGGGGCCAAAGGACCAGAGATTCTGCTTCCGCTTCTGCATAAGGTATTGAAACATCTGAGGAGAAAAGAAGGGAGGCAAGGATATCAGAAGCTTTCCAGTATATAGTGTATTTGCAATGAGAACAAAGTTGCTCAAACCCCTCAATTATGACGTGTTTTCCTTGAACTTGGTAGCTGTTGTGGTTCTCATATCTCTTCAGAACAATAACAGCAGGTTAAGAAGTGGAAGAAATTTTTCTGGTTCCCATTTGATTATTAGTTCATGCTTGACATAAAGGATGAGTTATTTTTACTCTATATTCTAATCAAACAACTAAAGTTACTTGACACAGTTATAGTTCCTGACAATAGACTTCAGATGGAATTACATGGTGATTAGAAAAAAAATGTTTTCATACTCATCTACAAGACATCAGAAAAGAGGTGTGACAAGGGAAATGATCCTGTCTCTTGCAAATCTACAGAAGAAACACTAACCAACTTTGACTTTTCAGTGAGTGGAAGGATGAGAGTTTACATTAAATGCTAAGATTTTGTCTAGGAATAAATGCCTGTGGGTACCTGAAGAGGTTTCCCATGTGTCACATTTAAAGTAATGAAGTCTAGACAAACAAGACAGTAATTTCTGTGATAATTTCAAAACATTACTTGGGTTAAATGTATCTGTTAACACCTGTTTAATTCAAATGCTCCAAAAATTGGGGAAAATATCTATTCTTTAAGCACTCATTTCTTTCATTAGGATAAAGAAATTTCTTATAAAGGTTTTTTGGGATCTACATAAGACTTCTGGAAAAAAAAAATCTCATTACATATCTCCTACCCACTAAGAACATGCACAAACACCCTTGCTCTGAATGATGCTATTTCAAGGTCTCCATTTCTTTTGCACAGAGGTGCCAGTGTCACACAAACTCACCACAGTGTTGCCCTCAACTCCAGCCAGTTTGAAAGGACTAAGCCCCTCATTGTTAGGAATCAGTTCAAGTGACCCTGGTCCCTCTTTGTTCCTGTCATAGGAAAGTATCAGGCTGTACATGTGGCAGGCAAACGTCTTATTAGGTTGGAGAACCAGGATGTGAAGAACAGTGTTACCTATGAAGGAAGCAGACTGGATGAAGTATCTGGAATAGCCCAGCCCCGTGCAAAGATTGAGAATGGACTGATGGTTTTTATTTTCCTCTTATCCCTCATCCCACAGCTGTTTCTAGTGAGAAAAGAATATTTGCATGCATGGATGACAGCCTGAATTAAAATGTCCAGATCCACTCTGTGCAATTCACTGAGCCCCAGCACATACCCAGAGAATCTTGAGCTTTAATGTCAGCTCCATTTTCAATGAGCAGCTGCACAATTTCCTCATTTCCCACACAGGCAGCAAATGATAAAACATGCTCTCCTGAAATGAAAGCAATGGGGAGAAACAACATTAGGGGTCCAGGAGGTAGGAGAGGTTGAAACATGCTGAGGGAAAGCTATCCATGCTATGAAAGCCATAGGATATCAAAGGAGGAGTTACTTCAGGTAATTTGTAAATTTCCTGCCCCACTTCTAATCCTAATCGGAAAGGTTAAAGAAGACCTGTCTCACACAACACAAAAAGGAAGAAATGTTCTTTTCAGTAGTTTATCTCCATAAGGAGGTTGACAAGTAATTTCCTGCTAGGAAGACACTAAATTACAATTTTTATACAATATATGTATTTATTTGCATACATGTCAATCTATAAAATGTGTATTGTTTGTATTCACATAACATACACACACTCAGAGGAAGTCTTACTCTCTGCTAAAAGGTGTATGTCTGATGACGCTTGGAGATAGGAGCCTCTGCTTATCCACTTTAGATGGGGACTAAAGCAAGGCTCCCCCATGTCCCCTCACCACTCTGCTGGTTCCCTCCTAAAGCAGCAAGAGGAGAAGTTAAGGCTGTACCAAAATAGAAAAGGTTCTGGGAGCTGCGCCTGAAGAAGTGCCCAGTGGCCCTTGCTGTGCTGGCATTGGCTCCTCTCTTAAGCAAAGCCTTCACCAACATGGTGTTCTGGTTGGCTGCTGCAATGTGGAGAGCTGTCTGCCCTGCAAGACACAGAAACAAAACCATGTCTTTCAAGAAAGCAACTTCAGGCTGATCAGCAGCCTGCAGTTCACATGTTAGTCATGGTAAATGGTCAGCAGCTACAGGAACTGGCTTTGAAGTTATCCCTGTTGTGTGCAAAGTGTTATGCTAGAGATTTTCCAGAGGTTTTGTTGTGCTTATATGTTTTCATTAATTTATTAAAACTGACTTTAAAATTGCCAAAAAGCCGTAACAGGGTGCATTCTCTAGATTTTTTTTCCTAGGGAAAATCAAGACATGTCACTCTCTCCTGGGAAGCAAACAGAAAGTTGTGAGATTGACTATGCTTTCCTTCATAAGAAAAGAAGATAAGGTCAAGACAAAACTCCAGAAGACTCCCTCTAATCCTTCAAACTAGGCTTTAGAATTTAAAAAAACCCTATTATTATTATTTTGTTGGTTTTGAGATTCAGACTGGAATTTCTGTGTAGTCAACCAGAAGCATTCTTTAAAAATCTGAGTAAGAGTCTAGCCTCAAAAGCAATGGCCACATTTCTCATTTTCTCAACCAAATAACTACTTTTTCTCCTTTCAGGGGAGGTCAGGCAGATATCCCTTTTTTTACAAATGAGTATGTCAGAAAGCAAACTGTATATATCCTTGCGATCCCTTTGCAATCCCTTGCAATTCCCTGGTCAAGGCCTTTGCATGTTTACACATGTGTACTCATGTTTAATATAATTCCACCGTCCAATAAAGGTTAGAAACTATTTGCATGTCAGTTTTGCTGTGTAATAGGTCAGCAACATATTGAACCAGGACCCGTATAAGCTGGTTTTCCAAATGTATAAGTAGTACTTCCTTTCCCCTCTGCAGGGAATCCTGCCCATCCTCATTCCCAGTGATATTACCTTCATAAAGTTCTGATGTCATCCTCTCATTGATAAGCTCAGGAGCTGCTTCCATCAGAGCCACTGCTGCCTCCAAGTTATCATACATGGCAGCTACATGAAGGGCAGTCTCTCCCACTGCGCCTAGAAACAGGAGGACAAGCATGAGAATCGCTGAGATGTTCAGCTGTGCAGAAAGCATAAAATAAAAAGGCAGAAATAGATTCACTGAGGTGGGGTATTACAGGAGGGCTATGTCCTCTCTTGAGTAGTGCCTGGTACAGCCACACAACTGCACAGTCTCTGCCCTTCATTTCAACAAAATCTGAAAACTGAGCAGAAACTTCAGGTGTCTGTAAGTGACAGGCAACCTCAGGCATGAAGTGAATGAGCACAACCAAGTCAGAAAACTCACTTTGTTGCAAAGCTGCTGACATAGAGTTAATTCATCTGAGTCTGCTGAAGCAAATGTTTTAGCAAACTAACAAGCTTCTCACTGTAGGAAGTTCTTGCCTTCCACAGAAAACCATTTTTCTCATGTTACCTCTCTGATAGATATCACATGTTCCATCAGTGAGAAGTTTCCTAATGGCAGCAAGGTTGTTCTCTTTGGCAGCCTGAAGGAGTGGGGATTCCCAGATCCTGGAATCAAGAAAAAGTGTCTGATAAGGAACAAAGTCAAACAGTGCCTCTCTCCAGAGCTAGCATGGCCTTTGCTCAAGACAGTTTGTATCCTGAACATTTTCACTGAAAAATCAGCAATGCACATCTACCATCTGAGATATTCTTTGAATGCATCAAAAGAGGAAAAAAAAAAAAACAGGAAAAAGCAAAGCAGTGCAATTCTAAAAACACACTGAAGTTCAGCATCTCTTGGCTTACTGGTGCTGAGCCATATGGTGGCAGCAGAGGGAAAGCTGCCTAAACCAAAATGTTTATTGCTTTTATATCCCACTTTTTGAGGCACAGAAATAGTGAATGATGGGTCATTGAAGCCCTTTCTGAAAGGAGTTATCTCAGGAGCCAGAAAAAGCCAGTTGCTTCTTCACACAGCACAATAAATTAAGAAAAGGTTGTTGTCTGAATTGCTCCTATAGTGGATAGAAAAGGGAAAACAGGAATTCCATCTGTATCCTAGCAACACTTATATTAACAACTCCTATAATTAAGAGACTGAGCTCTGAAATGTAGTTCTTCCATATACAAAGTTGTGGAGAAAAAACTGACAGCTTAGCTATACTACTTTTTTCTCTAGTGCTGAGAGAACTGAGGAAATTTTTGAGAACTGAAATATGTTCATGTCCTGGGAAAGAGCATGCGCTTAAACGAGTTCCAGACAGAGTGGTTCACTTATAGCTGAAGCATGTCCTCGAGTCTTCCATGAGGATCTGGGTTATTTGAGTACATCTTTTGGGCTTGATGAAGAATTTGTAAGTACAGCCACCAAACTTCACTAGAGCAAGGTCTTTGGAAGCAAACAACAGGTCAAGGGAGGTGATCCTTCCACTCTACCCAGCTCTGGTGAGGCCATTCCTAGAGCCCTGTATCCAGTCATTAGGATCTTCAGTACAAAACACAGATGGAGCTACTGAAGAGAGTTTAGCAAAAGGCAAAAAATTATCATAAGAATCAAAAAATTATCCTCTCAGATGAGGAAAGGCTGAGAGAACTGTGACTCTTTAGCCTGGAAAAGAGAAGGCTCCAGGTCAATTTGTGTAAGTATCTGAAGAGAGCTTGCAGTGTTTGTTCAGCATCCAAACAAGGTTTGCCAATGTTCGAGTCATGAACTGACCACACAAAATTAAAAAAAGAACAAAATCTATAAAATTGAGGTAAATATTTCTGTTATCCTTGAGTATTTTCAGGTTCATCTTTTAAATCATAAATCAAAAAATGGTTTGAAGTGGGCTTTTAGATTTCTTGATTTTATACAAATAAAGAATTATAAGTATCCATATTCAGGAGATTAAAATTAAAGGGGAGGAAAGACTCCCAAACCAAAAGAAAAAAATTATGTCTCATGAGTTTTCAGTATGAAATAGGAAGGGATTCCTCTCTCCCAACAAGACAAGGTCAATTTTAGATCTCTGTTCAAATTAAAATTTTGTGCTTTTATCTCACCCCTGCTGTTTTCTAGTACAGATGTTTAATTTGATCTTAATTATCTAGTGTGGCCCAGGTCAGGCTGCAATGTGTGATGTGGAATAAGTCTAAGGATTACAGTAGAAAATGACAAATTCAAGCTGATATGAATCAGGATAAAACCAGCCCTTGTTTTTCTACCAGCCTCTATCTGTCCCTTTACTACAATCTAGGAACTGGCAATAGTTGTCTTAACCATTCCTCCCAAAAACCCACGTGGGACAAATACATTAGTCAAACCATACACCTGCAGATACAGTAAATGCTTCCTCCTGGTGATGTTCCATGTGTTCTGGCATTATTTAGTTACAAGATTTTGGGGATAAGTCCTACATAAAGCAATAGGTGCTTTGCATTAAGTGGTAACACTGATGTGAGGATACATATCCTGTGAATATAACTGTTATAAGCCACAACAAAACCCACATCAGAGACACAGAGAATATGAATGACCCATTGGAAAAAATGTTTTCTTGCAGCTCATGCATCTGAAGTTCAGGACAGTTTAACAATAAAACAACAGGAAAACAGGCAACATGAATTCTGTGGCTCACAGGAATATGTCTTTCTTGCTGTACATTATTATCTTGTGAACAACAAGATCTTGAATCTAAAATAAATTTACATGCCATTATCTCTGGATTTAATCCACTTGAAATGTGAGAATTCTGCTCTCCTCTATAGCTGAAAGACACTGAAGACACTTGAGAAAACTTGGGGGATGAAGCAAAACAAAAAAATCAGAATTATACAGATAAATAGAAATCATTAGAGTAAGTGTAAATTAATGGACATGGGCTACAAGTAATTGAAGCATAACTGAGCATCATGTTTATCACTCCACAAAATGAGCCCTTCCTGTCACCAAAACCAACTCATTATCTAAGTCACTAGAAACTAAACTAGAAAACTCCTGAAGAGTAGAGGAGAAATAAAAACATTCAGGATAAAAAGAACCATCCTCAACAAATCAGGGAGCCATTCTGAGATATTTTTATATGTCCTTCACACTCCTAGTTAGGGAAGTATTCCTTCTATAGCTTACTCATGCGTCAGTTTCATTACTAACTAATGACAAGATGATTTGATGAGGAGATTGCATCTAGGATTGGACAAACAGGAACTAAATGAACAGGCACTCTAAGCAAAAGTCTCAAGATTCAGTGTTAGTGAAGTCAGCTTGCCACCTCTGCCACTATTTTGGCTAAGAAAGACTCTGTGGTTCTGGAAAAGACAAATTTCAGAGGCAGGAAGTGGGAAAGAGGTGGGGTTTCAATAGTATAAACAATGGTACAATTAATATTGTTGATGCTTTACTGGGTAAGCCTTTATCCCTCAAATGACCTCAAAGAGAAGGAAGGATTGGGCAAGAGAAGACATGGGAGGACACAAACACAATATCTTTCTCTCAAAAATTACCAAAGTTCTTGTAAACAACTAATTAAATCTCGATAAAGCTACGAAGAAGGCACCTAAAAAAATACTATGGTCAGCTTTTGGAAACGGAGGGCAAAACTGTCAAACATTTCTCCTTATTGCAGCAACCTCCAACTGGGCTTAAAATGCCAGAGATCTCAGGCCAAAGAACAAACCAGAAGAGGAACTCAGAAATCCTGGCAGATGTCATGGCACACTGCTTGTGAAGTCTCAAAGGTCTGTGAGTTACATGTTCCTGGCATATGCTTTTACTCTCATTTAATTTTCTGTCTCATAATTGGGGAAACATTTTAACCTCATTTAAAACATACTGTTATAATTATCAACTAATTTTTAATACATTGTAGCAATGTACTGAGCATATAAACATCAAAAACTACAGGAAGCAAATTTGCTAATATAAATAATTAAATGAAGTCACCTGAATTTAGAACCTTCAAAACATTTTCAATTTTCAACTTCTGCATATTTAGCCAACTTTCTTTCTGACAGATCAAACACAGCACAGAATTTTGCATTTTACTACTTGGGCCCCTTTGAGTGTCAAAGCAGCAGCTGGCAAAATCTGTAACTTAAGTCTCTTAACAGAGCTGCCTACAGTAGATGCTTAGCTTCCAGAAAGTACCATTATGTCACTGAACAGTGAGGCTGGCTTTCAGAAAATGATTCAGCAGACATATCCCGACACCCTGAGAAGATAATTCAGCAAATCTAAGTTAAGCTCCTCTTCTAATGCTGTTCATCCCCTTCAACAGCTATGGAATCAAGGAACACTAAGCTCCCGATTTACCCAGCTAAGTGAAGTTTGTAACACTAGGCAGACTGGATGTTGCCTTACAGGATCAGGTTAAGCACAGCTCCATAGCAAACCAGTAATTCTGAGGGGCAAGGAGAACCACAAGAGCATCCACCTGGATGTGCTCCTGGGTTGCTCTTGCTGAGCTAAGGAATGTGTCAGTGTGGAGGCATTAGCGGGCCTTGGTCATGCATTAGTGAGCCGTGGTCATGTATTAGTGAGCCTTGGTCATGCCTTACTATCTGCCAGTTTTCTTCACAGGTGATTCCATGAGGTGCTCGGGAAGCCGTGAGCTGTTTTTCCAATATAGGTGAGGGCAAAATCAGGAACACCCGAAAATCCATTGTGAAACAAAGAGAAGATAAAATGTAGGTCAGATTGTGACTGAGGGAGTCATGTAAAACAGTTCTAAACAAGGTTAAAGATTTCACAAGCACTTTCTGCTGGTAACATGTACCCTTTTAGCTTCTTAAGCACGTCTTTTGGAGTGCAGCCTGCCCATTTCACTTATGGAGAGATAGAGAATGCAAAGACTATTAAATAGGTCTTAATTTCATTATAAAAAGAAGAATTTGGATTGCGATGATTATTCTTTCAGAACAGGGAAATACGTTCAGTATGTGAACTGTCTGGACAACAACCAATCTGAAGATTCTATTTCACGACTGAACTCACCAGAAATGCAATGAAGCATCTCTTTCTGTTCTTCCCTTATCAGATTCTACAACTTCAATCATTTACTATAAGGAATTTCCCCATTCTTTGCTCTAATTTAAGTTTGCTTCCAGCTTCAAGCTTTATGCCCATAGAGAGTCAGTTCTTGGGGTTCTAAAGTGGTTATTTTAACCTAAGCTATAAATGCATCATCAGAATATTATATTAGCTTAAGATTCAGTGTTTCCCTGTTGTGCACAGAATATCCATGCTCCAGAATGAATCATGAAATTGCCAGAGGAGATTCATGTTCTCCCCTCCTTCTGCTAGCATGTGCATGTAAATGTGAGAAAGCCTTCAGGAGCACAGAGGGCTGCTCAGAGGAAGCCAACCAGCTGAAAGAGGATCAAAGCAATCACCTAGCAAGATGCCAAAGAACGAGCTAGGGAATAATTGTCCCAAGTGAAAAGGAGACGGATAACAGGGGCTTGGACAGTCAACAGGGTCAGCAAATTTCTTCAGCACCAGCAACAAGACTCAGCAACTGGGACCTCTTGCTCGTGTATGTCAAAGCCCCTTCAGCTGAGAGTAAACAGAGCTTCTCTGAAATAAATTAAACAGGTTAATAATTGCCAATGTTACTAGACAAGAAACTGATAGGGAATTCTTATCCTGTCAGATATTTAACTATCTGCCACACAAAGCAATAGAAATCTTGATCAGTCATTTCCAGCAGGGCATTCTGCTTGCAATAACATATTGGTTTTTTTTAATTCTGCATCTAAGAGCATTGTAAGAATAATCTCATGCTAGAACTGTTTTAATGGTTCAGAAGGTGTTAGTTGTTATTTATTATCACTGAAGCAGTCATAAAAGAAATTTTTTCTCTGATGCATAACTTCATTTTGCATCAAAATGTTCAGCCCTCCTCAGGAGGGATTTTCTTGCAGTTTTATGCCAGGTTGTGCTCCTCACCCTGTGTCTAAAATTTTTTTTCTAACAGCTTTTTAAAAATTTTTTTTTGGGGGGGGGTGGTTCAGGGCAAAAATTTAATGTTTTCTTCTTCCTATGGAAACCTATGGCCAAGTTTAGGAAATCAAATAACTTCCTAAATCTATGAGCCTGAGATGCATCTTAGGCTGAGATTGGGTGTGTGTATGTTTGTACATTGCCAGGGAAATAAGACTTCTGGAGGACCTGTACACTTGTGGAAATTATGGAGACTGTTTTCCATTATTAGTCTCAAAACTTTCATTAGGATGAAGGTGTATCAGTAGAACAAAAGACCAGAGATGCTGCTATTGATGCTTTTGATTTTATTTCATGCACAGCAGCCAATTGTTCTTTGCATCTTGACTGCTCAGAAGCACTGTTGTTGAAACGAGCTATAAATTAAGTGCTGGAACTGAAAGCTGGCATCTTTATTTGACTGTCACTTTTGGGAGCAAAGAAACCAATTAATACTGATAGGGATTGTGGATTTTAAGACAGGACAATCCTACGTTAAATTGCGGGATGAAAACTCAGTAATGTTGTTGAGACAAATGAACAGCCAAACTATGGGAACATCTCATTCACTACCAGCTTGAGAAAGATTTGTGTGGAAGCTGAAGGCTCTCTGTGTCCCTGCACAGCTCTTAAACAAACCAGGTCACCTGCATTAGCCTGAGCTGCTTCCTTATTTGTGCCACATTTGTTTCCAGGGTAAGCAAAGCATCTTGCTAATATGTCTGGGACACTAAAGAGCCACCAAAGAATTTGGAAACCAAAGGTTTTATTGTGACATCTTTGGAAAGACCATAGCTCTCTGCAAGTTATGCAAATTGTGCATTACTTCCTATTTACCAATCAAAGTTATGAATACAGACAATAGGAGGAAAAACACTACATTATCATTACACATTTACAAGTACTGTTACCATGTACTCACTTGTTCTAATTTATATATTGCTTATTTTTCATGAACAGTGCAATTCTCATAGGGTGGATTTTCTGAAGTCACATTCTAGGAGGAACTTGTTCCCATTTCCTTGGAAACTCTAGCACTGAAAAGAATTTCTAGAGGATCTATTGCACTGTGACAGACATGTGATCCTTCTTCGCCCCTATTAGGCCCAAATTTTCCTAAGTATTTATCTTTCTGTTCTCCATCATTATGAATTATGTTGAGGGATTATGCTCATATGCTTCAGGCTGTGCAGATCCCAGAGTCTGCTTCCAAAGATGATTCTAGAGAGGACATATGAGATGTGACCACTGTCCCTGGGACTCCACATTGAGCTACAGGCTGTTTAAAAAGGACAGTCTTCAACAGAGAGAAATCAGAAGATTAAGGCCAAATAAACTCTAAGTCCTCTTCAGTGTTAGGAGATTGTACTGCTTTTTCCGAACCTGGATTCACCTGGGGAAATATTATAGAGTGCAATATTAACCCCTTTCTGTGACTAATGCTGAGATCTACTGCTAGTAAGATTCAAAGGACTGTTTCACACGAAGGAAGAGAATGAACATCAGTGCCAGGGAAGGTGACAACTACCAAAGCAATCAGTTTTCAGGTATTATCACCAGTCCTCAGACAGGAAAAAAAAGCCTTGTTCTTCTCTTGCAGACGTTCTCTGTGTGATCAGAGAATGCCAGTTAAACAGTAACATATTTACCCCTGGCTTTCAATAAGACAATAGTAGAATTCAATCACTGCTAATTACTGTATTTATTCCAACACCATTTTCACGAAGAAGAACACAAGCTGAAGCCACAACACTGCAGTTCTATACCACAAAATGACAGGACACAGCAAAAGCCCTTTTGGCTTACAACAGTTTTTCCACAAAAGCAGAGGTTTCACGAGAGTAGTTCCCACACACCAGTCACCAAAGCTCTTCCTGCTGTGTTTTTCTATCTGTACATAACTAAAAATCCAAAAGCAATAAAACCAGTCCTCTGCAAAATGGGCCTTTTTTTTTTCTCTCCTCAAACTCTGAGCATCCCTGGGGACAAGAAAGGAAAGAGTAGGATAATAGGAGGAAGAGCTGGTCCTGTCCCTCTTTAGCAAAAGATTTTTCACATATTGGCACCACGTAATTTGTGACCAAATAGCAGGAGGCTAATTTGTGTTAGTTAAAAGCTGTGGGAAACATATAGACCTAAAATGGAAAGGAACAATCGTGTCCCCATGCAACCCTGATTTCACAGAGAATATTGTGCACACTGCATGTCTTTCACAGAGAGCTTATAAAGAAGCACAGAAAAGTTAACTTTGGGGCCAGTGGGATTGCTCTACAGTGATCTAAGAGAAGTTTATTTAAAAGGGTTTATATGACTAACATTTTTTATGTTTTCCTCCATCCAAACACAAGATGCTCATGGGCCTGTGGCACATGACTCATGAGGACCAATAAGCAAAGAGAAGTGGCAATCTAACAGGAGCCTGTGTGAAAGAGAGCCACAAAAAGGAAGGGACCAAACCCCTCTTGGCAACAGCAGATGGTAAACAAGGGACAGGAATATCACCAAAATCAGGTTGAATATTTGGGAAAAAAACCCCAACAAAACAAACAAACAAACTCTTTCACTAGGAGGTTACTACAGCACTGCAACAGGTACCTAAAGATATGGTGGAATCTCTGTCCTGGGAAGCTTTCAAGACTGAGCTAGACAGAGCTTAAGCAATGTGATCTCTTGCTGGCAAGAGTTCAGCTTTAAGTGGGAGGTTAGATGGAGATCAGCAGAGCTTCCTTCCACAGCTCTTTGATTTAAAAATATGAAGATAATGTAATAATCATAAAAAATAATGTATTAAAATTTATTGCTAATTAGTATTAATTATTAGTATATAATCAATACAATTAATTTGATATATTAATATATTTAAGCTTCTATTTTGTACTCATTTGCATCTTACAGAATCTGCTGAGAACTTATTTTTCAGTTACCTGTGATGCTTTTCATGAACACATCAAAATGTAAACACTTAAACACTTTAGCATTCCACAGAAACACTATTGTTCCCATTATCCCTTACTTTATAAGTGTATTTAAGTCCTACTGCCCTGAAGTAAACTGGAACAGGCTTTAATACTTGGTCAGAAGCTAGATAATGATATAATTCTTTCCCCAAAGGTGTACCTTTGTCCCTCTTAATCTGCTTCTTTGCATATTTCTATACATATATGTACATATACATATGTATGGATAGATAGATTTTGTCCTACACAGTCACCTTTTTGTCCCCACAGATGTTCAGAGTTAGGCATGGAAAGAAAAACCAGATTTTACAAGCAACTGGAAGCAATTTGTTATTTGAGTACTGCAGCATTTGTGCATGCAGAAATGACAATGAAAAGCAGATCCAGCTGTATTTCCATGAATAGTCCCACATTTCTGTGTGTGGAGGGAGCAGCCCTGCAGAGCACTAACAAACAGCCTTCAGTGCTCACATGGGAGGACACAGCCAATCTTCTGGACAATCTAAGGTCTAAGAGGAGTCACTGTACATGTTGACACCAAGGTCAGAGTCTGAGAAACCACAGTCTGACCCAGGAGCTGACTGACCCCCAAAACGTTCAACAACATTAAGCCTACTCTATCCCACAGTAAGAGCAACCTTTGGAGAGACAGAAAGCAAAATCCTGACAAAAAAGCACCACTATTTCAGCTGACTGCAGCTTATGCATCACACACACTCCTAATAATAATAATAATAATGTTAATGATTATGATGAGAATAATAATAACAATTAAAACCAAACCTTCATGATTCTTCTGTGAGCTTTACCAATGAAGCAGGAAAGACAAGAGAATACATTATTAATTTGTGACTGAAGTCCTGCACTCAGGGTAATTCAATTGCAACCTGGTAAATCTACCTGTGAAAGCAGATAAGATTGGAACTCCAGAAGCATTCCACCTTGAAAGAAGAAATCTGATAGAGAAAAGTGCTCCAGGCTTGTTTAAAGTTTATCTACTGGCAGCAAAGCCTAAGGGGGAAGAGTGAGAATCAGCTACAGGGAGAGCAGCAGAAGAAAGAGAAGACAAGAAGGCTGAAGTGCACCGTACCTTTTCTGCTGGAGTAAGTAGATTTCATCCAGATGTTTATCCCAGGATTTTTTGCCTTGCAGCTTCTGACTTAGTCCATTCCATATCCGGGAATAGAAGGGATTGCTCTCCCCAAATAAAGGTACCCCCATATCACGTCCCCTTTCCTTTCTTGCCTGGCTGCCTGAAAGCCAGCAATTCCCACTTAGGGAAAGAGTCAGGAAAGGCTCACTGCAGGTCACCACTCCTCCGCCCCCAGTTACTTACAGAGGAGACTGTCAGTCAGCTGCATCAGCTGATCAAAGTACTTGTAAAAACACACAATAAAATCACTTGTTCCTAGCAGACCATACCTTGAGCCTCATCAATTACTTAGTTTCCAAAATAGCCCAACCCAAAGGTGTGTCTGATTTGGAAGTAGCTCGCCAGCAGCCTACCCCTCAAAAAGACCCTGTACAGCAACTGAAGAATTCATACAGCATCAAGGTCCTAGGCTTCTACTATTTTGATTCTGAAATCTAGGCTTTAGAAGCAATCATCCTCTTTTTGTATCTCTGAATTCCTCTGGAGAGCAACATGTAAGCAATTTTGAAATAGCTGAGCAAGTCAGGCAAAACACCTTTAAGGTGAGTGAACATGTGGGAACGTGCCCTAAAAGACACAGGGCACTGGGAAGGTGGCAGAGAAGAGGACACACCTCCCACTTCAGCTGTCTGCAAATCCCATTAAAGAAATTATCCTTACAGACTCCACCTTCTCCACGTAAAACAGAATCACCTTACTCCACAAGCTGGAAGAAGAGTTTATGTAGATTAATGTGTAAACTTTACATATTTCATTTTCATTTAATGTTCTACAAACTCTCATTATTTCTTCTCATTTCTTCCAGAAAAATCTTATTTAGGAAAGGGATGAGAATTTCTATTTAACAAAACCTTTTGGTTTTTTAATTAACAAAAACTTGATTTTGGCACAGAAAAACATATTCAGGGTCAGAGAGTATTTGTCTGCAAAGCAGTAAACCAAATATGAAAATGAAGAGATGAGACATCCTTCTTTGTGGGACAAAACTGAAAGCTATGAGGGAGAAAAGAAAAACAAAAAAAAAAAAAACAAAGAGAAAAGGAAAGGAGAAAGATTCTAGTTTCTAATCTTCTTTCCCTAAAGACTTGTCCCAATATATTTGCACCTTGAATGAACAGAAATATCACTTCATTCCTACTCCTGCTGTAGTGGAAAAGAATTCTGTTTAGGGTGCCTGGACCATGACAGAATCAGAAAGCTAAGAGAGAAAAGTGTTTAAAGCAAAAGGACTGAGTCATCTCTTTGAAATTCCTGGATTATTTAGAGGTTTTTAGAACTACAAAACCAGGATTAACATCCAACCTTCTGTAAACTCATAATGCATCCTCTTCTACAAAATCATAAATTGCTACACAAAAACAATGCTTTAAGGCAAACCTGAGGGATCATACCCTAAAACGTAAGATTCACTGAGTTGACCTGATCTAGGAGGAAGTGTCAGGTTGAGCTGTCATAATGGGAAGAATATATTAGTTGCTACTTTGAGAGGTTAGAGTTTATACTAGCCAGGTGTTCTTAGCATATATGTTTTCAATTGTTGTTTTTTTAAAGAATATCAATAATGAGTCCTCCTAACACTGTGAGGAGTGGGGAAAGCAACTCCTCTTGAGTTGAGAAAGGTATTTAGACACTGAGGTGTTAAGAGCCCCTGACAGAAGAACACAATCTCTATTTCTCCCAAGCAGAGAATACTTCCCCCTGTGTCTCCAAGGAAGCCCTAGAAGAGAGGCATCAGCAGGGCAGGGAAGCAGTGATTTATTCCTGCCTCCTCTGGGCGGCACTGCCACCCTGACAGCAGCTCTGGGGGACAAGGAGTGAAGAGCAGTCAGACAGCAGGCTGAGGAAGGTGTTGTTAGCTAACCATGGAGGCACCAGCTGCAGCAGCCGGGGCAGTCCCAGCAGCTGCAAACCTGTGTCTCAGGTGGACTCACCACACGGTCATGGGCAGCTCATCACAGCCCTCATCACGGCTCCAGACTGCACTAAAGCTGGCTCAGTAGTTTTCCTTTACCCACCTGCATGAACATGAAGTCTAAAACTGCAAAAGAGTTGTTACAGTGTTTTCTTGTAATTCATGGTAGAGGGAATTTTCAGCAGAAATAACATGCTGAGATGAAAGGTAGGTGAAGTATGTAAGCACATAGTAGGGACTGAAACCTCTTTAGCACATCATGACCATACCGCTTAAGCACTGCTGGGCTTTCAGTCTAGCAGGCTGTAAATAGTTTTATTCAAAAACTAAGGACCTGATAAGGCCTTGCAGTTGAGGTTTGGATTGTAGGTCTATACAGTTATGGTGTATGTGGTTTTCCATAGGTACTTTTAGGTCTCTGAATCAGCTCTCGAGTCATGTCGTGACTGGCTTCTAGCCCTTTAGCTCCTGACATTATTTTAGCTCTACTTGTTCATTTTTCCAAACTCCTACTGCAAATAGTGTCTTTATCCTGGCTGCCAGTGATGTCCTTTACTGGTGTATGCCCTGACTTCTCTTGTTTCTGAAATGGGGTAATTCTGACTGACCTGATTCCTACACTCTCTTGATTCCAGCTTGACCCCTTCTAACAAATATGACAGCAGATGTCAACATGTCCTTCCACACAAATTCCCTTCCATATCCACAGGCCATCCACAGCAATGTAAGCATGAAGAAATACAAAGCACAACCTGTCCAAATGAGTTTCTCACACCCCAGTGTCTAAGAACACAAAATTAAAACAGACCAGCAATGGCTCTGTGCAGTTCAGTCACCCCATGGCTCTGGGGTATCCACCAATATCACACAAGGCATAGTTAGGATGTGCTGTCCTTTGCAGGACTATGGAAACTAAGTGCAAATGAGCCACAGTGTGGAGATACTTCAGCAACAACCAATTCCTATTTTCCTATACCTGCCATAAATATGATGGGGAAAAAAAAAACCACTTTTGTCACTGGGGATTGTTATCTTGCTAGAGACAATTCTCCACATTTTTTATAGTACAATGCATTCCTTTTAGGTCAGCCTTTAATTTTTTTTTTTTTTTAAAGCAAATCTGAGTAGTTGAGTGTGAATGAGGTGACCTTTGATGAACCTGAAATTCAAACTAGCATTTGCCAGCAACATACTTGAAAAGGAAAAATTATAACAGGAGATTTTTTCACATAATCTCCAGTTTTGTTTTTCTCCCAGCCACTTTTCAGTGCCTTCTTTTCAAAATTAAATTAACACAGCTATTACCTGACCTACTATAAAAGTAATTTCAGTGCTAATGTAGAGACAGACGTAATTTGCACAGTACATGGATTCCTTTCCTTCTGAATGTTCCTGACCCCTACATTCCATGTTCTTACAAAAGTCCTGTTAACCTTCCTGGAAATTTTGAGTGCTGGAGGTATGTAAGATTAAATCCAATGTGTTTATCTGGTGACAAATCAGGATGGGAGTGTTTTTTTATTTTTAATCTTTCTGTTTTTATCTTACAGGTTTTTTTGAGGGGGGGGGAATTGCAAGAGCTGCATGATATTTTAAAGTTACTATAAAGATGTAAGTGTAATCCCTGTCTTTCACAAAATCCACAGGAATACAAACTCTGAGCAGCAGGGAAATGGAAAAGATAAAAGGCATTGTAAAAGTAAGGAAACCTATTGAACCTAAAGGAGAAACCAAATTGGCTGGACATGGTAGATATCCCCATTTTGATCTTCTGAAAAAATTTTAAGGTTTCTGTTAAGCACACAAGATTATGTAATGAGTGGTACCAGGAGAATTTACACAAAGTGGCTTTTGAAGAGAAAGGAAAGAAAGAGAAGTCAACTCATTTATTATGATTAATTGAAAATCTCTTTTTCATCTACCTTCCAACTTTGCCCCCCCACCACATCCATGTTAAGCATCTGGTAGACAAATAAAATAGCATAATTAGATGCTTAACACATTCAGAGCCACTGAGTAGCCAATTTATCTTGGCTAAGCACAGACAAGTTTTATCTGTCAGAGATAAGTATTGCTCCCAAACATCTGCCTGGACAAATTTTCATCCAAAGATTTGCCTGTTCTTCCAGAGCCACAGACTGCCAAACCAATTCAGAAACTAGTATTCTTCCATGTCTTTTTTGCATATAATCTCTCTGAATCACATATATGCTCAAACCTTAAAAATAAAACCACATCTTATATTTTTTCTCAAGTTCACAAAAGAATTTCACTATAAAAATTAACTCTTAAAAATTCCCAATCTGGAAATCACAAGAGATATTCTGTCATTTCTGCAACAGCAAAAACAAAGTACATGGATTGCATTCCCAAGTTTACACTACCATCTTAAGAGCAAGACTGGAAGTGCAACCTGTAACCAGATCGGTCTTTCAACACTTCTCCTGTACATTTCTGATTGTACTGCAATTCTTTGTCTGAAATCTCAACATCTAATAAAAGCTCTGGAGATGCAAGTTATGAGAGAAAAGAATGAGAGCAGCAGAAGTATAGGAGAAAGCAAGGACACAGAGAGGCAAAGTATAGAGAGAGCACTGAACAGAAAGCCAAGAATTCACCAAGTCAGCAGTAAACAGTGATGTAGTTTCTCCATGTCGGTAATGGATAATCTTCCATCTGAGAAGATTGTAATAATAACTAGGCAGCAACTGACTGATGTATTACAGATATGTTAGGGAATCCTGTTGGACTGTGATATTTCCAGTTGTTCAAGTTATATATCGTACTTGGGTAGCATAGGAAAACAAAGCTGAGGATGATTGTATGGAAATGCACAGCGTTATGTGCACTTTGATATCACACAGCTGAGTGGTGATACCTATCAAAAACCAAAACAAAGTAAGAGAGGAAAATAACTAGATATTCCAGAAGCAGAATACTAGTGGTGTTATCTCCACCAGTCTTGAGAAACTCTTATCTTCACAAGATCTCATCTGCTGTGTAAATATGAATTACTTCACCAGCAGTAAATCACAGGTAACTCAGCAACAGACATAACTTAACAATGCATTATAAACTATATCAGGGCATAAGTGTCCTTGAAGGATTTACTTTATATTATGCAAATAATTCTGATGTGTAATTCCATTAATCCATCACCTGGCCTGGAGGAGTGCAAAATGCTAGAGGGAAGCTGGTTGTAAATAAAATATTACACTGAATTCCCTTAATTAATAGTGTGGCCTTGTTGTGTGTGAATGTGTGTGTAGTAAGAGTGATTAAGAAAGTTAAAGGGAAGTGGTCTCTACTTCTTGACTCAGATTAGCAGAAGCAAGGGCAGCTACTCATGGTGAGGAGTCGCAGCAGAGGCACAGACTTCCTTGAAAGATGCATTCCTGAGGTCCTGGTCAGTTGGATGAGGGATCAGCAATAGCACTACTGATCGTTACAGAAAAGCAGCACAAAGATCACTAGATTTTGTAAAACCTACCCCCCCTCCCCAGCCTTCCCCCCCCACCCAACATTTGCAGCAGACTTTGTAATATTTCCAGGAAAAGCCAAAAGAGAATTGAGGACCCCTGATAACTGCAGTCATACTGGCAATGTGAAGGATATCTGTTAGTGAAATAGGATCACCAAGAGTATTACTAATTCCTAAAAAACTTTGTTTGAGGGTAGTCAGTGGGATTTACCTCACTGGGGAAGCCCAGACAAGGATCCTGGATGGTTTTCTACTGTAATGATTGCAAGTACTAGCTCAGGTCAGAAAGCTTTCTCTGAGTTGGGAAGCTTATTTACTGGTGGTTTATATAGTGAACAATCCCCCACCCTCCTGTCAAGGGAGTGTGTCCCAGGGATTCGTGTACTCAAAAGAAGCAGAAGCATATTCCTTTATAAAGGTGGACTAAGTAAATGTGAAACCGGTAGTCTACTCCTGCAGACAGGGAACTGGTATTGGGTCCTAACACAAAAATACGTAATAAAGAAAAAGTGAAAAAGGGCTTGGATCTCCACCTGACCATAGACTGACATTAAAATTGTGACAGTGATGCCTTGAGAGGCTACCTGGAACAGAGGCTGGACAGTGTTAAAGGAATACAGTAGGTATTTATTAAAAGGCCTTCAGAGAATGCACTTCAGACAGTACAAGAGCCCAGCCGTGGCTCCACCCAAGATGGATGACAGGTCCCACATTTTCACTCTTTTATAAGTTTATTTACATATTGGAGTTAATTGTCCATTTACAGCTTTTGGGCTTGAAGCTGCAATGGTGTCCTTGGTTCTTGGGCTGGAAAAGGATTGTTTTGTCTGACTAAACTGTGAAGAGAACTTGCTAATACATCATATGAAGTGCAGAGTTATATACTAATGCAGTACAGAATCTGGAAATTATGAAAGCTAAAACTTAAGGCATCAAAGGTAAGGTTATAAGATTCTGAATCAAGTCATGAGAGCCTTCTCATTCAGATTTCCTCAGCAGAGATCTGGGATTTAAAGGTAGCCCAGGGTTGTTACCAGGAATCTCCAAACAAGCCTGTAACAGAGTGGGAAAAACCATTAGCAAAAAAAAGCACCTCACTAATTAGTTTTATTTTGTGGCCTGGAGTGCCACAAGAATAACTAAGTCTTTCATTCAGCAATTGCAAAGTTCTGTGCATGAGTGAGTAGATCCTGCTTTTTCAGTAGAGACTGTCCTTGATCCTAAAGATACACAAAACCATGAAAGTATAGCTCTGGGATACATCTATGGCAATGCTAACCCCCAAATCTGTGGCCAGCAACATTTTTGCATTTTGGAGAAAGGAAGAAGTTGGTGTAACAGCTGCTTTGTTTTCATGCCTTATAGCGTTGATCTGAGACTGGGTGTGAGTAAATTGACTCCCAATTTCATAGCTGGCATCAGACTTAAAAGATTCTCTGAAACCTCTGAAGTATGAATACATCCTGATTTAATTGAGGTTTTTGGGGTCTTAGCCCATAGCAACTGTGCTACTAAGTCAGGATAGCAGACAGGAAATAAAATTTGGATTGTGACTGGGTTTTTTTGTGACAACAGGTGACACCATTTGGAATGCACAGCTCAGAGTTGTCCAAAGCACCATTAGGGGAACTCCTGAGTATATTCTTTGCTGTAAGAGGAAGAATTTTGAAGGTAAGTGCTGATGACAGAGGTTAAACTTTAGTCCTGACAAACAGGGGAAATCTGGGCCCTGTTAAATGTTTGTCTTTAGGAATATCCTGAGAGCAATTCCTGGTAGAGCCATTCAATTGTACATCTCAGATTACAGGGCTTCCTGCAAATAATGCTACAAATTTCAGAGGTTGCTTGCTGCAACCTGTGAAATCTCAGAGCAGACTGAAAATCCTTGGATTTATTTCTCTGCCCCACCTTGGTCAGGTCCCTGAGTGTACTAAAAGGCTTTAATGGTCCTGACCAGCCTCTTCTGATATCTCCAGCCTCATACTCATCACCTTAAAGTCTGTATGGTCTCTCACATAACCTAGGTTTCCAGGTTTCCTCCCTTGTTCCCTAGGGTTTCCTTCCCCTGCTTCCTCTGCCGTGCCCCATCCCCAAATCTTATCAAGGATAGAGTGAATTTTCCCACTCGTCCCCTGCTGTCTCTCAAGCCCATCTAGCCTTTAGGAACCTCATAGGCACTCTGAGTTCTGCTACCCAGCCCAAATTTTCCCATGCTTTCTTCTCTTTCTCAATAGTCTGTCCTTGGCTTTGTGTCCCCTGAAATAGTCCTATGGAAACTCACAACAACTAATCCACTCCACTTACAGTCCTTTCTGACTCCAGGAGCCTGAGAGAGGTGAGGACACTTTTGCTGGGAGGCAACTCTTACTGTCGTGATCCTGAGTGTACTAATTGGTCTTCATGGCCCTGACCAGTCAAACCAAGAGCCTTCAAAAAAGCTACACACACCCACACTCCTATGATTGCCCAGAAGCATAGAAGCCCTGTTTAACGTCTGTCTTGTGTCTTCAGTTCCTGCCTGCAGATGTGTTTGTCTTTGGCCATGGGCTCCATGACTTCTAGCTTGACTTCACACTTGCCTTGTCAATGTGGATATGTAGTTTGTGATAAGCAGACCTTGTCACCATCACTGGACATCATTCTGACCAATGGATTAATTTCCTGGCTTGAGCTTAGACCTGCCTCACCACCATGAAATTGCTTGAAAGTCTAGGCTCTTGCTTGAGCGACCATCTCCAGGTCTGCCTACTCATTTTGCTCAGGTGTTGTGGGACTGTACCCCAGATGAGAGGCCCCTGTCCTGTTTGGTGTCCAGTCAGGCTCTGTCCCATCTGTTAGGATGCAGCCAGCCCTTGCAGCTTTCATACATTTCCCTCACAATTTAAGAGGTCCTATAAATATCTTTGCACCTATTACTCTTTGAATTGCAGTCTTAAAGATTAGTACTTGGAATGTACTAATTGAAGTGAAGTCTTGACCTGTTCTGAAAGTTTTGGCAGTAGCAGAAGGTCATGGGCAGATGTCAGATCTGACTGGTTATTCTGCAAAATTAGCTTAGAGGATCCACTGGTCCTAAAGTAGAAACAAATATCTCTGCCTATGTGAACTTGTTGCTTTCAACGCCAGAAAAAGAATAATCAATGAAAACAGTAGATTCCACTTATGGTATCTGAAGAGCTGCTTACAGACTTTTTATGGTAGAGAAGTGACAAAGACAACAGTGGTTTATTGCATTAACTATTGGAACTACTTTGATTAGATGAGTTTATCAGAGCTAGAACCCAAGCCAACAGAGTTTAAAATGGTCTCCTCTGAGACAAAGCACAGAAAATAGATATGTTCCTCTCAAAGGGAATATCCTGAAGGATATTCTTCAACGTACTTGTTGCTGGGAAGGAACACTTACTGCTAGGTAATGGCCCGTTCAGAAGTATTTGTCTATTAGTCAGCTTTGGTTAGCTAAGCCAGGCAAGGTTCAGGTTGTTGTGTTACTCTGTGAGTAATTCTGCTCTTTTTGTGCAGATATGGTATTGCAATAGTTAAGAAAGATACTCAAGGGCTGCAGAACTCATTGCCCTGAGCTTCTGGGAAAAGGACTGTTATACACCTCATGGAAAATTTTATGGCAGAAACTGGAGTGTTGTACGCAAAGGGAAACTGATCCAGGGAGATGGCAATGAACTAAACTTAAAATAAAATTTTATAAGCACTGAGAAAGGAAATAGCTAATCTCCTGTAAGATGGAATTAGTTGGGTTTTATTTAATGCATTTATTAAAGTAACTACTAGAACAAAAATAATTTATTTGTTAATTTGTTCATTTATTATTAATTTGTTTTTAATTTGTTTACTTATTAGTAATTTGTTATACTTCTGCTGGAAAACTTGATGGTTGGGACCTTTTTGTTTGAATTTTTGTTTTTCCTCAGATTCTGTCATATTCACCTTGTTGAATAATGCAGGATTCTTCCTCAGATTCAAGTTATCTGATTAGATTTTATCAGCTAATGAATTTTGAGCCTGATATAACACATCCAAAGAGCTACAAGAGCTGTATTAGCATTAGTGAATTTTTGCCCTCATCTCCACCAAGAACTTGAGAGAAATTGTACTTCACCGCAGAGAGAGGTATGTTCTAACTGCACAATTAAAGACAGATGAATGATCAAAATTAATCATCACACACTTCCCCCTGAGAATGTTGGAAATACCAGAAAGCTGTCCCCTGAAAGAGATGTGGACTGATTAAAACAGAGTACAGAACAAAATTATCCTGAGAAGTCAGGTCTTTGGCCACTTGTGCGTACTCCAGGCACTGCTGAATCTTTCTGTTATGAAGACTGTCCTGGAGACTTTGAAGTGCACATTTGCAGTGACAACTAACTACTTTCTTAAGTGGAAAGAAGTTGCATTGACTTGCATAACCCTGAATAGGAATTTAGAAAACAAACTATTAGAGCAAATTTAATGCATTTATTAAAGTAACTACTAGAACAAAAATAATTTATTTGTTCATTTGTTCACTTATTATTAATTTGTTCATAATTTGTTTACTTATTAGTAATTCGTTATACTTCTGCTGGAAAACTTGATGGTTGGGACTTTTTGTTTGAATTTTTGTTTTTCCTCAGATTCTGTCGTATTCACCTTGTTGAATAATGAAGGATTCTTCCTCAGATTCAAGTTATCTGATTAGATTTTATCAGCTAATGAATTTTGAGCCTGATATAACACATCCAAAGAGCTACAAGAGCTGTATTAGCATTAGTGAATTTTTGCCCTCATCTCCACCAAGAACTTGAGAGAAATTGTACTTCACCGCAGAGAGAGGTATGTTCTAACCACACAATTAAAGACAGATGAATGATCAAAATTAATCATCACACACTTCCCCCTAGAATGTTGGAAATACCAGAAAGCTGTCCCCTGAAACAGATGTGGACTGATTAAAACAGAGTACAGAACAAAATTATCCTGAGAAGTCAGGTCTTTGGCCACTTGTGTGTACTCCAGGCACTGCTGAATCTTTCTGTTATGAAGACTGTCCTGGAGACTTTGAAGTGCACATTTGCAGTGACAACTAACTACTTTCTTAAGTGGAAAGAAGTTGCATTGACTTGCATAACCCTGAATAGGAATTTAGAAAACAAACTATTAGAGCAAGTGTTCTATCTTCATGAGAGACTCTGAGAATAAGATTTAAAATAAAAAGTTACCATTCCCTTTGCAAGTATGATTCATGAATTTTCCGAGGCAGAGGCTCATTTATAGCCTCCCTAAAGTCTCTTACTATCTTTGGCCATGGACCAAGAAATTAAATATGTTTAAATACTCCTTCAACTGACTCTTAACCAAGGAATTTTTTTGTTCATTTTGATGATCCAAAATGACACCTTTCCCTTGAACAACCAACAAAAATATCATTCATGCTGCTAAAGGGAGTATAGGTGATGTGACACGATGATCATAACAAGGCACCACAAATTTGGTATCATAAAACAGTATCAGGAGGTGACTCAGTAGTAACACCATTTCTCCTTGATTCAGCCCTAATGTCCCAGTGTGGAAGTGTGCTCAGTGTGGATCTACTATCACTAAACACAAGCTCAAGTCTCAGTGTAACACTCAATGATTGGATAGCAAATATAAATGCATATTTTATCTTGGTTATTCCAACAGTCTCCATAGTGACTTCCCTACTTTTTAACCTATTTATCTGTGAAACACAACAAGAGCTGGTGGTGTGGAAGCTTGGACGCGTCTCTGTGCCCTGTGTGTTAATTAGGAGAGACTGACTGATCTCTACTGGATTAATCAGAGCTGGTTCACACTGTTGATGGCATCACAAATGCATTCAAAGTACAGAGGGCACTTTCAGTGAATTGATGACCCCAAATTATGGGGAATGCTCACTATACTGAAAGGCAGGGCTGCCATTCAGAGACTGCTTGATAAAATGAAGTAGAGTCCAACAGGGATCTCATGGGACTCAACAAAGACAAAATCTCAGTCTTGGATCTAGGGTAGGAAAACTACAGGCCAGGGAAAGATTGGCTGGGACCATCTCTGCAGAAAATAGTCTGCAAGTTGAACATAAGCCAGCAGGGTGTCCTTGCAGCATTGAAGGTCAACCACATGCTAGACTGCATTAGCAATATTGTAGGCAGTACGTCAAGAGAAATTATTTTCCCCTTCCATTTCAGAGAGGTTAAGCTGTGTTTAATAAGAGACTGAATCCAGGGTTGGGCTCCCCACACTGGCAAACGGGAGCACATCAAACAGAGGGTCAAAACACTGTCCAAGGGGAGACTGAGGGGGCTGCTTTGATTTATCATGGAGATTGCTTAAGGGGAGGGGAAGGGAAGGGAAAGTACAGGACTAATTGCTGTGTCCAGCAGGGTCACAGACGTGACAGAACCAGACTCTTCTAAGAGGTACCAAGGAAAAAAAGCAACAACTTTCAAACACTGCAGTGAGGGAGATTCAGCAATGCAATAGGTTGTCAACAGAGGCTGTGACGTCTCCCTTCTTTGAGCTTTTCAAAACTTAGTTGAAGAAGATTCTGAGCAAGCTGATCCAGTTTTTATATCAGCATTGCTGTGAGCAAGGAGAGACTACAGCCTTTCTAAAGCCTATGAATGTATAGAAGTGCTTCTAAAAACTAAAAATTTGGCAACTCTTTAAAATGTATTTTATTAAGATATGAATGTTCTGTATTTAATCCTTACTTATTCACTGATGTTAGTGCATGCTAGGCCCATTCAGTCATCAAAATTACAATGTTGTCATCTCCTACAAACTTTAGCCAAAGCAGTTACTGGAGGTAAGCAACTATCCAAAAAATGTGACTCTGTCCTGGAGGGTTTTTTGTGTGAACCAGCTCTGCACAGCAGAGTCCTCTGTGAACCAGCTTGCTTCTTAACCTGACTTCTCCTGAAACCTCTACAATCTTTGTGTTTATAGCTGGGAAGAATCTGCCCCTCCTGATTTCAGTGTCAAGTTCCTGGATGTTCAAGGCAATCAATCTCCAAATAAATGAAATGGTGGCATCACTTAGAGTGGGACTTTCACAAGCACTATGATCAACTGAAGCCCTTAAGAAGGCCATTTCCCACTCATACAGCAGAGTAACAAGCATTAGTGCTCAAGTCCTTGTCCATCTTCTGATTTGAAGTCTGCAAGATCAGAGGTCACGTCCCTAGGACTGCAGTAAGAACACTGTATCCGGGTGACCTTCATCCAAACCCTGGGGAAAAGACCACAAAGTATTTTTCCGCCTGAACATCTCCTGTGCACCCACGGCATTTTTCCATAATTTGCCCTTTGGAGTCACCAAGTTTATTGAAAAAGAAAAGGTAACCGAATACACTTATTCCATTTGGCTTCTCTTGTTCTGAATTACCAAGGAAAATAGTTATGCCTTAAAGCCTTCATTGCATCTTAAGTTTTTTCTGACGTCAACTATAAACATTGACTCCCAGTCTATTTTCATGTGATGCCATATACAAACTTCAGTTGAAAACTGATTATCCCTATCAAAGACCAGATTACAAGTTTAGTGTTTTGGTTCAAGTTTTCAAAAAGTGGCTTGTAACCTCTTGCTCTTTTCTTATTTAGGCTATGTGGTGTTTTAAATCATTCCTCATTTGGAAATTTCCTTTTCCTAACTCTTTTGAGACATTTTCATTTCCACCATTCAGTAATAAAACTCTGATATCTGTTTATTTTTCAGGAATAATGTGCTCAGAACTTGGAGTATGGGAAGCACCCACATCAATACCCTAATTCTTACAAAACCTGTCGGCTTACTCTGCCAACCTATATCCAAAATTCACAAAACTCTGCCAACTTGCAGACCCATGAGTGCTCTGCAGCTGTGCAGTTAATTTCATGGACACTTTTAACTCTAAAACATTTCTATTTAAAAGCGCCTTTGAAAAGGTTACATTTTTGTCAAGGAGAATTTAATAAATATAATAAATTGGAAGAAAAAAAATACTGACAATACAAATTTAAACAGTATTCCTGAATTTCTTCTCTGGTAATTTCTCCAGGTATGGCAGCTATGTCTGACACTACCTATACTGATTTCTTTGCCGTGGTATGATGAACACAAACTCTTGGCTGCATTTTTAGTTTGCATGGTGCCCTACAATGAGTGTTAAAGATATCTCTGTGATGACTTTAAACTAGGGCAATCATTCAGCTTCTCTTATTTTATTGCATTACCTGTGGGAGATAAACTTTGTAAGAATAAACTGAGATATTATAAACTGATAATAAATCATAAGGTAATTTAACACTGAATAATTTAAATGGTCATTTCTTCCACAGCTGTCTACCTTATGTGAGTGATATACATTGAAACCATACCCAAGTGAACAGATGACTTTAAAAGACAAAGGAACTTATCACAGGACTAATGAAAGATCATTTTGCCATTTTAAGAATAATTCTCACTGCTAGAAAGCAAATGTAATTTCTAACATTTTATCTTTTGTGTCAGTTCTCTAATATTGCCTATGCACAGTATAGTATGATCGTTTTCAATCAAAATAGGAAATATTTCTTATATTAATAGCATATTGTTTTCGTTACATAGAAATAGCACACATTCCAAGCCATGACTAGAGAGTGATAGGGAGAAAACCTAAGAGTATACTTTTCAGGTTAACTCTGACATTTCACATGAAAAGAATCTCAAAGGCAGTCACATAAGCTACTAAATATAAGGCATTTGAACTTCTCCACCTTTGGGGTTCTTCTCAACATAAACTCTCGTGAATCTACTATATTTGGAAAGAAGGAGGAACACCAACATAAAAATCTTCAAAACAACTCCTGCTATTTGTTTCCTAGGGCCAGGCTGCCAGACATGCACAAAAGGAACCCAGGAAGAACCTGAGCTCAGGTGCCGCAGTAGTGGGCACGGTTCACATTCCGAAAATTACAGATCAGACTGCAGATTGGGCATCACATTATCAAGAGTATGATGGGAAGAATGCACAGTCTGGCATCTCCTGCCCTCTGTTGCAATTCTGAGAAACCATGATAGTATTACCATACTAGGGGATAGTCCTGTCACAGCTATGCTTTCAGAACATGTTCACCTGCATTAGAAACAGGAGAAGTCATTTGTTGGCAGTATTAATGTATTCCCATTTTGGAAGGAATATCTCTAAAAGAGAGAGTCACAGGTTTCGAAGAGCTATATCCAATAGACAAAGAGAAGTTCAAGAACATTACAGAAGGTATAGATAATGCAGTACATCTAAGACATCTCTGCATCTGCAGCTATTACCTGTCCAATCTGTCTTGTGACACAGTTCTCAGTCCAAATGCTTCACAATGGGACACAAACACTCCTCCTCCCTCTCCAGACAACTCTGTTTTACACAATTCAAATAATTTACCAGGAAATAAAATTGAAATATTCAATTTAGGATTGACTGGTTTTGTTTCAGTGAACTGAAAGCAAAAAAACCCCAGACACTCTAAAATTTTGGAGTGTTTATTGTGTAACTGCCAGGTGTCAGACACCTTGAAGACTATTTGTCTTGCTCCCACTTAGCTAACAATCATGCAGGTACTACTGAGTAAGATCTTGGCTCCAATGAAGGCACTGCAGTTTTGCAGCTGACTTATTCAAAATCCAGATGCAGTTAAATGTAAAGGGACAATGCAATCTCTTTCATCGTTCTATTCCATTACAGCAAGTCAATATTACAGACCCCACCTTATAGATACTGAGGGAAGAAACAGTGAGACTGGAACAGTAAAATTTCTCTGAGCTGGAGAAAGAGAGAAACTGGAATGATATCTATCCCATGGGAAATTCAGAAGTGAAAGTTACCAAGGTTAACAAGCAGTGTTCAATGGCTATTTAGAAAACACAATTAGAATAATAAGAATGAAAGAAGACAAATTTACTTCATAATCGTATTTAATTGTCTAAACATGGAATTATTTATTTAGTTCTTTTAATACTATGTATTTTTCCTTGCTGGTATGAGTGACTGGGATGTACTGCATGACACAGACTGTGCAGCACCAGGGGCAGTTCAGAGCAACACCTCTGACAGCAGTGAACTATCACAGACTTTCTTATCAACTACCTAATTATCTTGGATCTCCATCTTATCATTGTACTGCCCTCATTTACCCCAAACCAAATTACAGCCTGGAAGGAGACTGCAGTGGTGATTTGTGCACTTTATCTGATGAACAGTTACATCATGTGGTCAGCTCTGGAAAGGGTTCAAGAGAAATTAAGACAGAACCTTGTATAATTGCCCATTCATAAAGAAAGCATGTCAGAACAATGTCACTGATGTTTTGCCTGGGGAGAAAGGGATCCAAGGCCCTGACAATTCACCTAATGACTTTTGCATTCCCACGGTTCTTATACCATTTCTCTTCTTTGTATTTTTAATAAGCAAATGCAGAGTTGCCTCACATTGTCATTTTCAAGAACCCTGGGTATATGTAGACTCCACCCACTTGGAGGTCCCATTCTATTGCCATAATTATATATACATTAATTTATTAAATTATAACTACTAATTATAGTTATTAATTTAGTTAGTCATTAAATTGTATCTTTTTCTGAATAGGCATTGGATCATTTCACAAATGAAAAATAATTAGCGTTTACATCATAAAAGGTGAATAAAAAAGAGAGGTATAGATATATGCAGATTCCATGGGAAATGAACATGACTTGCATTGTACAAGCATTGCAATGCCTTCTGCAGAAAGCCTACAGTGCATGTTGGGCTGAGTCCCTGGATTTTTTGAGCTTTTTAAAAATCTGTTCCTAGATTTAATTGCTAAAAAAAGAACCCAGAAAATATTAAGCAACTATATTCAGAACAGAAGGCACAAAATATTGCCATATTGTGTTTCTTATAATCTTAGTTAGTTTATTAATTTTCTTAAGAACTTGCTTTAATAACTGTGATTTTCTGAAATAATAAGAAGCTGAAATACTTTTCAAGTAATTATTTTAGGTCTTACATTCTGTCTACATTTGCTCAGGGTAGCCTGAAGTAAATTAGAGAAAAACAAAAAGTGTTTTAAAGCGAGCATAGTAAGGCTGTTGTAAAAGATATTTCAGTATTTATTGAATGCATGTGGAGCTGGCTGATGACAGATGTAGAGATGTTTGGATAAATGATGTGAGGCTTAACAGGCCACACAGAGCAGTGTCTCAACAATTAAAGCTTCTTCTGACTCTTCCATTGATGATTAAGCAATCAGGTTCTGCAACCAGTGGAGTTGTTCTGATTTAGAAGCTTACAACTGTAAACTTTTGCCTTTATCTGAATTCACTTTTGTCAAAATTACAAGCAGGGCTATTTATTTCACTTAAATCTAGGTATATTTTAAAAATTAGGTAAGTCTGAGTAAGTGTCAAAGGAACAGCTCTTTGATCTGGTTTGAAAGGACTGTCTTGTGGAGGTGACTCTCTTGCTCTTAAAGAATACTAGATTTAATACAGGTTTAATTCATACTGTGTATCTTGCATGTCATTCTACTGTTCATATTTTATCTAAATAATAGCAGTCCAAATAAGAACAAATGAAAACAGAAATGGCACAAAAAGAGAATGAGAAGAGAAAGTGTTTGTACAACCCATGCCCCAGTGAAAATCCAGTTTGGACTATTTTCTGAAAAAACCATCCATGACTCCCAGCTGAGGAGCTTTTCATTTGTCATTTCTGTGTCATGGTGAGATAGACAAAACCTTTGGGGGAAGGATGTTATCCTCATCTCTTGCATGGGATAACACAACCTGGCTGCTGCTATTTGCTCTTAGAAGAAGCAAGATATTTCCATTTCCAGAATCCTGTGTTAGTGATGAAAAATGGCCACATTTCAAAACCCTTCTGCTCTTTTTGATCCCTCCTTCTAAGTTTTCTTTTCAGTGATGACCTCAGAAGTTGTGAATTCTGCATGAGAAGGCAGAGAGGGAGAGTACCTGCTTTGGGATAGTCACGAGCAATTGGACTCCACAGATTAGTTAGCATTCTGATGATAATACGTGACAGGTAAATGAAAAGCCTGGTTTGCTGGAAGGGAACTAGTTTCTCGGAATTTGAAGTGCATTTTATGACTCCCTGCAACACCAGATCAGTAGCCATGACACAGAACTGCCTGCAGTCCCTTCACCACAAACCTCTACAGTATTCATCTCAAACACAGCACCCATCATTCCTGTCTTGTAGCTGCCGAGCCATTTCCAACCTACAGTCACAAAACCCTCTGCCAGGTCCCTCTGTCCTGTCCTGCATCTCTCCACTTATTTTTGTTCTGGAATCCTCATAAAGTTCTGCTTGTGCCATTCACATTAAACGGTTGCCTTGCCTTTGTAGGCCTGGGCACTCTCAAGGGAATCTGCTCTCAGTCATGTTCTGGGGTTCCCCATTACAGACTGCAGTATCCCCAAATTCTCCATCAGTTTCTGATCCCAGCATCAAAATCAGCCAGTAGGAGTGCCTTTAGTTTCCTGGCACTATCCCATTCTCTGAGGAATACAGCCTTGGGGTAGGATGCAGAAATTCACTGATTATGATCTTTCGGTCCATTTCCTTTCTTCCCTTCATTGGCTCCTTCTTGCCTCAAGGCCCTCACTGCTCCATCTTGGGAATGACTTTACAGCCTCATCCACCTCCTCATTACAAATCCAATGGGGTTTTGACCTCACAAAGGAGAGTCATCTGATGCAGACAGTGATAACCTTCCTGGTGCTGCCAATTGTCCCGAGCTTCACTGGACCAGAGAGCTGCTTTTACTGCATTTCATGCACCAGCTCTTTCACCCTGATGAGGGAGAAAGCATACATTAACTAGTCTGCTTTATCCGCCCCCCTTAGCCCAGCCTGAGAGCAGTGGCCCATGTGCTGCTCTGCCTTGGCTACTTGGGTATTTTCATCATCTTTGCACCACACTGAGTCATGTTGCAGAATTTGCTAAGGAAGGAAAATGTGAAATACTGAGTCACAATCCCTAGAAAGAGAAATTATTGCTCTAACTGGTTTATCCGACTGTTTCAGTGTATTTATCTTTCTCATATCCTGCTCATTCTCCACCATTGTATGGACAGAGGAATCCATATCCACTGTTCTTTTCTACCTTGGAGCCTCAGCTGCAAAGGAGTCCAAGGGCAGTCCTTTGGACTACACTAAAATCCACCCCCTTGCCTACAGAAATGAGCCTGTATCTCTTGGTCTGGCTAGAAAAGCACAGCCTCAGGCAGGTATCTGTTTTCCACTGCAGTCAGTGTGACAGTAAACAGAAAGGACCATGAGGATTCCAGGGAAGGACCAGGCCATGTGAAGTGAGGTTTCGGAATGGGCGTCCTTCCTCTTCAGAAGTAAGAAGTGACATTAGCCTACTAATGTGCAGGCCAGGAGAGCCAAAGCAAAAAAAGAGTTTTAAATACATCCAACTTCGGCCCAATATCCAACAACGTTTAAAACAAAACAGTTTATTGAGGGTAGATTTTAAAAGTGTAGTACAATCAATGGGGTGGCAATGCTGGCAAAGGGTGATTTAATTCTGGGAACAGAGATGAAGCAGGGTGGGGGGGAAAGTAATTATTCATTTAATTCTTTCAACCTTTTTTCTCTATTGTGCGGGATGCATACAAATTGAAGTTTTCACACATACTTGCATTCACACATGCAAAACAGAGAACAGCCAGAGAAATATGTATACAAGGTCTGAGGTGGTCAGATAAATATTCTATTACTGTCAGCCACACAGAGAAAAAAAAAAGGCAGACAGTCTGGTTCTCCATATTTATTTTTCTTTTAAAAAATTTTTTTGCAGTTTGATTTTAAGAACTCTTCAGGGATGAATGGTGTTTAAAGAGTACTGCTTAAGTTTTTTTTTTAAAGCTTAAATCTTTCTTTTTAAAGCTTAAAATCCTTTCATTTTGCATTTCACTCTTTTCCTATTTTAACTGTATATACTTTGCTAGGGAACATACGTAACCGCAAACAAAGCAAAACAGGAGTCAGAACTCTCTGTACTCCAGCAAGGTAGTCACTGTTTCTTTTCAAGGCCATGGCTTCTTTTGAATTTGGAGTGTCCATCACTCAGTAAAGGGCTGTCCAGCCTTCCTCTGTCCCACCCCAATCCTTTGTTTCTGCTGGCTCACTGCAGAGTAGCATTTGTGTGACTGCACAGTAACTGCATCGAAAACTCACCCAATAGAAAAGTGACCTAATAAAACCCATCTTTAAAATGGTTTTGCCACCTAATACACCCCATTAATTGAGCCACACCAGCACTAGTGTCAGCAAAGGAAAAGATGTAGGAGCAAGCATCCAATGGCAGGAACCCTTGCTGAGGCAGTGTGTGAGCTTAAGCCAGAATGAATATGTCATCATGACCTCAGTCATAGTAAGAGTTTTCACATCTAGCATCTATTTACTCACCTACTTCAGTGAAATAAAGAATTTCAGAAGTGCAGGTGAGGACTTGAAAGTATCCCATGCTCCCTGTGAGGAATGCAGAACACCTTTGAAGTACAATCTTATGCTGATTTGGGTACAGATTACTTCAGATGCAGAGATCTTTGTGGGGAATATGCCCCTTGAAGTTGCTTTACTAATTGCTCGGCAGGACTGAAAATTCCACGTTCCAGTCCCACTCCCTCTCACCCTTTCTCATGCAGATCTGTTGAAGCTTCTGTCCTACTCCTGTGTTAGATTATATACCTCCTGACACCTGTATTGGACTGGGTATTATTACACCATTCAGTAGGAGACAGTAGAGCAGAAATTTATTTGACAGCCAAACACATTATTTATTTGTTGAACGTAACATTCAACAATTCCATTCAATGGGTATTTCTGAAAAATTGATCTTCTAACCTCTTGAATATATTTCTAATGAGTATTTTCTGGGCTGAATGTAAAATCTTTTCAAGACAAGCAGGAAAAAAGATTGCTGCATGTCTTGGACAGCAAGCTGAAGCTGACCTAAGATCTGGTGTAGAAATCTCAATGCCTATAAATCAGAATATATATATATATGCTTGCATGTGTTTAAGTCTGTGGTAACCATCATAGGCCCAGGCTAATTACTATCTTGATTTGATGAGCTAATTCCCTGACCTGGCTTTTGGGCATCTGGAAAATAAATATGAAGAGCTTGAATGAAAGGACCATTGCTAATAGTAGAAAAGGGGAAAAAACCCACAAACAAGAAATTACAACCAACCCCCAAGGCCACAAAAAAACCTCTGCAAACAAAACCAACACAAATGAAAATCAACACAAAATCAAACAAAATGAAACTAAAATCTAAGGGACCTTAACATAAATCTGTATGTAAATTTCAGGAGTATGAAAGAAATTTGGTACAGCAAATAATAGTGAGTTTGAAAATAATTAGAAAATTGTCTTCTATGCTGTGTGGTGAAAAGTCATCATCAGAGTTCTAAAATGCAGTCTGGACAGACATTTAATTAGAGTGGGCAATTTGGTCTGGCAAAGTCAATGGCAAAGGTTAATAAGACATGAGATGGGTTTTTATCTCTGTAGAATAGATGCTTTGCAAGATGAGTTGTTTCTACATTGATGTTGTTAGATCACCATCTAGAGGTCATTTAAAACACATGCTTGTCATTTGAACTGGATTTTAAAAGAAGTTTTATTTCTATTTACTAAGGCTGCTTGAGCCAAACAGCACAAATTACTAATAATTGCTTAAGCACTGAAGCAGGAAATTCATTACATTTTCCACTCCACTTCTACCAGTTTTATAGAACACTTCTTGTTCAGTTTCATTTAGTTGTCAGATACAGAAATATTCAGGATTAAATGTGATTTTTCCCCATTAGGTAGTATCCTATCATTATGATCCTCTCCCCTTAATTCTCTTTTTCACCTTTCAGCAGAGACATACTTTTTTTTCAATTATTCCTAAAAGCTTTCACACTCTTTCCTTGCTTTGAGGTCTTCTTAGCTACACAGGGTGAAAGTCCGCAGTGTTTCTGCCTAACAAGCATGCCACACCTTTGCACATCAGATGGTGTCATGATGTCACAATGTGCCCCAAACAACACCGTGGTGGTAGTTATGTCCAGACTCCATTACCTGAAAATTGTCTTGTGCTAGACAGCAAAATAAGATGAGGGTTAATGCCAACCTGATAATTTTCCTGGGGTTTGCCATCTATCTGATGAGTTTGTTCCCAGGCACTTACTGCTCAGTACCAGTGAAAAGTCAGAGCATGATTCGCACTGCCGAGAATGAACAGGAAGAGGAAAGCAGTCCAACAGCAGGTGAGAGGATGGGCTGAAGAGAGAGGATGAGAAATAAGGGGCTTGGAGAGCAGCTAAGGGCAAGAAATGAGATTAGGTGTGGACACAGAAGAAAAAACATTCTTTTTTGTAAAAAGAAAATCAGAGGAGGAACAAGAATATGTATGTCAAGGAGAAGTGGAGGTCAGATGATCCCTAAGGAATAGGGAGCCTGCAAAGGAGTGGGATAGCAAGGCCATCCCACAGGCCTAAACAGGACAGGCCTGGGGATGGCAGTCAGCGTCAGATAAGAGGTCACCAGGGAGGTCCATGATGTTGAGACAAGTTCTAGTTCAAGGAAGAATACCAGTCAGTGTGAGGACCAAACGCAGTGATGATGACCAGGGTCAGCCACTGGGTGCAGTGAGGGCCCAACCCTACTCTCACACGGGGCAGAGGACATGAAGGACACACAGTTTCAGGTCAGTCATAGCTGTTAAGGCCTCTTAGATCACCCGCAGCCCAGACTGCAGCCTCCTGTCTCAGCTGTCCCCTCACACCCTACCGAGATCTGAGAGCAAAGGTCCAGGACATGCCTGGAGACCAGGGAGAAATAATGAAAGAAAATAGAGTCAGACACAGTCCCATGACTATCAAGCAAGTCTAGAGTGACTAGGCACATTCAAGGTCAAACCAGGAGGCCAATTTGCAGGTCAGGATCCACAATAGCAGGGTCCAGGCGCAGCTGTGATAGAGACAGAGCTGGAGATAAGTATATTTACAGCAGACAACAAATAGAGACCTGAGACCCAGACCAGAGCTTAAATGCAGCTCTCGGACCCATGGAATTCAGGTAAAGGCTCCAATCAAGGCTCTTAAGGCCTATTGCAGCCTACTACTATAGTCATGGCCCTGAAAAGATAACGTATCTGGGGTAATTTTGTAATGGAAAATACAGGAAAGGAGAAAAACATGAAACAAAACAAAGTGGAGTGAGGAAAAAGCGATTGCTAAAAGAAAATATTTCAAAATCAAAATCACAGAAACAAGAAAAGCACAAAAGAAGCAGAGAGAGGAAAGAGGTACAAATAAAAAGCTGCTTGGGATGAAGGAGGAAATGGACATACAGTGAAGGTGAAGAGAATCTGAAAGTTTAGAAAGCAGGGAAAGTAAAATAGGAGGGACGCAGAGGTAAAAAGCCTTCAAGTATGAAAGAAGTGAACAAGAAGAAAGCTTATGTTGTTCCCTTTTCCCCTCATTTACAGGCTGGGAGGAAATGGAGGAGTCATTTGTGGCCTCATCAACAGGGGAAGGAATGGAGGTGATCGATATGGTGGAGCATGAGGGCTCAGAGATACTGAACAATTCAGCAGTGAAGGATCTGCTCCTGGATCTGGCTCTTCTCCTCAGGATTGTTTTTTGGGTTTTTTTATGCATGAGCTAGAGCCTGGAATAACTTCTGTGATCATGAATGATGACAATTTGAACATCTACCCGTGTTTCATGATCACCTTCTGGACAATACAGCTTTTCTTCACCAACCATATCCCAGGGAACTGAACTAGAACACTGGAGACAAGGGCAAGGAGCCTGTGCACATACTGAAATTGTTTTTTTCCTTTCTTCTTTCTTGAGAAACAAACAAATAAATAAATAGTAAATTCTCAGTAATTTTTTAAAGCCAGACTTCCCTTCTTGCACTTCCCATATGTTCTTTGTGTAAAAACATCATAGCTAAGAATAAGAATTAATTCAGCTCACCAATTTCACCAGTGACCCTGTCTTTAAAACAGAATATTATTAAATCCAACATATATTGAAAGAACAAGAAAAAATAAAGCATATTCCAGGGAACTGTACCTACCCATACACTTAACAAGATTGAAACAAGAAAAGTTATACTCCTCAAAATGCGCATTGTCAGTACCTTTTGCTTTTTTAAAACACAATAAACACAGAAGCCGAGTAGACTCAGAACATTGAAATAATGTCTACATTATACACTTAGTGTTGTGCAATGTTATTTGCTATTAGCATCTTAAATAAAACCTGTCTGGACATGCTGCTAGCAGAAAATAATTGAATGAGTGAAGGGAAGGAAGAGTATACACTGTTGAAATGGTAATGATAAGTCTAATTTTTTTTTTTATGATGGTAAATAAATCAAATTATTTTAGTATTTGTATTTATTACTTGTGACGTTCAACTAAGAGCATCAGACAAGTTGTGAACAGTACAAATACAGAAAAAAGATACAGGCCTGATGATAAAGCATTTGCAATCAAATTTTTTTTTTTTTTCAGAAGCAAACACTTTATTACTATTTTTGTTAATGAAAACAAAATCTTGGAACAGTCCATTCTTGGGAAACATTTTGTCGTATTTGTCAGTACTTGAAAAGGATTAACACAGTTATTTTTAAAATGCTTACATTGAAAAGGGATGTTTCCACTCGCCATGACCTATTCCACAAACAATCCCTGACAGCCAATATAATAAGTAAAATAAAAATGTTCCCATAAACAAGAACAGTTTGAAAAGTATGCATAGGTATAAGTATTTTGTATACTTAATAACATCAGTAAAGTTCAGAACATTGGTATAAATTTTCAATTATGAGACCCTGAAATAGATGTAATTATTACACTGCCCTTAAGAATGTACTTTTGGAACTTCTGCTACCCCAAATCATGTTGTTTCTTACTCTGTTTTTGCTCTAAAGCAAATTAATACCTAAAATTCAATTTCAAGTAAAACCCTGCAACAGCTCTATGCCTCTGCTTGGATGGTAAATATTTACAAATGTAGGAAGAGAATCAGGTTCAGGATGCAGAGAGGCTCTTGGAATTCTTGTTGTTCAACCTTCAGAAACTTCTAGAAACCTTTGTGACTCTCCCATACTGCATCCTCTACCATATCCTCAACCCTAGACACTTTAAAAAAGAGGATCTTGTTGGAAAAGAAAGATAATCTGCTCTCAGCTCCCCAGTTACCCTCTCATTAATGGGGGAGCCTTCCTCTTTCCTCTTATGTCTGAGTTTTGCTGATGAAACAAAAACAGAGCAGAGAAGGCCTCCAGTAAACTTCATTATTAAGTCATCTTTCAGCCTGCAACTTGTAGTCACTGAGTCTTTCCTAGCACCTGTCTCCATTTATTAACAAAAGAGAAAAGAATTCTTCCCTCTCTCTTAAGTTATAAGAGGTTTGCACAGTAACCCATAGGATTTCCCCAAGAGCTATTGTAAGGGATCAAGTCTTACAGCTCCTGTTCATTGACTTGTCCTTTTTGCCCCACACAGGACTGTGGGGCTGCTGGAGCAGACAGGTAAATGCACTAAACAGAGGGACTACTAATGTAACAGTCTTTCTGTTCACAACTCCTCACAAGCTGTTGCCTACTAGAAACTGGCCAGTCACCTTGCTGCCCTGGGACTTGTCACACATCTGGGACAGAGCACTGAGAGCCTTGGAGGAGCTCCCTTCCTTGTGAGATCAGTTTAAGAATTTCCCTGCCATCAAATGCTGAGGAAAGGATAACAAGAAAAGGAAGGCAAAGGAGTGAATAAGAGCACCATGTCACCCTAGAGGCCCTGAGAAGATGGTCATATTTCTGTGTGTCAGGCCTTCCTCTCCCTGGGATCACATCTCTCTTCCTCCACTTCCATGTGCGCTACCAGATGCGGCATTTGTTGTCCGGGTTCATTGGGGTTCCACTGGGACACTGGAAGCTCTTTGAAAAGTCCTGGCTATTGCTGACAGGCCCAGAGACACGAAGTGGCAATGGACTATGTGGATCTGTGTTCAGAGAAGACTGGAGCTTCTCTGGATCCTGGTATCCACACATTGCCTGAAAGGAAGCAAAATAGAAAAGTCAATTTGGCTGAAAGTCCTCATGTGAACAAGACTTAGGGCGCCTCATGCCTCTGCACATGTCAGAGGCTGCTGGAAAAAACAAGGAAATGTGCATACATGGCTGACAACAAGATTTTCTTTGGATTGTTTTCCCTTTCCTTAAACTTCTCTGTCCCCATTTCACTCTCTGACAAGTCATCTGCACTTTTTCTATACTGCATAGTCCAGAAAACAGAAAATTTAGACCAGCCTGGCTAGGCTTATGCAACCTTGGACTCTATCTAGAAAGTGGTAAAGATGTCTCAGTGTCTAGATTCATCTTCTTAAGTGAAATCAGTGAGTGCTCTTCAAAAAAGGAGTGCACTTACACAAAATCCCATTACTACTCTAGAGATTTGGGGAGGATTATATGACTTTACTGGTGTTAAACTAGCAATACAAGTCTTCATTCTCATTATTTCAGTCATTTTTTATTAACAAATGATGCAGCTGCCATTTAGCCTCTAAAATGCAAATCTTGCCACCAAGACCCAATAAACTGTTTTTTTTCACACACTGCTCTGACTTAATAAACACACAAAACTTTTCTCTTTGCACAATTACAGTGACTTATAAGGATGTGATTTTTTGAGCACAGAAATTCTACCATCTATCATCAGGAACTTAGCAACACAGCTATGCATAGCCGCACAATTTACTGCAGCTTCCCACAGAAACAGCAAACTATGGGTGCATGTAATTCTAGTTCTTTGTCTCTAAATAACATTTGAAACACTTTTTTCACCATCAGTCAATTAGAGTAACGTGACATCCAACTACGCACCATGGCAGAGAAGTGAATGAAGGAAGGGAGGGACAGAAACATGACTTTTACAGTTAGATTTCACTTTCCATGGAAAAGATTGCTCACAACAGCAAAAAAGTACTCAGGGGCTGGCAAGAAGCCTGCTTTCCCTGACACAGTTGTCTGCTACAACTTAATTTTGGTGGATTTCAGTGCTTTGTAAAAGATATATTTGCAGACAGGCCTTTTGTTAGCTTAGAGATCTATAATAGCTTAGGAGCTGTAAATATGATTTTTAGCTTCTAAATAAGATTCTGGATCTCACAGAATCATTGGTCATTCTCAGTTCTGTGAAGAGGGGGAAAGTGATTGAATATTGAGAAAGACAAAGTAAGGGTGTGGAAGAAATGGAGAGTGAAAAAGACACATGACTAGAATTCATTACATGAGCAAAACTGAGGTAGAAAAGTTGATCGTGCGAAAGTCCAATCTTAGGTAAATCCTCTTCTTTGTTCTTTTTCAGCCAATTTTTATAGGCCTGTGGAGAGATAAAATGGATAATTATAAACCTTCCTTAGACAGTATCACAAGCTCATGTCTACTGTCAATAAAATCTATCAATCTAATATATATTTAATAAATTAGCAAGTTTGTATCTCCGTCCTCATTCTGAGGCTCTCTGGTGCTGGCCATGCTGTTAATAAATTTAAAGTGGGAGAATGCAACATAATTACTTTCCTTACCATTTCGGATGCTACTACACAGATACTAATACACACATTGTCATAGGATGTGGTAATTATACTGTGAGAGAATGAAAATTATTTTTAAAAATCACAAATATTTGATTGTGAATTAAAGACTTTCTGCTTCCCAATGTTCTTCATGAAAGAATGTAACAAGTACTATAAATTTAGACCTAGGGATCTCACACCACCCTCAGCAGCACAAAATTCTGTTTCATGTCTCAGTTTATTTCCTCAAGTATAGCATAAGCATATATACAGTAGCATGTTTTTTGTATGCATGATATAAACAGGGAAGTAAAGGTGATGAAGTGGACAATTTGTCTTACATGGACATATTGAGGCTATGAGCAAAGCTTGCTGAGGAACCTCTCTCTGAACTAACAGAGGACATGCTGGGCTCATGCTCCACTGGCACAGGTGTGCAAGAAATCTGGAACTGGAGGGGGACGTGGAGGAGAGGAGCAGCGGGGCAATCTTGTGTGTTATTTAGGGAGACTGTGAGATTGCAGAAGTAAATCACAATACCTGGTAAGCGACGGCGAGCCCTCCAGTGTCAGCTGTATTCTCCAACAGTGTGAAGGTGCCATTGACATTGAAGCTGTAGCTTTCATACTGCTCAACCAAACAGTCTATAGAGCTTTGTAGTGCACTCCTGTTGCATGCAGAACAGCCCTCAGGCAACACTGTGGGGAAAAAAAGTCACAGAAGTAAAGCTATTTATGGCATTCACCTGTGTTCCTCATATGAATCACTGATTATTCCTAGTAGCCAGCATGGACTGAAATATGTTTTCCTTAAGTTCATCTACCTTAATAATATATGTATACACTGATGTAAGGACTAGGATTTTAGATCCTCTAAGGGGAAGTACCAGTGGGACCTAGAAGAGCAAATGAAGACACCACAGCCAGTACCCACCATAACCATAGAATGAGTGAAGAATTTCATGTGCCATGAAGACCCCGATGGCTCCAAAATTCACAGCGCTGAAAAATAAAGATGAAAAGAGTGCTTTTGGAAAGAAAAAGAGGGCAGAGGAGCATTCTTTATACTGAGCACAGCTGTGTGATCCACAGGATTCTTCTACTCTGGGACCACAGAGAAACACTTTCTATATATTGTCACTCAGGCATGTAAAAGTGCAAAGACAAGTCTAAATTATCCTACCTATGCTTAAAATTGTACTATGGGCTTACTTCAAAGTATTTGTTGCTAATAAGCCATCATAACAATGAAGAGATTCTGCCTTTATTAGCTCATTAGTAATGACAGGTTGTTGTTGTTGATATATGTCCTTATTGAACCTCTACTGTCTGAACTGCTGCACAAATAGAAACGCCAATGGTAACTATACAAAAGCAGGATGTTTGGAGAAGCAATCTTGCAACTTTTGTCTAGTGAGAAAGGATACATAAAACTGGCAAGGCAAATGAAAATCATGATGTTTTGACTGCAGTTACTGTGGTCTAGCATTGGCAATCATTCTACAAGCAAGAGGTTGACCTAAAACCTCCAAATGGAATTTCTATGGTTCTGTGCAATGAATCTGCTGATACTATCACAAGGTAGAGAAAATAATGCATTTTCATTATGGGCTCATTCTTTCTTCCCATGCACTGATTAACACTGCTGAAGCATGAAATTTTTGTATTAGATCATTATTCCATCACTGGGAACTCAGTAGGAGCTCTATAGCTGATAATTTATAAATTTTACCCTGGGAAGCTGTGGATGCCCCACCCTTGGAAGTGTTCAGGGCCAGGCTGGATGGAGCTCTGAGCATCCAGTCTATTGGAATGTGTCCCTGCCCATGACAGGGGGATGGAACTAGACAATCTTTAAAGGTTCCTTCCAACCCAAACCTTTTTACAATTCTATAACAATTGTATTGCTTTGCTGAGTTCTTATTTTAAAAATTATCCTCACAGTCACCTGAATTGGCTTTTGCCAGTAAAGTTTAAACTCCGGAGTATCATTTGAGAAAGTCCTATCGTACCAACTCACCAAAAGCTGATCAAGTTTTACTTACTAGCCTACTCAACTGAGGTGACAGTGAGAAAAATGCACTTTGCTAACATTGAAAACAAAAGGAATAAGAGGGCACCGACACTTTTTCACAGAGAAAGAATGTGGTGACAGCCCATGCCACTGGAAAAAAAATTCTTTTCTTCTATTTCTTTTCTTTCTACTGTTCTTTTGAGATGTCCTTTTCTTCATACTATAATAAATTAATTAAATACTGCAAGCACTAGAAGATCACTATCGATAAAATAATAAGTTTTAACTGAAACATGTTTCTTTCGAACTTCAGCCTCTTGCCACAATGTGAGCTTATTTTTCAGTACAATGTTACTAGGACAAGTATCTATCCACTATAGGCAAAAAGGACATAGAATAATATGTTTACAGTCAACTGTTTGGAGTGCTTTTATTATCAGAAAAAATATTGCTTAAGAGATCTGTTCCATATGATGAAAGAACAGAACCAGAGAAGCATGGTCTAGAGAAGTGTTGTTATTGCAGGGGAAGACCCAGAGTTAAAAGTCTATTTGCTTAGTAGAAAGGGTTTCTTAAAAAAATATAGAAGAACTGTGATACATTTGAGAAAGACTTCTGACAAGAAGTTGTTCTGTGAGGCTCCTATTTTCTATGGGTTAGATTTCAGGAATCCTTGGAATTTAGAAAATGAGAGGCAAAGGTGGAATGTCTTCTTTGCAGTTAACCAACATGTGACTTCTGCCTCTTTGCTCTGGAGTAATATCTTTGTGTTAGTTCAGTTTCACCTAGATTCTGATTTTGCTTCAGCAGAGTCAATGAACACTCTGTCTTTCAGAATGCATCATGCAGTATCCATGTGGCTTTAGAAAAAGCCAGGCTTCCCCTTTTCCTGTGTCCTTCTGGGATGCAGTGAAAAAAAGAAATTAGGGACAGACCACCTGGTAAGATTCCTCCTGGAAGCATGGTGCAGCCCAGGGACTACATTCAGCTTGCACCTCTGAAGCCCCTCCATACCTGGGAAACTCCATGTGGAAAAAAGGACTGCGGAACATTCCAGCTGGAAAGACCACCATGTGGTGGCTTATTGAATAGTATGAATGCACACTCCAGGGGTGCACATGCCAGCTAGAAGCAAAATAAAAAGAGAAATTAGAAAATGTACTAACACCTTATCTCACACTTTGATCCTTTCCTTCACTGAGCTTGCAAAAAAAGCTTAACTGTTCACACAGCACCAGCAAATGATGAAATTCACATTCCCTAGAGTTACAGGTGTTTGAAATAAATCTTCTATTGTTTACAGATGGTCAGAACTATTAGCTTAGTTTTCATAGACATTCTCCCTCACAATTTCCCTGTCAAGTAAATTAGGATTAGTAACCTCCTGTGAAGTTGTGCATGGAATACTCTGCAGGAGGTGTAAGGCCCCAAGCCCATCTGTCACTGCTGCCTTCCTTCTGAAGCATCCTATGTCCTGCCTTTGAGGTGACTCCACCAGCATTCCTGTCATCACAGTGCCTTGCTGTTGGCTTTGTTAAGAAGTCCAGGAGAATCAGCCATCCCCTTTAATTAAGGGTGCATGCTCAAAAGAAGTGGGTTTTTTTCAGAGGTCTGGTGCTCTCCTCACAATGATGGGTACTTTGGTAGCATTGCTCAGGCTCAATGAAGGACAGTCTGCCAGATTCAAGGTTTCTTTAAAGCAGGATGGAAGCAATGAAGACTTGCAGCAACATTCAGAACTGGTGAAACCACTTTCAGAGGTATTGAATCCAATTCTGCCCCCTGGCTCCCACCTGCCCTTCCTCCTCTTCCACAGTAAAAGAGAGATACAGACATACAGTTATCGCAGTTCTGAGTGACCTGCTCTAACTAATCCTGCTTTGAGCAGGAGGATTGGACTAGGTGATTTCCACAGGTCCCTTCCAACCTCAGCTGGTTCACAAGTATGTGATTTTGTATTTTGTATTTTATATTTCTCATATCACTATCTGACTTACTTTTTCTGTGGGTTATGCTGAAGGAGCTTCAGGTAGGAATTTTCCCTCAGTACTTTCAAGCAAGCCACCACATTGAGGAAAAAAGTGTCTTCATGTATCTCCAGCTGAGGGAAGAGACAGGGTCATAGGGCATAAGTGAGGAATGAATTGAACAATTGAGAAAAAGAAAAAATGAGTAAAAGAAAAGTCCCATGGATCAAGAAAGGGTTAATCAGAAGAGAAACCAATGGGATACTTGTAGTTTTTTCTCTCCCATTTCTAAAGACCTTCAATTTAAGATATGACAGGAAAGTTATCTGAAGGCCAAACAGAATATACAAACAGGTAAAAAATTACTTTTATCAGGCCCGCAGGTCTAAATAGGAAACAGAATAGGCAACGATAAAGAAGCAACAGATAATGGTTCTGTGGTCCCATATGTTCCCAAAAATGAAGTGTAGGAAATGTGCTCCAGAGGTCATAGCCTCTTTTGTAAGCAGACAAGACAGCAGTTGATACAGGTAAACTGCCAATAATGAGGCAGGCATGTTTACATTATATAGCTCACTTTCTGGTATTCCAGGTTCACTTTGTCAGTCTGGAGTATGTGAGCTGGATAACCAATCTCCACTTGTAGTTTCGATACCTGAAATAATAACAAACAAACAAACATAAAGAAACTTGATCAATAGGAGACTTCACATTCTGCAAGTCTTTTTAAAGGCTATTTCTAACCAATGTTAGCATGATCTGTGAGTCAGCCCTTCAAAAGGACAGCTTGTTTCAAGAAGACATCTTGTCCTGCTACTCTGTTTTCTCAACTCTACAGCCTAAGGCCTAATGTTGTTCTATTCCTTTTCTTTGTATTGTCTTCTGCCATTCAGCTTTTTAGCTTTAACCTTACTAGATGTATAAAATTGAATTGTATCTCAATAAAATTAATTCAGAGTATTCATGGACAGACAAAAACAAAGCCACTCTATCAGTGTATGTACCCATGCATGCTGGCACTTATAAAACCACCTACAGTTTTTAGTATGAATAAGACATCTATTTAAGACTGTGTGCCTGTAGAAGCAGGTAGGAATACATAAAGGTGTAGGTCCCTTCCATCCCTTCTCCAGAGGCTTCAGGGAAAGGAAGGCCTCAGTAATTGCTGCCTTCTGCACGCACCAAGGCTTTAGCATTTTGGCGAGTCTGTTCATCCATCCACTCCACCTGATCCAGGCGGTCACAGAGGGCATCTTGGATCACAGAGAACATCTGCTCAGCCTGCCATGGAGAAAAGAAGGCATGGTCACAACTGCACAAAAACATTGCTCACTCTTAGCTACCATCTTCCCATGTTCTAGCAATTCAGCCACAGAATAACTGGGGAAAAATTCCATTTTTTGTGTGTGTGATGAAAGATTTCATTTTCTACAGTGATTTAGCTTTAAGTTATCTGGCATCCAGTTTTTCCTCACAGGGCTCACCATTCTCTCCCACACACCTTTTCATCTGGCCTCTCACAGTAACTAAGAGGGAGACAATTCCTTCTCATTTGATATTGAATAATTGCCTCCCCTCTTGAGCAAAATGAAAATTTTTCCTCAAGCATTTCTTGCTGGTGTCTCCCTTTCCAAAATTGTGGCAATCTGAGTCAACTCTTCTCAAAATTATGCTTTATACATTAAAATGTATGCTTCCCTACATGAAGTCTTGATTTTCCAATTAGCTTTTCTTGGTGTTATTTATTCTTGCCACCTTATAGACTTCAAACTCTGCTAAACCAGGCGCTACACTAACTTTCCTCAAAAAAAAAAAAAAAAGGAACTTTGACCATCACAGGATTAAAAAAACAGGAAATCTTTTCCACACTGCAGGCAAGTGTTCTTTTTACTTTGGATCCACTCAAAATGTCTTCATATGATTGCTTAGTGTCTTTGCAACTGAAAATCTTATTCAGATATATCACATTGGTGATGAATACTGTTAATACTGTTATTCCTGGGAGTATACAGAGATTGCATGCATTTGTAGGGCTGTCATAGCTATTGGTGCTGCACAAACAACTTTTCTAACAGTTGAGACAAAGATAATAGCTATGTAGGAGACCTACAGATGATTTTGCTGCCTTAATGTGGTCTTATGGTGGCATGTCAAAAAATTAAAGAGGTGAAGCTGAACTCTGCTTAGGGGTTAAGATGATGAATACCTACAAATTTCTTGGTCTGCTCAGGGAAAATTTCTTGCACAATCATCTTCCCTAGAACTGGCTCAAAGAAAGAGCTGGTATCAGTCAAGCACTTCCTCCAGCGCTCAGCTGGGATCTGTAGGAAAAAGTAGAGACACATGAGAGTGAGGACAAAGAACTAGGAAATCATTAAAATTATATGTAGATATGTGGACAGTAGCACTAAAATTGACAGCAGTAAATAAGTAATGTAGTTCTATTTAAGCTACAACAGTAAACATTTCTAGTAAAACATGTATTTTTTTATGATTTACTCCACTTACTTTCCCTCAAGATGCAGATTTGTATATTAGCAGAGAAAAAACCATAGAAGAAAGGTCACCATCTATATATAATTTTTCCCTACTCCATGATACAGTACACTCAGCTTTCTAAGCTTCTGAGGGTCATACCTACTCACACATTTCTTTTGAGAAAAAAGAGGCTTTTAATGACCATGGAAGAGTAGTTTTTCTTCCCAGATCTAAGAAACTTCCATCCATCTAAGGTATCAAGAGAACATTCAGAAGGCATGAGCTACAGTGTTCAGCTGTTGGGGAGGCTGAAGAAACTGATAAAAGGCTAACTCACCATTCTAGACCCCATTTTTCCATAAAGGATCTTATACAGCTCCAGGCGTGCATCTTGGAATTGACTGTCAAGGGCTGGGGAGAGATTCCCAACCAGACAAACAATCATATAAATGTGAAGGACCCTGTAGACAGAAGATTGAAGGCTGGTAACCATAAACACAGAAGAGAGGTAAGTGTCAGAGGAGTGACTTGAGGCAGAGAATTGAATAGAGAAACTCCCCAGAACACTGTGGAGACTTAAGGGGTAACTTCCTGCTGGGGCACAGGATTCTTTATGGGAAGTTGGAGAAGGATACTTTTTGGGACTGGGTGAAGCATATAGAATATTATGAGAAGTCTCTGGGATTATGTAAGATTTATGATGGCATGTTTATGGGAAGGACCAATAGCAGGGAAAGGGAAGGATCATAGTAGACTGGGAGAATATATGTGGGAAAATGAAGAGAAAAGCTGATAAGAAGGAATGGTTGAGTGTAAACTGCTTGCCAGGGTGTCAGCCTGACTGAGCCTGCACATGGTAACCAGGATTTGTCCTCCTATCTTATTAAATGCTATTGTTAAGTAACATTCTACTCGGTGTGTGTGAAGATGGAACTGAATGCTGGAGAGATGACAAGTCTGAGAGTTGACTACTGGAGGGACTTTGGATCCAGCTAGCTTCTGAAGAGAGCAGCAGTCTGAGAGCTGGCTATTGGTAATACTAGTGGTTGGGACCAGCTACTGAAGAGACCTGATAGCATAGATGTGCTTGTAACAGGAAGACACCAGAGTACCAGCAACCAAACAAAGTAGGGCTGGAAGACTCAGGAGATTATATATTCATGTGATATATTCAAGTGAACACCAGGAGATCTTGGCCAGCTTCTCGACAGACTAAATACCCAAGACCAGGTCTTGGAGTGAGCCACATCATGCTTGTGCACACACATATTTCACTAGTACTGACCAATCCCGATCGGCTGGAGCTGAAGACTAGAATCAGTCTGTGTTCATGTTGGTATGAGTGCTATGGGTGTATGGGTGCCAGTCAAGACACTGTGTCTCCTCTCTGTGTGACACACATAAATATATTACTTTAGATGTGTGTTCATACATGGTGCATGCATATGCAAACCTATTGGGAATATGCTTAGCCATAGCACTGGCCAAACCTGTGGATGTAAAGCTACAGCAGCCTTGCAATTGTTAGACTACTGGATTCAGCATCCTCTAACACAGCAACCTCTAACCTATTAAACTTGTGCTATTTGAAGAAAATATTTCTTGGGATATGAACAACTGCAACAATAGATATTGACTCCTACCTTCCCTTGTGCCATTTTTCGATGAGCTGTGACATGTTGCTTAAGTAATCCATGTCATGCACTGCAATTGGCTGAGAGAGGTCCATTGGTGCAGGATGGAAGACAGCCTTGAGACACGCCAGCCAGTCAATAGCAGGTGCCTTTTCCTGCAAGTAAACAAAGCTTACATGCTGAACTATGAATCTAAACTGGCTCACAAGAAATAATAGGGAAACCAGGATCATCTTCCCAATAATGTTAAGAGATACTTTCCATAAGTTAAATTGTTTTTATAATGTGCATCTTGAAGAGGAGAACTGACTTTTTAAAAAGGGAATTAGCTCTGGGGAGGGAAGAGGGTTGTGGGCCTGAAAAAACTCTGTCAGTAAAAGACCGTAAGTTACTGGGTTATTTAAAGCTCAACAGGCTCCAAGTGTAATTTGCAAGATAATGGCATTTAAACAAAGCATCTCATATCTCTTTTGATCTGGATCTTCAGAATGAAGTCATGAAAGTCACATGTAATTGTGTTGCTCCAGCTTTAAGGCACAGATACCTGTAGCTCCCTAATGGTAGTGCGAAAGAACAGCATCCCCCTCTGCTGTCTTTTCTGCAGTGGAGTGACAAATCGCTGGAGGTTAGAGATGAAGGACAAGGTCAGGGAAAAGGAGTCAGGGGGACCATCCTCTGTTCTTCCAAGTAGGACCCCCAATTTCTTCAAATATGAAAGATACACACGGAGAACCTGCAATACAGAGTATACCTTCAATGGAAGATACATGACCAAAAATTAGTCACTCCATCCATCCATCCATCCATCTTGACCATATAAACTTCAGTCTTTCAAAAGTACTGCAGACCCACCACATCTCTGAAACTGTCCTCTTGCTGCAACATCCTTATGTAATTGTTCATATGGAATACCCTTTGCCAAGTACAGCTCTTCTCTCAGTGAAGAGCAGTGAATTCCCTAAAGATTCTTTTTCTCACAGCTCAAAATTACTTCAAATACTAGAATAATTTAGAGATGTAGGCCTGCCATCTCTGGAGTCAGAGGAGAAAAATTCAGTGATATAATGAGTGAGTATTTTAATGGACAGAAAATGTCAACTTCTTGTTTCTATTTTCATAAACTTTCAGATGAATGCTTATGATAGCTCAGGAGTTTTTTTGATGATTTTTCTGAAAGGCTCAGATTGAGAAACTGACATAACTCAATTTTTATAAAGTTCAGAAATGACAAAGTTCATCTTGTTACAATGTCCCAAGGTCAAAGAACATGTTCCCCCAAAATATCTTCAAAACTTTAAAATAAGCTGAAAAATGCTAGCTATCCCTCCCTGCAATACACAAATTTTGTTATAAAGCCTTATTTTGGACAAAAACATTTTTTAAAAAACATTAATTCAAGGCAAAAACTAAAAGGAAGCCCAGGTTCAGAAAAAGTTGTAACTAAAAAACTATAAAAAATTTTTAACTATAACATTTTAAGCTGCAAGTTTTAAACCCTAAAATGGGATACATTTTACAATCTATCCTTTGGAAAAGTTAATTTTTGTAAAGAATTCTTTCTGGAGGCATTTTCAGAGGTCACTGACCGTAACCCATGGAAACAGACCACTCTGAACCAGGAGGCAATTCAAGGAGATCCCTACATCAAATAGCTATTTTTACCTTTCTTCAGCCTCTGATATGTTACCTCAAGATAATTTTTCTCTTTGAATTCACTCTCAAGTGGAATATCAAACTCAGGATGGTCAATCTGCAAAAAGGAGTAAAGAAAAAACTTTTTCAGAAATGCAAATGTGAGGATATTTTGGCATTTTCTATATCATGGAATTTGAAATGCTATTAACTTGCTTTTACTTTTGGAGAATGTTTGCTCAGTTCTTCAGAGAAGGACACAGGCTTAACTTGAGCAAGTCTTGGTCTGACTTTTTACTCATAGTGCTTCCTTAATAATGCTCTTTCTTTAGTACACTCACCTGAATAATATTAGTCTTGGGGTCAAAAGGAGTAGGTCCTACGTGGACTCTAAAAAATGGAAAGGTGCTGTATCTGCTCATGAGAATCTGAAGAGTTTCATTAAAATCTTTTATTTCCCCCACACCTGTGTTATGCCATCCACCAACCTAGAAAAAGACAGAAATGCTGCAAGTGAGAAAAACTGGTTGGATCTGTACTTACAATTTCTTTTTCTTTTACACCTATAAGCTCAGTCATTTTGATAACTGAGAAGCAACAGAGCAAAAAGCACCAGGGGAAACTCATGAGGTGTTCTACATACCCTGCTGGCTTTAAAATGACCTGACACTTTCCCTTATGTAAAGCAATGAACTGCAAAATGACACAAGGAAAAGGAATTGCAATTAGCAACAGAGTAAGGTGTGCAGGAAAAAATGCTGGATAAGCAGGAGACAGGAAATAGGTCTTGTTTTTCTGAAGCCATCTGGAAGGACAAACAAGGATCAGTGATTACAGGTCCCACCTCCCTGACAAGCAGATTCACAGGTGGGCCTGTGGTCACTGTTCCTTTTGCTGGAAGGTTCTGCATCCTTTTTTGACACAGGGCATAAATGCTCTTTGCTGGAAGGAAGATGTCCAGCCCTCCCTGGCACCAAGAGGAGTCTCCCAGAATGGAAAGAGAAGGATTTTCTCCTTTAAACAAGCTCTCCTGGGAGCCTTGACTACTGAATGATCATCTCGTTTTAGACACAAAAATTTCATCCATTTGCAAGACGTTCCCCAATCTGAGTCAGATCCTACTGAACCAAACTTCTGAGATGAAACATGACCCCTCTCTGTAGACTTGGTTTTTTTACCATCCTTCAGTAATATATAAGGTTATGAGGAGAGATTCAGCTACCTGATGTCAGAAAATCAGTTCTTAAAACAGCATTTAAAGCTGGAAGATTTATCACTTGGAAGTTGTGCTGTGAACCATGACTAGGATCAGATTCTATGAAAGTTACATCATGTAGGACTATATGACTGCACCTGCCCACTTTCCTTCTCCCTGCAGGAATTCTCTTCCTGAAGGAGATGAAACAGCACAAACATTCACCTCATTTAGGAGGTCCTTCAATGGCTGAGCTCCTTGGGATTCTATTCGTTCAGTATCCATGCAGGAACGATAAAATCGTATTGCTTTCTCCTTGGCTGAGCCTCTTATCCCAAACTGTGGACTTTCTGAAGAAAAAAGCAGATTTAAAATTTAAAAAAGCAATTAAAAAAGAAGTTGGGACACCATTAGAGCAGAGAACAGTTTTAAGAAAATGCTGTACTTTGATCCAGAACATTTTACAACTACATCCACATTTCCCACAGTGACCCAAAGCAAGGGACTTTCTAGCGCCATAACTCTTCCTGAGGCCAAATATGTGAGGTTTTTTGCATGGAAACAGGAGCACAACAGGAAGCTGGTGCATATCTAGGCCTCAGTCCCCCATAGAGGCAAGACACATCACCAGAGTGCACATCCAGACTAGCACAGCAACAATGGCCTACTTTGACAAGGTAACAGGAAAATGGTTTGAATTGCTGTCAGAATTTAAAGCGTGACTTTCATCTGTTACACTTGGCAAGGGGAACTAAAATGTTTAAAATGCAGCTACTGTAATGTGACAGGTTCAAAAAATAAATCTGTACCTGTAATGATAGAAGAACGAAGAGAGGGGACTCAGTCCCTGTTAGGAATGATTGTGCTCTCAGTCACTGCTATTGTCAGATCTGACCGAGGCAGATGTTGAAGGTAACACACCAATCATCTGACCCTACCTAAAAGCCTTTTCAGGAGCAACAGGTTTTCTTCCAACAACACATCAAATACATTTAGTGATTCTTCTCTGGTTCTACTTGACTGTTTGCCTTCCCATCTGCCACAGGCATATTTGTAGAAGTTCTCACAGGGGTTAACAGTGTCATTCCTAGAATTCAGAAGTCTTTCCAACAGAGCAGGATCTGACTCAGCATCACAGGATCCTGAAGAGGAAGTAAATAAGAGAGAACTGAGAAGTAACAGTAGAGAGTGAGAACAACTCCAAACAAAAATCTTTTAGGGGACATTTACCCCAAAAGACTTATTTTTGGTACAAGCTCCTTTGCATGAAGTGTTGAATTCTTTGTAAGGTATTGCTGAATGTGGAGGAAGTGTGTTCTCTCTTTCACATCCCAGGAAGATTGTCCTCTGTTCGTACTATCTAGGCAGCCACAGGTTGGATTATTCTGCCTTCTCAATGTCTTTCCTCTGAATCAGCCAAATTTGGCCACATGATAAACAAGAAGCACCAACTGATGGTGTCAATACATGATGCAAGAGAACGACATAGCACAGAGAAAGAAATGAGAAAATATTAAAACATGTTTTTTCAAACATGGGAGACAGTTTTCAGCATGACATTTGTCAAAAGAGGATAAGGATATTTTTAGAATATCTTGCTTTGATCTATAATTTTCTTTTTCTAAACTGCTTCAAATTGCTGGGTATACATTGTCATTTTAATTCAGTATCTTATATCAACATTGGATCAGATCAATTATTTACTGAAATAATTCACCTGTGAATCAAGGTAAGACTTCCCATACTATGGTTTCAAAGTTGACATGAGAGAAGGAAGGCAGAGTGGAAAAGGACTAGATCTAAAGATTTTCCTTGGTTCAAGATTTTCTTTGGTCTCTGCAGTCTCTAACATATAACAAGAGCTAAAGAAAAAAGCTAGGTAAAGATTCAACAGTGCTTATTTTGGAGCAGGGAATATCTGTATCCACCAATATAAATTCACCTTCTGTATTGAGCTTTCTATATGCAGAGATATTCGCATGGACCATTCTGCAGATAGTTCTTTAGCAAATTTGGAATGCAAATTAATGTTTCTGGTCTATGCTCACAGCTTTTCCATTAGCGAGAAACTCTGACTTTTGCTTTTGCTCTATGACTGCACTGATCTGTGCTAGAAAACCAGGACTGGACTTAAGTCAAAGATAGAAAGGCAAAAGAGCTCCAAGTCTCAGATTCAGTTCAGTTTCTTGACTGCAGAGAGAGCAGAACAGATTGATAAGGTGCAATACAATATAATGCTGTTCTCCCTCAAAACTGGGCTCAGGCATATTAAAATAGCAGGCAGAGGAGGACAGACGTGGAGGATCTCTTCCCACTGTGACTCAAGGAAGAGGTAGAAAAATGTACCTTTTTGACAAAAGGTGCTGTGATTCCTGGAGATTCTGAAAGTCTGCTTCTTAATAATGATGTTAAGCTTAAAACACAGTGCAGGCAGGTAAGAGAGAAAGGGATCTTAAAATTGGGGTGGGTGAGGAAGAATGGAAATGGATATCTCATATTATACCTAGAGCACAAGTCATCACGAGGTAGGTGATAAGTAATGTAAAGCCAATGAGAGTACTGAGAAGAAGTGCACACAGAAGTAGGCTTTTCCCCTGAAGGCATCGTTCTTTCTTTGCACCTGTTCTCAGCTCCTGGTCACAGGTCTGAAGAGACAGAAAAAATCAAGAAAGAAAAATTCATATTAAGGTTAGCACTAATAACATACTCCATCTCCCACCTAATCTACTAGAAAATCATTCACAGGACTAGTGCCAAAACACCAACAGTCTTCCAAGTCACCTACATGCCTGTCCTCCCATGGGCTTTCTCACTTTCATTTCCCTGTTTTTTCAAGCTATAACTGTTGCACAGTTTTATTAATTACTCATTGAAAATACAGCTTACTGTGAGGAGACTTGTCTCTCCATGGTTCATTCTCATTTATGGAATCATCTTGCGTATACTTCCTGAAGATATTAAAGCCTTTTTGAGTCTATGAAGCTAATAATGGGATGGTTAGGAATGGTGGTTCTTTATTCTGCCAGATTCTGGAAATCTAAGCACTAATTTCAGATCTCTCCTCAAGAAATAAAGTACTGCATATGAAGCCCTCTAATTCAATTCAAGTGAGAGAAAAGTTTTGTTCTATTCTACAAATTGAAGTAAGCTGTAAATTGCTAAGAAGATCTTACATAGAGACACGTTTTATGTCACTTAAATTTCGTTTTCTTCATAATCTAGGTGTGTCTTTTTTGTCTGTGGAACAGGCTAGGGAACTAATGAGTACACCTTCTGATTTAGATATCTGTTTTAGGATGAGCTGAAGCATTCTCGAGAATTATTTGTCCTTTTTTCTGTTGGCTGCAAAGGAAGCTAGATGACTATCATAAGATACACCCCTAACATCTACCTGGATATAGTTAGACAATATGACATTTTCTCTCCCTCTGCATACTTTGATGTACATGAGACTGGAGAACAGCAGTTTATGAAAGAACAGACACTGGAATGCATGCTGGTGATATATAAGGAAAGGGAAAGAACTGAAAAAAAATGAAAAGTGAAATGACTGAATAGAAGTATACAATAATAAAAGGGAGGCAGGAGGGGGGGAAAAGCCAGAAGATAATGGAAAACCTTGGCTGTAGCAAACAAGGAGAAAATCTCAGCTGTGAAAGCTGATGGAAGTGCTCTTGGGAGAGTCCTACATGTTACTGTCAGGGCCTGGCCTGTACTGTCCCCACAGGTTCAAGTTTAGCGCCCTGCTCACTCCTGATTCTTTGATAAAAGAAATCTGTTTGAGAAACCTTATCAGGCCTTGGGACTCTTTGAGGAAAGGCAAGAAACAGCCTTAGTGCACATGCCCACTTCTTCACTTGGCCGTCTGCTGCTCTCCTGTGTGGTCTCCATCTGAGCTCTGCTGCAATGGCAGCCATGCCTTTGTCTGGACAGACATCCCATCAATCTGGATCCTGACCATCACCTACAGACTTGATTCTGCATGTTTGCCCTTGGACCTGGCTCCTCACAAGGGACTTGCCTGGCAATCTACACTCTTGGTTGACCCTGGGCACTGTCACCAGGCCTACCTTACACCCCTCAGGCCCATACTGAGGGGTCCACCCCTTGCTTTTTAAGTCATTGCTTCTTGCCTGCCTTGTCATGACTCTCAGGTTTCAGATTGTCACCTCTCTTCTGCCTTTGCTGCTCCCTTACATGCAGCAGCTAAACTGCATTTGTCACCGCTCTCGGTATCTATGTTCTTTGCCACAAAACCAGGAAACATGGATCTTGACAAAAATCACAAGAAATGGAGCAAAATCTTACAGGAATTAAGCATGTCACAGTATATGTTCCTTCTCCTAAGGGAACGTTAAGGAAATGAATGAGTCCACTGTTAACCATCTGGACTAATATACCTATTTACAACTTCTGCACAAAAACACTAATAGAAGGGAAAACAAAAATAAGCAATAGAAAAATAGACCTCATCATTTTATAATCTTTCAAATGTGAATTTTATTCAATCTTGAATAAAAGCCTCTCAAAGGCTAACTCAGCTACTGGAAATTACTAACAAGAGTTGAGTGCCTAATGCTTTTCTCCTTTAAAATCCTATTCTCCTGACTTCTCAGGAAAGAGACAGAATAACCAAATGGAAAGCAAGTACATACAAGTGACATTAGAAGTTGCTAGATACAGAACATGATCATACTAGCAAAGTACAATGTACAAACTACAAAGCAGGAAATCCAAATTCCTTTCATAAGTCCCTGTAGCAAAACACTTGTTTTACTCCTGGAGTAAGAGAGTAAGTGTCACAACAGTATGTCAGGGAACCGAGTGAAAGAAAACTACCTTAGCTGATAAAGGAAATAGGAAAACTATTCTTTGGCATGCAAGCCTTCATCTTTCACCATTTAGGAAAGAGTGAATGATTTACATTCACAATTCTCCTGACTTCTCTGCTGCAATAAATTTCTTGGTTTTAACATAGAAAATCTGGCCTATTCCTACCATGAAATAGTAACAATTTTGCAATTATTTGGTTTCATGTTATCAGAAGACATCTGTTTCTCTCTTTTTGAGTCATAAATGGCATGACTGTGGAGATACTAACAAGAAACTGGAATTTCAAGACTGTCTGTTGAATTTCTTATGAATTTTTGGTTAACAGCCTATTTCAGACCTATGCATGATGTTTCTTTCGAAATGCAAAATGCATAAAATACAGGAATTTTAAAAATCTCTAAGAGAAACAGCATTGCCCCCCTCAAATCTACATTGTGAAACAACTAGAGAAGTACCTGGCTGAGAACAGCATGCCCAAAATAATAACATAGCACAAAACAAATGACAGGGGAGTGGAAATTGGTTGTGGACTTCTACATAGAAACTGGATTATGGTCTCTGTTATGTGAACCATAAGCACAAAAATTGTTCTTGAAACACTTCACCTTCCATAATAAATGCCTTTCTAATCTTGCCTCTGTAACTGGGGTGGGATTTGAGAGAAATTGTGGAGTTACCTCAACAGAGAAAAAAGAGGAGGGCAGTCATATTTAGTCCTCCTTTATGTCTTTTTCATGACAACAGCTTAAACAAATCTAGACAGAAAAATACCCACTTTTTCAGTACTCCTAGACAGATACTGACCCGGGAAAAATCCCTGTCAGATTCTCGATGTAGAATGAATTTCACTTTCATGCCACAATGGATTAAGTAGTTCACAGGCACCAAAATAGAGACCCCTTCCTAAGCCAGTGATTCTTGGTCAAGGCAGAGGTGTGGATTTAACTAGGTGGACCCAGCGGTGGCATACCAACACTTCCAGGGCACAGGATACAGGAACATTACATAGCTTACAGGAAGCAGCAGCACTTTATTGTAGTATGTTTTGAGACCTGGTTGCTTCATCCAGCATGCTCCATAAAAAGATACCAGTGAATGGTTTGAACAAGCCAGTGGAAAAGGATAAAAATACTTCAACCTCTGACAGGGTTTTTCCTTATAGGCCTCACTTACGGATGAGAAGAATAATCAGTATTAGCATAAAGATGAATGCAATTTCCACTACAGTTTCAGTCCTTTCATATTTTTAAGCATGTGCAAATGTTCAAATTTAAATGTCTTCACTACAGCTAAGTGAAAACAAATTGCTGTAAAATCATTAAAAGATGAATTCTAATAGCTGTAAATTATAAAAATTTATTACTTTAAATTAATGCACTATATTACTTTAAATTAATGTATCATCTGACTCAAATGCAAGTATGATTTGGGATAGAATGACAAGTACTGCAGTCATTTAGTGTTATCACTAAAGCAAGAACTGTTTGATACAACTAAATCAGCAAAAGAATTTGATTTTCCTTGAGCACCTCCTTATTTCTGTTTGTGAGCTGTTCCTGAATTCTGAGGGAAGTTGAAGTTATTCTGCCTATTTCTTTCTCACCTTGCATTTTCACAGTGTTTAGTGCTATTACAGAAAAATAAGCATCTAGCTTTCATGAAAATAAAGTAAATTTTTAAAAAGAGTTCAAAGGAAGAGAGAACTGAAGTTATTTGTCATAACTATTTACCAGATAATGTAGCAGTATTGTTTTTCAGCCAGTAGATTATTCATTAATTACTGACTTTGGCTGTTACCCAAATCATGTTTATCACATTACTCACATGGATGGCATATTTTCAGACTAATACCCCAATATCACAAAAACCTTCATTTTCTAAATTTATCTTTTGTCAGCAAATTATTTAAGCACATAAACTGAGCCCATTAAATGCCATTTGAGAAATATTTTAGCCTGTGTTTGAAATAGAGTACCTGCTCAAATTAAATATGAAACAGAAAGGTTGCTGAATTGATTCTGGAGTTCTAAAATTGTAAAGCAAAACCAAGGCCAACAACTAAAATTATAATTATGGTTTGATCTTCATCACACAGAAATTTTGGAATGGATATACAAAACAAACATTTCTGCAAATTCTTCAACTATAAAAATGCAGACAAGATAAATATAAGTGACTGTTTGCATTACAGCCATGGTCACACTGAACAGATCTCAATGTAAGAACACATGCACATTTCAGTGTTTGTATTATTTAGTAACATAGAACACTTCATTTATCTCTGTTGCCCTTGAATGTTTTGTACTTTTTCAGCAACCTTGAGCTAACAGTTCAGTTCAGTGCAATTTGTCTATAAATAAGCAATTAAGACTTTGCTAGCTATTTATATAAGACATCAAAGCAGAAAAAGGACACCATGCTACATGGGAAGCAATTAGGCTCACCATGTCATTCTCACATTCCAAAAACTATGCCTTGCTTATACACAAGTATTTGTAGGGGGGAAACTGCACATTTCTGTGTATGTACTTTCTTATACAACCTCGCTGAAAAAAATGGAGATAGAATAAAATATGTCATTATTATTTTTATAATTATTATTGTTGTTGCTGTTATCATTATTACTACTACTAATAGTTTTACTATTACTATTATTACTTGTTGGTCAGTGCCTCAAACAGTTCTCAGAACAGCCATTAGGGTGACTAACAGGAAGGGCAAGAACCCCTAAATCATCACACCATATCCCAAATCATTAATTCTGAGACACGGACAAGACCTTTCTGGGTACAAACTGTCAAAAACTCAACTACCTCAGTCCCCCCAGGCAATAAGCAGTGTAGCTATGAAAGGGGAAGGAAAAGAGAGGTGTGCAATGAAGGTCCCTCAGCAGATTACAAAACAGACCCATTTCCTTACCTGTGGAACAGTGCTCATGCTTGTCACCGAGCAGGCTTTGCTCCGGCAGCTACCACAGTTGTGAACTCTGTTTACTTGGTTGCTATCAGTCTTCTGTGCCCACACACTCTGCTGAGTTCAGAGACAATCTCTTCTTCCCAGCTTGGCTGTTTGCTGTGGGGAGGAGAAGTGAGAGGAAAAGCTCAGAGACAGAACACCCTTAGAGAAAATGGGAGGGAGGGAAATGGTGTTTCTGCAACTCTCCACCCACCTTCTTAACACCTCTATTTCTCATAAAAGGATTTTTTTCCCCCTTCTGCGTCTCTGTGACCCACCTGCCTTTCTGTCTCTTGGAGCTCCACCGAAATCTTTTTGAACAGAAGTATGTGATTCTCTATCTCCCTCAGCCTCTTCTCAGCTATTCGCTGTTTCTTTTCTCTCCAGCAGCCTCACTATCCTGCCCACCCAACAAGCCTGTTTTGGTGTGATATTCTCCCAGCCACTAGCCTGTTTCAACCTGCTGCTGCCTTGGGGCCCGCAGGCTTCTGCCTATTGCTAGATAGTGTGGGCTAGGGATCCTAGTGCTCCTCCTCCCACGAGGAAAAGCCAAGGTGCTGACTTGCTTCTTGCTCTCGCTCTCTCATCTGCGCCCTAGTGTCCATTCAAGGCACGAACACATCTGACTTTTTCCCATTAAGAGGCATAGAAAAACAAAACCATTAATTACTGATTCTATTTACAGTTGTTCATTGCTTCTTGGCAGATGGCCAGCCTATATGTCTTCGTTTATTTAAGGAGGAGTATTGGGAAGATTTGGGAGGGAGGTTTCTCTACTTTGCGGGCTGGGGACCCAGATTACTTCTCTGAGACATTAAAAACTGAGTAGGAAAGTGAGACATTAGGATTTGAGACCTTCCCAATTGGCAGCTGTGAGCTGAGAGGTAGTGGGGACCAGCTTGGTGTTCAGCTTCCAAAGTGCTTGAAACAAGCAGAATACCGGGATGGGACTGTTTGCCTCCCCAGGCTGCAAGTCTCTGAGGAGAATATGATATCTTGGTTCACTAGTCTGAAGATAATTTGATATCTGCTCAGTTGTTCAGAGCTCCTATCAACCTGATTTTTCCCTATTTCTGTAGTGCTTGCATAATTTAACACTTTACTATCACAACAGATTTCTTATATGGCTGAAACCAGTTACTTACTCCCAGTTCTTTTTAGCATTCAGGTTACTGGTAGCTATACATTTCTATATTTACCAAACAGCTCTAAATACAGTAAGAAAGTCCTTGCATACTGACAAAAAGGTCCCTACTGACCTTTCTTTCCTTGCAGCATGTCACTTCACCTTAACAGCAGAATCCATTTTGCAAATACTTCTCGCATAAATTGATTGATATTTGACTTAATGAAAGCAACAAAACAGTCTTTTGTTAGCCACAATTGAGATCTCACAGTGAAGAGATCTTTTTAAACTCTCTGGACAAATTTGCTCATGACAATATTGAATTTATTTATCTCTCTTAAGTGTATCTGAACTCTCCCACCTTCCTAATTACAGCATCTAACAGCTGCCAAGTTTTATGTAATGAAGTAAATGTTACATCTCTTTTCTCTATGAAAAGAGTTTAAAATTTACCTGGGCAAGGAATTTATTGCCTTTTTTGATTATAAAATGGTTATGATGTTTTTGAACACAATGTAATTAAAATTAAAGCAAGTAATAAAACCTTGGCTGAAGTATTCACTTTTAAAATGACACTTGAGAAGACAAAAATGCCTTTGGTCAATATGCTGGGAGGATATAATTGACATTAATGTGGTTTCATATACCAGTATCTATGAAACAGGTATTCTCACTTCCTCTTGATTAAATGAAATTTTACCACATAATTTGGCAAAACATTATATTGATATTGACACTACTCATGGATTGTCCCACACATGCTACCTAGAAATGCTTTGAATGTGTATGTATGGATGATTTTTACCAGATTTGTAAACTAATCAGGACACATCCTTAACAGCAGATGGATCCCAACTTCATTTCAAGAGTGCATGGGATGTTTCAGGAAAAGAAACCTGAGAAACCCTCTCTTTCTCAATGAAGAACATGGTTCATTGAATTAGTACATGTTTCAGTGGTGCTGTGATGC